>JBBPBT010000420.1:722648-734701 GCA_037974875.1 Cicer bijugum
ATTTTTTAAGGTTAATTGTAGTTTTCATTCTTATAAATTTTTTAGATTTAATATATTTTAAATGACGTGACATACAATTTTAAAATATAAAACCATCTAGATACATTAATAATTCATGTCATTAATTAAATTAAAAATATGAAAAAAAAATTTGAAGTTGAAATTCAAATTTAAATTTTTATAGTGTTTTAGTTCAATTTCATGGTGTTATTCATTTTACATTATCATATTATATGTCTCGATATTTAAAATATCGTTATTAGTTTTTAGTTAAAAAATCATAAGAGGAATCAAAATTGATAACTTTTAAAATAGGATAATCAATTTCATAAATCGATATAAATAAAGATGTTAAAACTACAATTAAATTAAATTAAATTTTTGATATGTATGAAAATTGTGGATATAAGATTTTATATATAATTACGGAGGAAGAGAGTAGTTGATAAGTTAGTGGTTCTAGTTTCAAAATAGTGACTTTACGAAGCCCCTTCTTTTCTCTATCTTGTCTTTTAATCATCTATTCTTCCTAACCTTACTTTTATTTTTTCTTCTTTAATTTACTTGTCACCTCAGCCACCAGTTTTTTATTTTATTTTTATTTTTTCTTCTTTCATTTACTTGTCACCTTAACCACCAGTTATTTATTTTATTTTCTATTTTTTATGGTAGAATGGAAAGGTAAACAAATATAGTGGATAGGGGTGGACATCGAAATGGATAGGACAGATTCAAGCTTAAAAATCATAATCGACTCAAATCGTGGCTGGACTTTATATACTCATTTCCACTCAATAAAGAAGTTAGACGGGTAATAGGTTAGGCGGATGAACTCATGTTGGTTTACCTTTTTTTTTGACATATTTTATTTTTGAGTCCAATAATATTTTTTGGCCACTTTATTTTTTTGTCAATTCATTTTCTGGTTATTTTTTAATTAAAAAGTTATTTTATCTGATTTTTTTCAACATTCTATTAATTTAACTATTTTAATTTTTTGTTTAAAATTGAATAATGTTTTCCCTCTGTTTATAATGAGCATTGTAAAGCTCTAATTTTTGGATGTTAAATTAAAAATAACTATTAAAGCATAGTTGATATATACCTAATTAATTTTTAAATATGTTTATAAATCTCAACATTCATATATACTCCACCAATTTATAATTGAAATACAAACATATTTATAATTATAACCATTAGAATGTAAACTTAATATACATTGTACATTCATGTTTATAAAACCTAAAGATATTAAACCAAATGTCCAATATCCTTATAAAAAATCAATACAAATAATATCAATGTCCACCCTTATCATCTTTGTTGCCCAATCTAAAAAATTGAACATAAATTAATTAATAATCACTAATTAGAGTGCAAAATACCTATGCAACAAACTTAATATAGCTATTTTACTATTCTCTTTCAAATTCAATGGATGACTATAAAACAACATCAGTTAGCAAAACATCGAAGTTGTAGTTAGAAATCATATTCATAACTATTAATCATCTTTACAGATGAAAAATTTAAATTCAATGGAAAATCATACAAGGCTTAAAATGGAAAAAAAAATGTAGTACCTTTGTTTTCTTTTAACAAGGCTTATTAGGCAGTAAATATGCAAAACAATCATACTCATTGACATATAAAGCCAATAAGCAAAGAAAATGAAATAAAAAAAGAAAGAAGTTAGTCATTCCATTTAAAATTGGTAAATCTAAAAAATAACAACAATGAATATATTAAGATTTAATTTTACCTCTCAAATATGTGAAAAACATACAAATATATGGAAAACACATAGACAAATCTATGCAAAATATTAAACAAATATAATGAAATAAAAAAAAGTTAGTCATATAAATTAAATCAGTAAATAAATAAAAATAATAATAAATGTATTATGATTGTGTATCACCTCTAAAATCTGGAAAATGCATAAGTTTACTTTGAGTATTTTGACAATAATCTAAAACAAATAAGCATATAAAATAAAAACAAAAACATTGTTAGTCAAACCTACCAAGAAAATGACATGCAAAAAAAAGAAATAGCTAAATTTATTAACACAATAACTTAAACAAGACTCATATAGTTTAAAACGCGAAATAATATAGTTTAAAAAGAAAGATAAGTGATAAAAACATGAACGAGTATCCTTCGTTTCATGTCGCTAACCATTGTCCTTTTTAGGGTTGAGAGCGCACGCGCGCGTGAGAGAGAGAGAGAGAGAGAGAGCGACAAGTGAATCGTTGAAGATGGTAAATGAGACTCTGCGTGTGGAAGAAAGAGGGAAGTGTGAACGATTGAAGTGGAAGTGAGAGAGAGACTGATGAGATGAGGATTGTGAAAGTGAGGGCGACTGATGAGTGAAGTGTTGGCTAGGGTTTAGAAAAATGACAATGAAATTTAGGGTTGGGCTTGAAGTGACCCAACCTAATAAATAAAAAATTAATTACTAATATTAATAATAATATATATTTCTATACGGGCGGGTTGGTCACCGACGGATTGAAATCCAAGACTCAGACCCGCCTGCATCAACCCCCTCAAACCCTAAAATGTGACCCGCAAATCCGATTAAGCCAATCCAACCCGCCTATTTCCTATTCACCCAAAGCAGGTCGCGCGATGGCAACCGCGGGTCGCGCACCCTTTTCAAACCCTAGTGGTGGTATACCCGTTGGTGAACAAGGAAATGTAACCACCACACCAACCCCCTAAAACCCTAAAATGTGACCCGCAAATCCAATTGAACCGATCCAACTTGCCCATTTCCTTTTCGCCCGAAGTGGGTCAGGCGGTGGCAACCGGGTCGCGCACCCTTGTCCAACCCTAGTGGTGGTATACCCGTTGGTGAACAAGAAAATGTAACAAATAAATGGATAGTTTCTTAGAAACTTTATTGTTAGTTTAATTTTATATGTTAATAGTGGCTAAAGAACGTATGATGTTTTAACAGTGTTTAAAGATTTCAGACACTTATTAAGAAATAAAAATATAGAAAATCTACATTGTAAAAAATAAATTTTAAAAAATTAAATATACAAATTTTAACGTGCTATTAATATTTTGTTTTTATATTTAGAGAATTAATAAGTATCCCAAAAGACATTTATTAACATATGTTTTTTTTTTTATTAGTGAATCTAAACTCTTGATGGGAGGTATTAATAAAACATGTAAGAAAAAGTTTGTAATGTGATGTAATTCATATTAATGAGAATAATTATTTTTTCCATCATATTTTGTATTCTCTAATAGTTCTCTTTTTATTTATTTATTCATTATTTTCTGAGTTAATAATTAAACAAGGACTTGAATTTGTTCGTAACAAATTGACATCAGTAACTCAGGATAGAGTATTAGATAATACTTAGCCATTCCTTTAATTTGAGGTAGTATTAATCAAAATGTTGTTAGGTTGTTAAATACTTATTAAGACTTAGTTATTTTTCTGTTTTTACAATTAGTTAGATGGATTTATCTACACTATCTATATAAGTTAGATTTATTTTTGTAAACATTTTAATTTTTCCAATAATAAAAATTAAGATGATATTCATTAATTCTTGCCTTTATTCTAATATGGTATCAGTTGATATTTTCCTAATTTCTCTTCCTTCTTCCTCCGCATCCAAACTTTCCTAATTTCCTCTTAATCCTAAAACTTCCTTTCTCCTCTCCATTTTTTCATGGCGGCAGACTCTGATTCTACTCACAATTCCCCATTCATTTTTCCAATGAAATAAAAGATGCAACTCAAAATCCTCGCAACCCTTATTATCTTCACCCTAACGAAAATCCGGGTGCCGTTCTTGTCGCCCCACCTCTGAGCGACACCAACTACTACAACTAGAGCAAATCGATGAAACACAGTCTCTCTTCCAAAAACAAACTCGCTTTCATCAATGACAGTTTATGACAACCACCGTCAACATATCCAGATTTCAAGTTGTGGGATCAGTGTAATAACATGGTCTTTTCTTGGATTACCAGGACCTTGTCGCCTCACATTGGTTAGAGCACAATTTGCTTCAACATTACACAAGAACTTTGGTCCGATCTTGAAGATCACTTCACGAAACGTAATCACTTTCATTTTTCTAATTTACTCAAGGATTTGCATTCAATCAAACACGGGGGTCGTTCTTTATCAACCTATTATACTGATTTGAAGATTTTATGGGATGAATTAGAGTTTTTACGACCTACCCCTTCTTGTTCTTGCCCTATTCGTTGCACATGTTCTTTAAGCTCCGCCGTCAAAGACTATAAACACAACGAATACATCATTTGTTTTCTCAAAGGCCTCAATGACAACTACAATAATGTCCGAACACCAATTCTCCTCAATGACCCTTTACCATGATTGAGCAAAGCCTATTCCTTTGTTGTCCAACAAGACCCAACTACTACTATGAGTCTTCACCCTAATTCTGCTTCAAATATCACTTCTTCTGACTCTGCTATTTTTCCTATAAATTCTGGTAATTCTAATTTTCCAAAAGGTCATAATAGTCAACCCAAAGGTAGAGGTCCTGGCAAAGGGAAAATGTTATGTTGTCATTGCAACAAAATTAACCACACTATTGAAAACTGCTATTTTAAACATGGATTTCCTTTTGGTTACAAATCCAAGACTCAACTTAGGAATTAATCATCTAGTGATAGGAAAAAATTGCAACATGCAAATTCTTCTGTTAATGACTCACTCACAAAGGAAGATTATCAGCTCTTGGTCATTTTGCTAAAATCTTCTAAGGAGGCAGGTTCTAACTCATCCACTAATAAGGATAACGGAGTGAATCATAACCCTCATGTGGTTTCTAGTATTTCCAAGACATGTAACACTTACCAACCTCAAAACATATGGATATTGGAATCTGGTGCATCAAATCATGTTTTCCCTAACATTAAAGCTTTTTCAACTATCAAACAAATTGCACCTGTTTCCATTATTTTTCTTAATGGGAGTAATCTGTATGCACACTTTTTTGGCATTGTTTCTTTCAATTCTTCTTTTTACCTTAAAGATGTTTTGTTTATTCCTCAATTTCATTTCAATATTATATCCATTTCAAAATTAACTCAAAATTTTAATTGCAAATTGGTGTTCTCACACAATTTTTGTGAAAATTCAGGATATGGATACCAAGAGGATGATTGGGAATGTGGACCTCATTAATAATCTCTATATCATCAATACATCTTATTTCACAAGTGTTTTTTAGATTCTGGTAGAGTTTATGCTTATGTTAATACTACCCAATGTAATTCTTTTGACCTTTGGCATTACAAATTAGGTCATCATTCTTATAGTGTCTCTCAAACCATGTGTAAAGTCTTTTCCTATATTTCTATAAATGAAATCTTGTTTGTGATTCTTGTCATATGGCTAAACATAGCAGGCTTCCTTTTTCTTATATTGTAATAGTTTATCTTCACATGCTTTTCAACTTGTTCATATGGATATCTGGGGGCCTATAAATATTGTTTCTTTGGATGGATTTTTCTTAATTTTTAACAATTGTTGATGATTTTACTCGACATACTTGGGTGTTTTTAATGAGTGCCAAATCTGAAACTCGAATGCATATTGAGAACTTTATTGCCTATGTTTCTAATCAATTTTCTTGACATATCAAAACCATAAGAACTGAAAATGGGTTAGAGTTTGTTATGCCTTTATTTTATGCTTCTTTAGGCATTATATATCAAAGATCTTGTGTACAAACCCCTGAACAAAACTCAGTGGTTGAAAGGAAACATCAATAAATATATATATATATATATATATATATATATATATATATATATATATTAAATGTTACAAGAGCTCTCTTATTCCATGCTCATTTGTCTAAATGTTTTTGGTCTCATGCCTTAAATCATGCTGCTTTTTTAATTAATCGAACATGCATCCCTATACTTAAAAATAAAACTCCCTTTGAACTTTTGTATAAATATCCCCCTACCTTTAATAATTTAAAGGTAGTTGGTTGTTTTGCTTTTGCTTCAACATTAACTAATGCTAGAACTAAATTAGATCCCAGGGCAAGAAAATGCATTTTTTTAGGATATAAAAATGGGACAAAAGGGTACATTCTTTTTGATTTGCATGACCGTGATACCTTTATTTCTTGAAATGTTATTTTCTATGAGTCAAATTTTCCTTACAATGTAAATCTTCTCGAAATAGTGACTTGATCAATCACCATGATCAATTGTTTCTTTTTTATGTTCCTATTGATGCTCGAGTTACTACTCATGCTCCTAGTACTAATTTGCATGTTAATGATTCCCTTATAAATGATAACCATGTTGATAGTTCCTCTGATACAGGGAGTAATACTTCCCATGATATTATAACTCTTATAAAGTCTAATAGATCAAGGAAACCTCCTAACTACTTGAATAACTATCAATGTTATGCTACTAGACAATAAAATTTTGATATTTTGTATCCTCTTTTTGTTGTGCTTTCTGATAGCGTTTCAGCAAGTGTACTGAATCGTTGCAAGTAATAATAAAACGGTAGTACCGAGTGTCGAACTCAAAGATTGCGTTTTACTATTGAATTATATTTAATTACTAAAATTGAACAAAAAGGTTCCCAAGTTGATTGAAATAATGTTTGAAATTAACAACAATAATAAAATTGATCTTTTATAATGAGAAAAATGTCAGGGATGAGTTTCACTTCGAATCCAACCTTGGTGTCTAATTTGATCCTAGTTACTGAATTCCTTTATTGAATTATTACCGAATTCTCTTTATTATTCTTGCCCTAATGTCTTAGTGACAGAACCTTTAATTCCAAAGTAACCCCTAATTCCTTAGTAGATTTAAGATTAGAATTAAGCATTAGCGTATAGAAATTCTCTTGTAAATTATTGCTTTGCAACTAATTTAATTGGTTTCATGACCTGCATCTATCCCTAGACTACAAATTCATGAATTTCTCATCTCAAGCATTCGTAAAATCCACTTCCGTTTCAAAATACAAATCGTAGAACATTTTAATGTTGATCAAGCAATAAAAAGCATTAAGCACAGAGATGAGAAAAACAATTCAATAAACTCATTCATATAACTAGAAATCAAATCAGAAAAATAAGGGTTTCATCTGGTAACACTCATCCTTAACAAATAGGGTTTAGTTACTCATAACAGAGATACAAAAGATAAGGATTAAAGAAGAATTACAAGAATGATTCATGGATGATTCTTGATAAAACTGCTTCAATGGCGTTAGAAACGGCCGTCTTTGAGTTTCTATGCTAGGGCACAAGTCTCCCAAGTTCCCAAGAGTCAAAAAGATACCTAAACAGTAAAAAATTGCGTTTTTATGATTGCTGATGCGCGTCACGCGCCCCAGGCGCATGATTTGCGCTCCGGGCGCGTATTGGCAGTGAACAATGGCTGGAAATGCGCTTCAGGCGCGCAGGGCGCGCTCCAGCGCGCACAACATCTGCTGTCTAACGTATTTTGCATTTTTATCATCTTTTGAGTCTGAATTCGGTCCCGGTGTCTTCATGAAAGTTGTAGCTATGGATCTTAGCTTTCATTTTCATTTTGTTTGACTCTAATAGGACATCTACAACTCAAGATATGGCTAAAATACTCCATATAGGTCATGTTGATTTCCCACCAAAATTCAGCACTGCACTAAAACAAAGTAACAACACAAAACTACGAAAAATCTCTACTTAATTAAGCAAATAAGAACAAAAACATTTCATTAAATCAAATAACTAAAATCAACAAAATATATTAAATAACTCATTAAATTAACTAATGATTAAAGATAAATAAGACTAAAATCAATAAAAATTATGCATATGATGAAGAGTCATCACTTTCTTACTCAAATATATCTTCAAATCATTTTAAATATATGAATGCTATTACTATTAATTTTGAACCATACCATTACAAACAAGTTGTCCAACATAATGTTTGGGTCAAGGCTATGGATAATGAACTTAAAACAAAATAATACATGGATCATCACCACTTTATCCCATGGTAAGAAGCCCATCAGATGCAAGTGGGTCTACAAGAACAAACACAATTCAGATGGTTCAATAGACATGTATAAAACTCGTTTAGTTGCAAAATGATTTACTCAAATTGAAGGTATTGATTTCTTTGACACTTTTTCTCCCGTTGCAAAATTAACTATAGTAAGATTACTCCTTGCTATCGTTTCTTCTCAAAATTGGTTTTTGCATCAATTGGATGTACACAATGCCTTTTTACATGGCGACTTAGATGAGGATTTTTATATGGAATTACCTCCGGGTATTTCATCTAACAAACCTAATCAAGTTTGCAAACTTTTGAAATCTCTATATGGATTAAAGAAATCTAGTAGACAATGGTTTGCAAAATTATTGTTTGCATTAATTTCAAAAGGATATATGCAATCCACTTCAAATCGTTCTTTATTCACTAAGAGATTGCATAAATCCTTCACTGCAATTTTGATTTACTTTGATGATGTAATTATTGTAGGAAATGACCCTCGCGAGAGCACTTTCATCAAAGAATCTCGCCACACTTCATTCAAAATTAAGGAGTTGGGACACTTAAAGTACTTCCTCAAACTTGAAGTTGTCAGATCTAATCAAGGAATCCTTATATGTCAAAGAAAATACTCTCTAGATTTATTATCTGACATTGGTTTACTTGCTGCCAAACCTGTCAATACTCCAATGATGAAGACATTAAACTCAACAACGCCAATGATACTCCTATGCAAGATCCATCCATCTATCGACGACTAATCGACAAGCTCATTGGCCTAACAAACACAAGGCCAAATATCAGTTTTTTTTGTACAACAACTCAGTCAACATATGAATTCTCCTTCAAATACTCACTATGAGACAACTATATATAAGAGTATTGAAATATCTCAAATCTTCTCCTACATTAGGCATTTTTTTGTCTGCAAATTATGCCCTCCAACTAAAGGCTTTTTTTGACTTGGACTGGGCAACCTGCCCTGATACACGTAGATCAGTAATCGGGTTTTGCATATTTCTTGGGGACTCTTTAATCTCATGGAAATCAAAGAAGCAAACCACCATTTCTCGCAGTTCCTTAGAAGCAGAGTACAAAGCCATGACTATTGTAGTATGTGAAATACAGTGGCTGAACTCACTGATCTGAACATTGATTTTGTCAATCCTGCTCTACTATATTGTGATAGTCAATCAACAAGGCATATAGCGGGTAACTCCTCATTTCATGAACGTACCAAGCACATTGAGCTTGATTAACATTTGGTATGTGAAAAACTTCAACAAAAATTGTTCCATCTTCTTCCTATCAAATCATCTCAGCATCATCTCAGCAGCTAGCCGACATTTTTACTAAAGCATTGGATCCAAGTCCATTCCATTCTTTTATTTCTAAGTTGGCCTTAATTGATATATGTGCTCCTGCTTGTGGGAGAGTATTAGATAATACTTAGCCATTCCTTTAATTTGAGTTAGTATTAATCAAAATGTTGTTAGGTTGTTACAGACTTATTAAGACTTAGTTATTTTTCTGTTTTTACAATTAGTTAGATGAGTTTACCTACACCATCTATATAAGTCAGATTTATTTTTATCAACATTTCAATTTTTCCAATAATAATAATTCAGATGATATTCATTAAGTCTTGCCTTTATTATAATAAAGAGACTCATGGGAGTTCTTCACTAAGGGAAGATGAGATATGGTTATGTGATATTTGATATAGAAAAATTCACTGAAAAAACGACTTCAGTCTATGGAGGTTGAAGATGAAGGCATTCTTGATTCAATAAGAAATTCAATATGTTTTGGCTGGTGAAACAAAATTGTCCAGCGAACTGTCTAACAAGGAGAAAAAGGACATGCTTAATAAAGTACATAACAAATTGGTTGTATTTATTGGTGGCATGGTTCTTAATGTGGTCTCGGACGAGAAAACTACTGATGACATTTTGGTCAAACTCTTGTAATTGACTTGACCAAGTCTTTGGCAAATATGTTATATTTGAAATAAAAATTGTACACTTTTAAGATGCCAACAGGGAAGACTTTGGAGAATCATTTGGATTATTTCAACAAATTCATTATGTATTTCGAGAATATTGAAATCAAGATTGATGATGAAGATTAAGCATTACTAGGATTGGTTCCATACAACTTAAACTTGCAAATGAATTAATAAGGATATCGCAAGGGATTAAACATGTACCTAATTTGAAGAGGAATTTAATATCTCTTGGAATGTTGGATGATACAGGTTATGTTAGAATCAAAGTGAATTGGAACTCTAGCCTAAATGTTTTTTAATGATAACCCACATATATATAAATAAGTGAACACTTTATCATTTGTTAATTGATAGATTTACTTGAGTGTACATGTTATAAAAGTCATCTTAGAAGTTGTGTAGTATAGGTTGAGAGACAATCAAGAGATACTCTCAGGTGTATTCTGTTATTGAATAGTGTAAAAATTCTTGTAAGATTAGAAGGAATATGATGTAGTTATCAAGTTAAATTAAGATAAATAAATCGTAATGCGCAACTATCTTTACCTCTATTTCTTTATCGCCTATTATTATTAATCTAACACCCGACGAAGATTAATCACTCAAACGTTGTCTGCTGTTTTCCAAACAAATATTTTAATTAATGCGTGTTAATCACGTCGTCATATAAAAGATCTTTAGAAACAATATTTATAAGAGAAATAGTTAAATTAAAATTTAACCCCATTCTTGTGTTCATTTCTTTTACTTTTGATTGGTACTAACTCTTAGTATTACACCAGTTAAAGGGAACTCCTGGCCAAGGTCTCTCATTTAGTAGAAATATTTTGGTTAGAATAATTGGTTATGGCAGATAATATTATGTTATTTCCTAATCAGCTAGTCTCTTGTATATAAGCTTTGAACTTGTAATTCTACTCTTTTCGTTGAATCAAAATGATATTTGGTTCATTCTCTAGTTTTCTTTGTGAATTTTATTAGCTCATAAATCATATAAAATATGTTGCTTTAAATCAGAGCCACAAAATTGTGCTGCTTTCACATCAATTTATTTACATGTAGACAAATTTAACACTGTAACATAGATAACTGACATGTTATTACTGTTAGAGATACCATCAATTAAATTTTGATTAAACTTTCATGTTAAAGATTAATTTGGATATTATTCAAAGACAAAAATGACTCTTGTCTAAAATGTTATGAACTAATTTGATGTTCATTTATTTATTTATTTACATGAAATATTATAATTCCTCCCTTTCTTGGTTTTACAAGATTCTTCATCCCTTTCTACCAATCAAATTTTGCGAGGAAATCATTACGATACATTTGAGCCACAATCTATATATCTCGCGTGAGCTACGGGGCAATGTTGGTGGTACTGGTACATGATGTCTCATTATCCATTTAAGTTTTAACCATCACAAAGATTGATAGGGAATATATTGAACAAAAAAGAAAGATTATGTAATTACTTATGTAGCAAGCTAGATAGAAAAGGAAAAAATGAGTATGTATCTTTCAAGAAGATATGAACATTTTTTTAAGTTTAAAATTATTCTTTAAGTCGTTTTGTTATTTCATTTTATTTAAATAAATGATTTATATATAAATTTAGTTTTTTTTTCTTCATTTTTTATTTAAAAAATTTTGTGTATAATTTTGTTTGTCATTTTGAGACATTATTCTCACAATCAAATATAGATGCATGCAAATCATTATTAGCATTATCTTCACTCATCCAAAAAGATCGAAAGACTTATTATAATTTTAAACAAATTAGATATTACATATAATCGATTTGAATTCTAATTTTAAATTGAGAAAATAATTTGTATCAAGATATTTATAAAGACTTTAGAATCTCAATCTAAATCTAAATATGTTAACTTGTTTATATTTGACTATACGTAAAAACGAATTTATAGTTGAATTTTAAGATATAAATTTTGATTGAATTTAATTATTTTGTTTTCTTATTTTTATTATGGTGTATTATTTATTA
>JBBPBT010000420.1:739925-764079 GCA_037974875.1 Cicer bijugum
ATATATATAGAAAATGTTCTAAAATGTTTTTATTTAGACATATCACATCAATCTCACATTAATGTTCCTTGATAGTTATATCTTGTGAAATATTATTTGTTTGTTAATCAATTAGATAAGTATAGTTCTTTGCGTATATAAAACCATTTGAACAAGATCAAAATTATACATGATCCTCTTACAAATGTAGAATTTTAGAGCTACATAAGACAAGTCGAGAATGTGTTTTGGTTGAGGCTTAGGATCCAACACATGAAAGAGAAATATGGTTTGTGTTCCATAAATATGATTACAATAGTTCTTTATAAAATAATATTGCATGCACTGTTCAATTGAGACAATGACACATTATAAAAGATACAACAAGACAAATTTCAACAAAATATGTAATTGCTCGTGATCTTCAACTAAGTGGTGTAATGAACATTAACAAAGTTATTTATATATTAATATATTATATATCATTATAAAGTCACCACCAAGTAAAGTTTTTTAACAGCTACGACAAAAAATTGATCTTCATCATGAGGGGAAAAAACAAAAATATTTTGCACTCTTTTTCCTTCATTTTCATTCACCATGGTTTTTTCCAATTGAATTTTCCTAATACTCTTTTTTAACAAGATACTCTTTTTTTTTTCATCAATGTTGTACTCTTTTTCTTCATAAGATTTTTCTATTGAGTTTTTCTCAATACGGTTTTAATGAGACATGCATAACCTCATGGACATTCAAGAGGAGTGTTATGTATTAGTAGATACCTATTTATTGATATTTCATATTCCCATAACTCCCATTCATATGACTTTTATTAGTGAATTAAACAATTGGTGATATTTAATCGTGTTCTTTTATTTGTCAATGTGTGTCCTATAAATAAGTCTTACATTGTTTTGTAAAGTTACAAAACCATACTAAAATTCTATTATCTTCTATTCTTTAATTTAGAGGTTTATTGTTATTTTAATTTCAAATATAAATTTTTGCTCCTTTAAGAATGATGTCATTTTAAGTATTTCTTTCAAAAAAACTATGCAAACCTCAAAATTGGTTTAACCGCAAAATTTGAGCAATTTTTCCATTTTTGTCATATTTTTCAATTTTTACTTTAAATTTTATATAAGATGGTTTTTTTTATTATGGAAATCGGTTCAATTAATTGAACCAACCACTTTACTTCAATTTTAATTACCATGGATGAAGCCCATAACACTATCGAAACTTAAAATTCTCCCTTAAGAGCAAAACATGTTCATAAAAGCCATACACACTGCATAAAAAATGTAAAGTTGTTGGACAAATTCATGAAACACGAGAATAAATCATTAAACCATGTTGAATTGAGATAATAATCTTCATAATTTCCTAGCCGATAAATCAATATAAAAACCTAGAAAATGATCTAATGTTTATGTCCAGTAAGAAAACAACATGGGGTGGTGGCGCAGTTGACTTGATTATCCTGAGGTCGAGAGTTCGAGCCTCTCTCACCCATTACCTTTTTTCAATTTAATTTTTGTAATGAAAAAATGTGTAACTGAATTTTATTTGATAGTGTGTTATATGAATTTTCAAAAATGTAACTAACTGAATTTTATTTGATAGTTTGTTATATGAATTTTCAAAAATGAAGCTAACGTGTCACGTTGTGGAATAACAAGCAAAACGTGTCAAGTTATTATAAAGAGATCATGATGCAAATTTTGCTACACTTCTATATCTTCCAACAAAATACAATACACATAAACTTTTTGTAATTCGTAACATTTGGTGCGGAGTGATTTCATGCTCAAATAACATTTCTGTTTCTGAGTTTAGATTGTGGAAGATAAGGTTGTCTTGTTAAATATAGGTCTGTTTTTTGTCTGCTCTTTGTTTGTGGATCTCCTTTTATATGTTTTAATTGATTCTTTAATGGTGTTTTTTGTGATATATAGTACTAGTTAAAGTTCCATTTATTACATATAACATGCAAATACGAAATTTGTTATTTTTTGTCAGTGGAAGGTAAAATTTTCCTTTTTCTGAATCTTTATACAAGTAACAAACAACATGCTAGAAATTTGAATCCTTAATATCATTGAAGTATTTGCAGAGATTGACGCACACAAGGTGTGTGTGTGATAATCAAGTCTTGATAAAAATGGCCAAGTTGATCAATTATAGAGAATCCAATTTTGCATTTTCAAGAGATTGATTGATTCTAATATAGGGGGTTGAGTTTGACGGAAGAGGTTAATCTGAAACAATATATGATAAACTACAAATTGAAACTCGGGTGAAAGAGACATTTATGTTTAGTATATTCTCTGGTAGGAAAAATTCTCTTACCAAAGAACAAAAATAACATAAGAGAATTACTGCAACGCTTGTGTTAAAATCTCCTTAACATGTTTGGAAATAGTTGACTTGATTTTTATGAACATGAAGCTATTGATGAATGAAAAATGCAGATAATTAGCATTTGAATGACTTTTAATGAAGAACTTGAACTTATTCATCTATATATATTATCTATTAAGGGAAAATAGAAATGCTCCTATCATTGTAGGGTTGAGTGATTACATTTTACTATGAATTCATGATTCATTTATGGTCTCATCTTGCTTTAGGAAAAGCTGCAGTAAATGCTCATTTACTTGCCAAAATTCGGAAGTACTTGGAGATAAAGATGCTTGAGGAATGGCATCAAATCATTTCTTAAACTATGAAGGAATATATAACAATATTCACCAACCTGGTCTCATCATTGCGGGGTGTTCTGTGCTTGTAGCTCTAGTGCTCTCCATTTTTCTCATTTTTCAACATCTTAGATCATATACCAATCCTTCGGTATATTGTTTTTCTTGTATCTATGTTGTTATTTTAATTATTGTTTTCTTTTTATATGCCATGGTAGCTTGGTCATTGAAATTGTATAAGTATAGAATGTAGTTAGTGTTTTACAATGGTTTAACTAGCAATTTCAGGATATTGAAAACATGAAAGATTGACACTTACACTGGACACAAACAATGATACATAGATATCGATAATAACTTAAGAAAATAAAAGTGACCGAAAAGTAACTACATGGGTGCACCAGACATGTCTTCAATATGAGAAACTCCTGCATGTCTTAGAAATGAAAGGCTTTCACATATTCTAGTTGCATCCTTTTACCTTGAAAATGAGATAGATAAATGAAAGAGATAGGAACAACTTTGGCTAACCCGAAGTTGGTTTGGGTTCAGGAACAAAAGTGGATTGTTGCAGTCATTTCTATGGTCCCGATCTATGCTACCGAGTCTGTAAGATTCTATTACTATGACTAACATATTTCTGATTTCATTTAGCATTACTATGTTAGTGACTAATACATGGAATGGATTGTATCTAGTCTTGAAGTGTTCTACTTAACATTACATGAATTTCTTTTAAATTGGTGGATAGGTCTGTTAAATTTTTGGTTAAGCTTGCAGGTTGGTTTATGAGTGTATGATGTTGTGAGGTAAGAGAATGTGGTTGAAACCTAAGTTTGTTCAGTTAAGGAGTCCGTCTTCTTAACCACCATTAGTAGTGTTTTAAATAGTAGTTGTGATCGCGTCATGGTCCTTGATATCATGGTGAAATGCGGCCGATGCAGCTTCCACTGCAGTCTCATTGCGGTTTCTGCAACATAAAAAACCGTTATCTTTCAGTCTAGGTTGCGGTTGCAAACCTTTATTTAAAGCTCTAACCACTAGGCCAACCCTATTGGATTAAAGTCATGCATCAGTTGATCATGGACAAACCCATGCTTGTATTGGAAATTTTGGGAAGGATATAATCAAAATATCATCTGCTTAGCATTGAAAAAAGATTATTGGTTGATATTGTATAGAAAGAAACAAATGTCAAATACAGATTCTTATTTTTTATGAACCAATCCAAAAATAAAAAATAAAGTTTGATTATTCTTCTTGAAATATGAAAGTTCTTCACTCCAAAGAGGGATGGGATCATCCTAGATAACCATATCTGTTACATAATAAATCACACTGCTGCATCTTCCTTGTTAAACTTAGTGGAATGCAGGCTATTCATGCTGATGTCTTCAATTGAATTTCTACATTCTTATAAAGTATGGAGTAGTAATATCAATGATAACTCAACTTTTGTTTATTTTTCTCTATCATTCCAGATTATTTCTTTGTGGAATCCAAGATTATCTCTTGCTTGTGACATTTTAAGAAACTACTATGAAGCCTTTGCTCTGTATTCTTTTGGAAGATATCTGATAGCCTGTCTTGGTAAGTTGCATACCATGACTTCGATGTCATACAATAATGATGTTTTGATATCTTGCATTCGTAACTTTTATTTTGAAAGCCAGTTATGATGGTTGTTGAGACTTGCAATCTTGTGTTGAACCACACAACCACATTCAATGATTTTTTTTAAGAAATAAAAATAGAATACAGTTTCTCAAACCAATTACATTGCATATTTTAGTTCTTTTTTTTCTTCGTTTTAACGATAAGTTGCATACTGTCATGCTAAATGTCAGAACTTTGAAAGTATTTCACATAACTCTTCATTATATGAAAACTGTTAGGTGGTGAAAGAAGGGTTGTAGAACTACTTGAAGATGAATCTGAAGAACACCTCAAAAAGCCTTTGTTGCATAGTTCAGACGAGAATAATGGCATGGAACATAGATCGTTTTGCAACTTCTTTTGGCATCCATGCAAGCTTGGAAAAGATCTTCTTTCTATTGAAAAATTCGGTCTTGTCCAATATGTAGGTGCTAAAATTTTCCTTATCAAGCTTTAATGTGACTATAAGCCTAATGTCACTTAGATATAGTGCAGATGATCCTGAAGACTGTTTGTGCATTCTTAGCAATTATACTGGAACTTTTTGGCGTTTATGGTGATGGTGAATTCAAATGGTACTACGGGTATGTTACTGTAGAACTATTTGTTTTTATTAAGTTGAATATTACAGCTGAGTAATACAGCTTAAATAGAGAAAACAGTGTGGACAGATTCCTGAATTGAAGGAATCGTAAGAAATAAATAGCAAAGGGAAAGGAGGAAAAGGAGGAAGGTAAATCCCTTTATTAAGGATTTGACACATCCTTTACATTAATGCTAGGATTCTACTTCCTAATATATTTAATCTCATAAATCAAAACAGTCCTAATTTTTTTGTCTTAATAACAGTCCTTGTTTATCATCAGTTTCTTGTGCAAAACTACATTCCAAGACCTGGTTTATCATAGTCATGGTTCTAAATTGTGAACTACAGTCACAACTACGGCTGCAATATAACAGCTTTAGAGGTCTATGAGGTCTATGCAATGCCATCTCAACCACAATAGCGGCCACATCGTTCACATTTGTCCGTAGTATAAAGATTTGTGGCGTAATCGCAACCTTGACTGAAATCTTAAACCAGAATCATAGTGTCTTGCACCATTAACTGATATATCCCATATGTTTCAGCCATATATTTTTCTATTCTATTAATTTAACACATTAATAGTATGTTGGAACTGGTTAGTACTTAATTGAAATTGGGGAACTGAATTCTTTATTGAATTTAAACAGAATGCGAGTTTACAATTCTGTTTGGGCAGAATTGATAAACGATTATAAGAATATCCACTCCAAGAATTTGAGAGCTTGGTCTCTCCCTTTCCAATAACCACTCAGAAATTTCCTGTCCTCCTTTCTCTAATTTCCTACTTTTATTTGCTCCATAACTGCTGTACAACAGCAGTTACTGCCTGATTTACAATTTAAATTGACACTAATTGCCTAAATAAAAAAAATAACTGCATTATAAATTCAGTTCCCATTTAAAATTCTAACTCTTGACCCTCCTCTTATAATATTTAGTTATAAGAGGCCTAACATAGTATTAACTATTAAGGCAAACACATCTTCAACTTTGTTAACTATAAATCATTTTGCAGGTATCCATATATAGCAGTAGTATTGAATTTCAGCCAAATGTGGGCACTTTACTGTCTTGTGCAGTTCTATAACGTTACTCATGAGAGACTTCAACCAATAAAGCCACTTGCAAAGTTCATCAGTTTTAAGGCAATAGTGTTTGCTACTTGGTGGCAGGGTGTAGGCATTGTGCTATTGTGTACATTTAGAGTGCTACCCAATGAAGGAAAATTGCAAACTGGCCTGCAGGATTTCTTAATCTGTATAGAGGTATTTCCTTTGTAGCACCGATACTTTTGTTAGAAGGCATGTCCTAGTGTCCGACACCGACATAACACAACACATTGATTACATTCAATTAATTCATTGTATCAAATTATTATCCGTGTCGACGTGTCAGTATTGTGTTCGTGTCAGTATTCGTACTTCATAGGATATTTCTTTCTTTATGCTGTAGTAAAATAACGTGGTCTTTTTCTTAACCACTTTTATACTCTAAAGTATTTTACATTTTCAGAAGCTAGGTTTGATATATCATTTCTCATGCCTATCTGATAGAAGGAAAGTTGGTCCATTTAATTTGCCTCTTTGAATTTTTCAAACTTTTTATCCATTTTCTACATGCAAGCCTAGCAAAATAGAATTCGAGAATAAATCACCGTGTGTGAGCATAAAATATTTTCAGTTCCTTTTCGTCCAAGACTAATTATAACTCATTTTATTGTGATGCAGATGGCCATTGCAGCTGTTGCTCATGTATTTGTATTTTCCGCAAAACCATATCATTTTCTTCCAGCTTCTTCTGCACACGGTAAAGTCACAAAGGAAACATTAGAAGCAAGGTTGGAGATAGATGAAGAGGGGGAGAAGAAACCAGCTGTGGTTAAAGAGACAACGACTCAAGTGGAGGCTCCAAGAACAAGTGTCACAGAGAGCGTCCAAGATATAGTTGTTGAAGGTGGTCAACGAGTAAGTTTGTTGCATGACCAATAACATAAGTTGTATTAATTGACACTTTTAACACTTAGGAGCGTCCAATTCGTTATTGTAATATTTATTTTGTTTGTATATCAACAAAAACAGGTTGTCAAGGATGTTGTACGGACGATAAATCAAGCGATAGGGCCGGTGGAAAAGGGAGTGACTAAAATTCAACAGACTTTCCATCACAAAACAGTAGTTTCATCGGATGACGAGGAAGAAGAAACAGATGTAGCAATTGAGACAAATGTCACAGAAAATCTCACAGGGAAAGGGAATGAATTTGCAATGGTGTAAAGAATTATAAGGATGAAAGAAAGAGAAACTAGAAGAAGTTGCCTTTGTCACATGGGAAATTTCATGCAAATGCTGACGCAGCTTCATATGCCAATTGCCAGTCAATATGACTAGTGTTAGAATAGATTGTATAATTATATCATTTATCTGGCTTAGATGGACAAGGAAAAGGGATGGGGTATTTTCGTCCATTTTCTCTCATACCAACACAGATTATAAAATGACAGTAGGAGGTCCTTTAAATTTGTTTAGTTTTAAACAAACATCTATTGTGATTTTATTTTTCTAAATGTAAAATAAGCATAGATCATTGCAAAAGGAAGGAGTGAATGTTGACAAAATGGTCTTTCTGTTTTGACAGATAACATTCGAAAATGAAAATTTTGACTTCCTATTGCAAAATTTAATATGCTGGCCTAAACTATTGGAAAAATCTAATACAAAACAAATCTGGAAGACAATGAAATGAACTATAAAAGAAAACAGATGACTTAAGGATATACATTTCCATGATGATAACCCCACAAACCAGTAATTTTCTATGTAGTAAAATACAACAAACTGAGATTTCAACTTTCATTTCCGGAACAACATATATCAGAACAGCAGCTGAGGCAGCTGTAGCATCCTAAACCAACACAAAGCTGAGTAAATGCAATTGCACATTGGTTGTTTATCTTGGTACAGGCTTGGATGCAGCACATGCAACAGCAGCAATGGTTGCAGAAGCTTCCACAACAATCTGCGGCTTTCTTAACAAAGATTTCAGCACCATCAGACAAACTTGTATCTTCAACTCCTGGTGGAATGTTCTCAGATGTTGCAGTCAAGTTTCCAAAGCCTATACCTAATTTTGGGAGCAAAATCATTCTCGGGCCTTGGACATTACCACTTTTCCCTTTTGATACCTTTTTGCCATGATTTCCAAAGAAAGATTAGAAAAGTTTATTTTATAAGTACGAGTTTGTCTAATTTGAAAAAAGAATATATGTAGTATCACAAAAGAAAATTGAATTGTGAGCATTCAAATACCAACGGGCTAGTTTAAAGATAAAAATTAAGCTCACCCTTTACATATACATTAAGGACTTAATTATTATGTATTGACGATGTAAAAGTTATGTCTAGTCATATTTCACCATATAGATTTATGCAAGTATTTATAAAGTAACATTGCACCATGACACGATGGTGAAACATGATTGGACTTGGGTGTAATTTTTTATTTATTAAATTGTCTGTATATACTAGTTAAACTCTATACAATAATAACATTATTTGGAAAAAACCTTCAAGCTTTTGATACATACTTTTGTTCCATCTGATTGCTTGGCTTTCTTTAGATGATCATTCTCAAGAATTGCCATGTGTGTATACTCAGACAAAAAGCCGGTTTGTAAGCTTATTTTCGCAACCTGCCAATTAAAATAATGTTGCACAAAAAAATTATTGAAAGAAAAAGAGAAATATAAATGGCTGACTATTCAAGCGAGGGACCATTATAACTCAAATTAAAATTTTCAGCTCAAACATGTGATGAATACGTGGAGTGATGAAACAAAAAGAAATAACAAACCTTCTGTTCTAGTTGTTTATCTTTAGAAAGCCATGCTTGAGCAGTAAGATACTCTATTTGTTCTCTTGCAAAAACCTGTTAAAGAAAAATGCAGCAGAACAAAATTACGATTTACAATTAATAATGAAGGAAATGAAATACAGTTATGTAAATAGATCACTCGTCACAGTTAAAAGCTATGAAGCAATGTTACAAACACGGACACCGAATACGATATTGATACGTAAATACCAATAATAGTTTAAGAAAATTGAAGTGATTGAACGTAACCACATGTCAGAGTCAGACACCTAAACGTATCTGACACCGAATACTCCTTCAATCAGAAGTATAGGTGATTCGGTGCAACATAGGTTAAAAGAGAATGAGAGAGTACCAAATAGATCCCTAACAGCCATAAAACAAAATTGAACGCCTCCTTTATGAAATTGTAGGTATAATTATAAATAATAAAGAAACTTGAGTTTTAGAGATGCTATATAGTGCAGAGAACATTACCCTTTCTATAGGCATGTCCTTAGCATTTTGTATATTCAAATTTATTACAAAGTTACTGAAATCAGCCAAGACACCTTTTACTTTAAGAACATCTGGAAAGCTTCCCCTGTATCTTCCGGATAAAGTCAATGGACTATCTGATGAAAGATCCGTAATATGCGACGGGTACACCTATACAAACATTGCAAATAATTCTATTTCTGAGGTACAAGATTAAGGACAGATAGATAAAAATGCAACACATACCATAGAAAATTAATTGCAAAAAATTGACACAATATGTGAATTCCAACATGATATCATCATATAAAAGAGTCTTCACATTTTAATACTTCTTTAAAGAAGATAGAAACAGAAAAAAGCATGACAAATAATGCAGAAGAACTGAAGTAAAAGGATTAAAGTAATGAAGACAGTTCTTGTAACCAATATGGATATGTTTGGTAGTAAGTGCTGTAAAAAGAGAAAAACACAGGTAACAGTGACACATACTTTTTCCCATCTATCTATCCAGTTACCAGTAAAAAGTTTACCTCAACTTCATCCAGATCATCGAAGTTCATTGTGATATTTGCAAGAACAATAGATGAAGCTTTATCAAACAGTTTTAGCATTTGAGGCTCAACCAAATCTGGCAATAAATAATTGAAATAGGTCATAGTCACATTGAAGATACGTGTAAGAGTTTAACATCTTAAGTTTCTCAAAAAGGGTGAAAAACATGCTAAGAGAAAAAGAGGGTGGGTTATTTCTTCATAAGCTTCATGAAACTTGTATGTAAAACTCAGTGTAATGCATTTAATTCATGGAGTAGTCAAGTTTGTCAACAAAATCAGGTTCTCCAATTAAGATGCATAGATTATGCAACCAACCTCAAGATAGACTTAGGAATATGTTTATTGACAAGGTTAATGGTAAAAATTTCACTAGAACCCAACAATGTCGGTAACTTATAACAAAAAGAAAGATAAACAATGAAAATGATATTTACTTGAGGTTAAAATTCAGAACTTGCCTACATCCAATGCTGCAATATGTTGGCCCCTACTAATCATGGCAAGCATCCGCAAGAAATAATGATTGCAGAATGAACCTGGGGTCGAATAAGGTTTTATGATTAGTATAAGCGAACAATTAATATATTTGTACAATGAATTAAAATTGTTAGAATATTAAAAATTCCAATTGGAGAATAATGTAATATCATTAAATTTTGAATTAGTCTTGATGTAATAGAAAAGAGAAATCATACCTATGCCCAGAGTGTAAATTCGAGGGCACATTGATTCTCCTTCGATTGTATGATTCTTTATCATATCACAAATTTGTCTCTCATCTTCAACAGTTCCATCGGTAACTAGAAAAATAACTGGAACTGATCTTCGGGCATCGGAAAGCATCTCTATTGCCTGAAAAGAAGAGGCAAGATAAATATATAATATAAATATACTCAACAAAGAAAAAAAAAAGAACTCTGTTTTTGAAGTATCTGAGCTTTATATGTAACCATTTCTCGGTAAGTTGGATGAATGATAAAGATTTGTACCAAAACATCCATTTGTTACTAACCAGACACGAAATAATGGTGTCATATGAAATTTATCAAATATTCCAAGAAAAAAGGAAAATTTGTATGAATATCTAAGTTACCGTGTTTAATGGATGCAAAATATTTGTATCACCCCCAGCAACAAAGTTTATGTTGATCCATTCAATGGCCCTTTCAACAGCATCCTTTGAAGCCAATTCCATTGAAGTTGAAAATTGATATGTCTCTCCATTAAATGCTATAATACTAAATGAATCATCATGGTGAAGCTTAGAGAGAGCAGATTGTAATGCATTCTTTGTGTCATCAATTAGCTTTCCTCGCATACTTCCACTTATGTCGATAACGAATACAATGTCTTTTCTGAATACCTAGACAGATTGGATAAACTTCTCAACAAGTACTTATGAAAAATTAGTGTTAAAAAAAATCTTGCAATAACTACAAATTTTTTAAACAACAAATTATGGTATAAGTTGAAATTAACTTCAGCATCTCAAATATTTCAGAAATTTTCTCATTTAAATACTCCATAGATTTTGTCGGACTCTATTTTAATTGAGAAGCTCTGATAAAGTTGAAGCTGATACAAATGAGCATGGATAGCACCATCAACGAGAACAAAAACAGAATTCCAAAATAATATGTGGAAAATGTACCCACAAAGTTTAGAGACTTTACCAACCTTCTTACTCTGAATATTTCCAGGAGAAAAGTACATGCAAAACAGCTCTCTCTGATCATCATCATCCAAAGATGCAGAATCCAAAATAACCCCCCCATTTATTTGACTTGAAGAGACCTGTATATATGTAACATTCCAGTAACTGAAGCTGCAAATAAAAATGATAGTAAAAGTGACCATTGAGTCTTACAGCATATGAGAAGCTAAAATCGGATTTTGACCAGGAGAGAACATCAGTGTCATGTGAGAAACCTATGCTCCCAGCGTTGTGCCTTATTTCCTGCACAATCAAGGAACAAAAGAACCTCATCATAGACATGGTTAATTGGTTATCCATGAAACTTCAACTGCAATCAAACAAAACTAGAACTACTAATTATGAACCTTCATAGGATGACTTGTTGTCTTGCACATAATCTCACTACCGGTAACAGCATTCACGTTTAATTGTACTTTTTCCTTTTTAGACATTCTCTTCCCAGCAGGGTTCACATAATCCGGAAAGTTAAATGGCACATTCAAAGAGAACACATCATTACAGCATGTTATCTTCTGAGACCATCTAATTTTAACCGATAAATTTGAACCTCCATCTATCTGTTACAAACAAAATTTGAACAAGATAACATAAACAAATGGGTCAAGAATCTAGATATCAATCAATAACCTTCATTATAAACAGACTATATTATATATAATACCTGTGGTATAATCAAAGTAAACAAATTGGACTTGAGAAAGCCTCCATCTTGAGTTCTGGTCACATTATCTTTATCAATTTTGTCTTCCATATTAACCAGTTGAGTAGAATATGATTTCCTATGAACACTAACCTCCACACCTAGAATTGAACCCTGTTAGCCAAATTGTATCAGAACACAAAATCTGCAACACCTTTAAAACATTATTATTCAAATGTAACAAGTTCTGGAGTTACTATGGAATCCTTATAGTTGCAAAACATTTGTTCATGGCTAATTTCACAATGTGGAAGAATTTCTAAATATCCACAACAAACTTATATATAGATTTGGCTAATTTCCTGTTATAAATTGACACAAATATAAATACAACAATGTGATAAAAATTTTACAAATATTAACCAGTACACTTATAAAAAAGGATTTTGCACAAGAATCATATTCTCTCTTGTTTTCAAATAATTATTAATTGAAATTTTGACACAAGAATCTTAGTCTTACGGTATAAAAACAATTTCATAGTTTAAAATAAAAGAAAACTAAACATATTAGAATAGTAAAATATTTTGATTTTCCTTAAAGAATAAAAATAAGGAGGACATATAAATACATTTAACGAAACCGTATTCACCAAAATATGATTTTTGTTTTCTTAAAAAAAGTGAATGAGAATTAGGAAATGAATCAACATTAAGAAATGAAGCATAAGAACGAACCTGAGGACCCATAGGAACGGCAAGAATACAATCACAAGCACGACTCCCAGAAACACAATGAAGCCTCCAACATCCAACAACTTCAAGAAACGCACTATTTAAATAACAATCCGCCTTAAGCTCAACAACATTAATCATATGAAGCGGAATAAGAGCAGGAGGATCACACTTCCCATGCACGTGAGGTTGATAGCTAGGTACATCCGGATTATCAACAATGGCAGGATCGTGAATAACCGCATAAACCATGGGAGATGTTGGAAGAAATGCGGTGTTTGATTTAAGCATTGACGTTGGTGGTTTCGGTGGTGATACTGCTCTATCGTTACCGAAGTATATTCGTTTTGATAATCTTATACCTTCTTCTACTGCTTTGGAAAATTCTTCTGCCATTGTTAGGGGCGCTCAGGGACTCAGGGTACGGAGGAGGCAAATTAGGAATTGGAGATTCCTTTTTTTTGTCTCTCCTTCTCTGTGTTTAGGTTACCATCAAGGTTTTGATTTTCATTTTTTTTCTTATTAAAAGTTCAGGGTTGTTTCTTTTTTTGTTTTTTGTTGTGATGGATAAAAATAGGGGTTCTAAAATAATGGGTTACCACCACATGAAATTCATGCATGCTGTACTTTTTGTCCGGCTTTCTCAGTGTTGTGGATTTGCCGTCATTTTTGTTGCATAGACCGTCTCACTATATTGGATATTTGAAGCATACACATAACAAATAATAGTTTAAGCAGATTCGCACAACTTGCTTCGATTTTAACAAAGCTCAATTTTCTCTCTTGGTTTCACTCCAATTATGCATTTCATTAATGCCAAGACATGACGAATGAGTGGATTTTTGAGATTGAAGGGATATGCTCCAACAACTTTGTGATAGCAAACATTACCATCATTAAAATATGTTATTCGGGTGTTCTTCTTCCTCAGTATACTCAACTCATATTTGGGTGTCCTCCAAGCCCCGCACTTTGGCGAAGGACGACGTTAGTGACCACATGGCACATTTTCAACTGTTCTGATGAAGAAGAATCAGCGAAAGTCAGCGTGTAGTTCCCGCGATGAAGTTAGACAATCCGTTTCCTTCCTCTATTCATGTATTCCTTTTTACAACCATATATTATTTTTTCATATATATATATATATATATTAAGAAAAGTAGTTAGAAATTTAATTTGTTGAAATAACCATTGTAATTGAATGTATTGAATTTGACTTTTCAAATTTTAAGACATTAACATTAATATAAATACACTTTGGTGTTTTTTTTATCCTCATTTAAAGTGTTTGTCCTAATATTAGTTAATGCATTTGATGTTTCACATCTTCTCATTAGGATATATATTTGGAAAAATATTCAAATAGGTTACAACAAATAATGAATTCATTGGTTTTAATGTTTTATGTTTGTTCTTCTATTAATTAAGATTATATCTAACAAGTGGGCATGGAAAAATATATGATGAGATATATCAACTTTTTAAAATTAATTACTTTGTGATTAATATTTATAGCTATACATGTGCGATATTTTTGTTTAACAATAAAAAATAAATAAATAACTCACATTTCACATAATTTATTTTAGAAAATATTATTAGAAGTTAAATAAGAAGTTTTTTGAGGTCCAATTAAGCCGAGTCTCATAAGATTATGTTCTAAACACTAAAGGCTTAAGTCTATTTAATTTTAAGCTATTTTATAACATATAAAATAAAGTTAAATTGTTCTTATATAATTTATATGTTGTTTTCATATATTATCATGAAAAACTTACAAAAATAATATGAAAAACAACTTATGAATATATAATAACTTTTTTCATAAACTCTTTTAAAGAGTCTCAATAGTATTTATATCTGTAAATATACTCAAATAAATATATCCATAAAAGATACTAAATTAGAAATAATTCATGGTTTTCAAGAATCTGCAGAAAAAAAATCATTAAAAATTCGCATTTATATGCATGGTGAATGGTAATCACTAACGAGTTAACTTTTCAAGAACTAATCTCTTAAAAGAAACTGTGATTCTAACAATTCTACAAGGATTACATATATATGACTTTGTACCCAAAAAAAAAAAAGAAAACATATGACTGATTAAATAAAAATACTAACATTTTTTTTCCTATAAGAAAGCAAGTATGAAATTCAAAATTATATCAAAATTGAAAAGAAAAGTTCACTAGTATACAGTTAATTTGGACAAGTTTACCTGGACACCATCTTTGAATTCGAACCAGCTCAATCTCAAAGTTGAGAGACTCAACTGCTATTAAAGGAGTAAACTAAAAATGTATTTCAAGTTGGAAAATCAATTTCGGTTCATACAGTCAACATCATCTCAATCATGTTTCAGTTACTGAGAAATTAAGTACATATAGTGCAGTAAGAAAAAACTGAAATTAATATTAAAAGCTTATGGAAGCTTCTCATGCAACTATATGATCTTTATAAATAAAATGAATTTCATATGTGTAGCAAACTATGTGTTTTCAATCAAGTATTGATTTTGCAGTAAGTTGAAACATGGTATTATTATCACCAGTAATCAAGACAAGAGCAACTCCTATCTTTAAAATGATGAAACCGATTTCGATCTCTAACGATAATATCTCTTCGATAAGCAGCCGATATTAACTTAGTAATCACATGGCAATCCCCACAAACTCTAAGGTTTTTAATAATTCTTATGACTAAACTTGAAGGAGATGCTATAAGACCAAATGCTATGGCTAGTCTTTCACTATGGTAACCTTATCTTCTTCTTCTACATCAAACAAAACCTCTGATGTTCTTGCTTTGTGACCATATTCTTGAACTCTTTATTAATCTCTTCAATTGTCAAATATATTTCCTTTGAAAATGGATGAGTTTTGTCACCTGTAAGAAACTCATGCATGGAACCATTTATTTCGACTAGGCTAAAACCCGGTACTTTGTTAACTCCATTATGTTTCATCACCATCCGCACTCTATTAGCATCATCCCATCTAGCAACACTAGCATACATATTAGCCAAAAGCACATAGTTTCCACTAGTTTCTGGTTCTAACTCTATTAACTTTCTGAGAGAAACTTCTCCAACATCAAAATTCCCATGAAGTCTTGCCGCACCAAGTAAAGACCTAAACAAAACCGCATTTGGTTTCATCGGCATATCTTGTAACCACTCCTCTGCCTCCTTTAATCGCCCGGCTCGACCCAGAAGATCAATCAGGCATCCATAATGCTCGAGTTTCGGTTCCACCCCGGGAACCTCCTTCATCGACTTGAAAATCTCCAACCCTTTTTCGACTAGTCCAACATGAGAACAAGCAAACATAGTAACCACAAAAGTTGTAGCATCAGGAACAAAACCCTTAAACTTCATATTTTTATAAAGTTCAAGTGCTTGATTCCCATAACCATGAAGAGCAAAACCACCAATCATAGCATTATAGCAACAGGTGTCTTTATTACTATCAGGCATTTCATCAAACAGTTGACATGCAAGATTCAAACATCCACATTTTGAATACATATCAACCAATGCAGTTCCCACAAACCTATTCATCTTAAGCTTGTTCCTTAAAACAAAACAATGAAACCAAAAGCCTTGACTAAGAGCACCTAAATTAGAACATGCACTAATTAATGCAACAATTGTAACTTCATTAGGTTTAATTTGAGCAACTTGCATTTCATGAAACAGATACAATGCCTCTAAAGACAAATTAGCATCATCAAATCTAGTTGAGTAATCATGATGACTCACACTATTTGCATAAGAACCCAAAATAATATTCCATGTGGCCAAATCAGGTCCATTAATTTGATCAAAAAGATATCTAGACACACACAATTTCCCGTATTTAGCATAAAAATTAAGCAATGAAGCTTGAACAAAATGATCAAAGGGTGGTTGAAGCAATTTCAAAACATGGGTATGAAGTTTTAAGCCAAATTGAAACCATGTTGGGTTGGAACAACAAGCCTTGAAAAGAGAGGGAAAAGTGAAACTATTAGGTTGGAGACTTTTGTGTATGATAATTTTGTTATAAAATTTGAATGCTAGATGGATTTTACTATGTTGATTAATCAACGACGAAATGAGTGTATTGTAGAGGAAAATTGTTGGGTTTGGGATATAATTAAAGATTGTACAAGCATAGGATAAGTTAAATTTGGAGGATATGTTAATGAGGTGACTAAGACAATATGTTTGAAATGAAAGACCACTTGTTATGATTTGGGCATGGATTTGTTTAAGGGTATTGAGGTTGTTGCATTTTTGCAACTTTAGCAGTGTTGGGTGGTTAAATATGGGGCTTTGGGGTTTCATGAAATCAATTAAACTTAAGATTTATACCAAGAACAAATAACCCCTCCTTCTCCTTATGTTTAACACTCAAGATAAAGATTCAGTTATGTTTCTGTCAAAAGAAAAAAAAAATCGGCATTAAAATCAATCAAAAATATCTTTTACATAAAATGTATAGAAATTTATTTATTATTTTATTTATATGAAGAAAAATAAACTAAAAAATAAAATAAAAAATAAAAAAAAAATTACAATAAGGGATATTCATGAGTACGAGTAAACATGTGAATCAAATCATCCAAATAAATTTAATCTGGACTTTGATCCAACTTATTTAAGTTTGAGCGTAACCACCAAATTTAGATTTAATGATGTTCTATTCAAATAGCGGAATTAGTATTTTAAACTCATGTACACATGAATCCAACATATTGACATGACATATATTTTTACTATTGATATATAGTTAAAATTTAGTTGTTGGATTATATTTGAGTTTTTTTTTTGTTAATTTCATTAATTTAAGTATTTTATTGTGTTTGTGGATGTATTTAAGTATCGAATGATACATTATGATATAGTTTTTATTATTTTGAGATCTTCAAGTATTTAAATTTAATTATATATATATTTTTAAATTAAAAAAATATATATTTTCTTTATAATTCATGAAAAAAAAATTACAGAGTTAAAACTTACTCCAACTTAAAGATAATTGATAATTCGATATCGAATCTTGTTAAAATTGGCTCAACCCTACCCAAGTAGATCTCTAAGAGTTACTATAGGTTGGCCCAATTCTAATTTTTTTTACCCCAACTTCTAAATTCTACTCAAAACACGGGTTTTCCACATGTATATCCCTTTTTTTTTTTTAATACCAAATTGTCACACTTTGAAAAAAAAATACCAGAATGTGCTGCTTTTTAGCCCTAGTTGCTGGTCGCAACCTGTGGATGCGACCTCCTATAGAAGAAAATGGCCAAATTTAACTGATGGTCGCATCCTGGGGATGCGACCTCCTACTTGCCATATTTCATTTTTTTTCCTTGCCCATTTTGCCCTTATGTATATTACATATATTATATATATTATTATTACATATTTTAAAAGTAATAATAAAATTAAAATAATTAATTAAAATAATAAAAATGATTAATTTATTAATATTATATAATTGTTACTAATTATAATAATAAATAGAATAATAATAATAATAAACAGAAAATTCTATTAATAAAATAAAAATAAAAATACATTAAATTAAAAGAAAAAATACATTAAAATAATAATAAAATGAAAATTCTATTAATAAAATAAAAATAAAAATACATTAAATTAAAAGAAAAAATATATTAAAATACATTCAAATAAAATGACATTAAATCAAAAGAAAAAAATACATCAATTTTGAGTAGATGTGCCAGCAGCGTTTGGACAATGTTTCTTAGTATGACCAGACACCCGACATAATCCGCACTTTCTTTGGACTCTATCCGTAGTGTCCATTTATGTTCTAATGCGTTTGGTCTTTGGGCGACCTTTCTTGACTCTCCGCATTAGTGGATTGTGACACACCTTAACACTTTCATATTGTGGCCAATATCCTTCGTTTAGTATCGGTTGGAACGCTTCACTGTATACTTTTAGTACTGTTTCCACTTTGTACGCATTAGGTATAAGGCTCCAATAATCATATTTTATGCTAGAACATGTTGCTATCACATGTGAACAAGACATATGTTTAGCTTGATATTTTCCACAATCACACCACTTGTTAGGAAGATTTACACTGAAATGGCCAATTGGTCGCCCTTCTTTTGGAACAACTGTCTCGTGGACCATGAAAGTATGGTTGCTTCGATCAAAACAATCGACTCTATGACTAATTGATTTACGCATTCTGATTTCATAAAACTCATGCATGTTTCTATGTATACCTGACCAGATGCTAAAATTGATGCATGTTGTTTTGCCATGGTTGGAAATAGTGTACCTGTTTTATAATATGTTGATTGGACCAAAGCAGTGATGGAAAGGTTGCGTGGTTCTTTTAATACTGCGTTCATCGATTCCATAAGGTTGCTGGTCATCTGACCCCAACGACTACCTCCATCAAATGCTTGAATCCAATCTTCTCGCGGTATATTGTCTAACCATTTCAAAGCTTCTGGGTTTATGATGCCAATTTCTCTGCGGTAGTATCGATATGTAGACTGATTGATTGAGTAGACAATGCATTATTACACTAATTATAAAACTTCATAATTTAATTTTTCAGTAATGATAAGAAGTAAGAATTAAATTATTACCCATAGAAATAACCTTTTTCTTCAAAGCATTATCCTTAAATTCCCTTGCAAAATTTTGTGAAATATGTCGGACGCAGAACACATGCTTTTACGGAGGATGTTGCCACCCATTATTCAAATCATTATAAGCACTTTTGATAGATTCGTGTCTATCTGAAATCAAACAAATGTTGGCTTGTGGAGTGACGTGTGATCTCAAATTTCTCAAAAAAAAAAAAACTCCAAGCCTCTTTTGTCTCACCTTCCACAAGAGCATAAGCAATGGGAATGATATTGTCGTTCCCATCTTGTGCAACTGCTACCAATAGAGTTCCCTTATACTTGCCGTATAACCAAGTTCTATCAACTTGTACAATTGGTTTGCAAAATTTAAACGCAGATATGCATGGAACGTAAGCCCAAAATAGTCTATGAAAAATTGTCACACCATTTATCAAACCATGTTCATTATAAGTTGGGATTGTTTCCATTTTAATAATGGTTCATGGAGCAAACGTTTGCATAACTAATAACCATCTTGGAAGTTGATTGTAAGACTCTTCCCAATTGTCATAAATTTTTTCGATTGCCTTATTTTTTCCCATCCAAGCCTTTCTATAACTAATTGTGTAGTTATGCAAAGCCTGAATTTGAGCAATAATGACCTTCACTTTGATTGAAGGGTCCATCCTCATAACTTGCATTATACTTGCACATATCATGTTAGAATCGAGCTTTGTATGATCTTGTGATAGTGCAGAATTTGTGCAAGTATGTGGCGCAATCAATTTTCCAATCACCCGCAATTCACTTTTTTTGTGTTTTGAAGCTCTACATCTAAACAAACAATTTGGATGTGAACAAATAATAACGTACCTTTCTAAATCTGATTTTTGCACCACAAAATTCAATTATTGTTTTAGATGATACCGCTTGATTGCATGTACACATTCATCCTTGTTCTGAAACTTCATTCTTACTGCAAGAGTACCACCTAAATTTGGGACTTTGTCAATGAACATGTGATCAAATTGAGTTGGTTGGTTTGCGGTGGATAGATTGATGTTCTTCATGTGGAATGGTGGATCGAATATAGGTGGGATAGATTGATCTTCTGCTTCCATATCTTCATCAACATCATCATCATCATCATCAGAATCACCATATGATTCATCGAAGAATGTTTCATCTTCTTCACTATAATCGTTTAATTCTTCCTCGTTGATATTATAATGGACACTAAGTGGAAGATCACATTGTGGACTTGTTGGGAGAGATTCATGATGAAGTTGTTGGGAGACATTATGGACATGTTGAGTTTGTTCATTTTGGATAGAGTATGGTTCATAGTGTTGTGATGGAGAATATACGTCGGGTTGATAAGCACTAGAGTATGGTTCACAGTGTTGTGATGGGATGTAGTTGGGATAGGCATGTTTGAGGTTGATGGTTGATTTGTTGAAGTAGGACCACATTCAAATGTAATGTATAACTCAATGGTGCCAAGTTGTGACCATTGTGCATAAACATCAAACATGAGTTGAACATCTTTGTCATCACAAACCTTCATCAATTCAAATCTGGTTGTATTTTCACCAAAGAAGACAAGGTGTCGATAAACTATATCAGTTATCGTCACGTTGTCGTCGAATTATAACTTTTTCTTAATGACATTCTTTAGACGAGCAAGGTTGCTGCTAGAATGTACTTTGAACGCCTTTTGTAATCACTTACAAATGTTTTCCCTTCAACTCCATCGACAATTGAACCATTGTAATCAACAATACAAATGACTAGTTCAGAAGCCATGATTATGTAATTGATAGAATGTATAATGAGATAGAAGGTAAGATGAGATAGAAAGTGTGGTGATATAGTGTGATCTAGTTTCCTATTTATAGAAGTTAATAGGATTGAATAGATCAATTTGATTGGTCCAACTAAAAGTATGAGGATTGATGTTTCTCTACTAAATCACAACCATTGATAAATGAATTTGGATGTCAAGATTAGAGATTGAATAGATCAATTTGGATGGTGAAGATTAAAGATTGAATAGATCAATTTGATTGGTCCAACTAAAAGTATGAGGATTGATATTTTTCTAGTAAATCACAACCACTGATAAATGAATTTGGATGGTCAAGATTAAAGATTGAATAGATTAATTTGATTGGTCCAACTAAAAGTATGAGGATTGATATTTTTATAGTAAATCACAACCATTGATAAATGAATTTGGATGGCCAAGATTGAAGATTGAATAGATCAATTTGATTGGTCCAATTAAAATTAGGAGGATTGATGATCAAGCATCCACAACCATCGATTAAAAGAAATGAGTGGTTGGGATTAAAAGAAATAAGGGTTCCTATTCTGGGCCTGCGACTTCTCAAATAAGTCACTTCCTAGCCCTGCAACCTTCTTAATGGTTTGTACATTGGGCCTGTGACCTCCATGTACGTGGCTGCATGTGAGGATCGCTACCTAGCCCTGCGATTTCCTATATAAACATGTCATCTCAGCCTCAACTATCATCAAACACTCAACCATCATCAAACATACTTCCTTCATCTTAATCTCAAACACATTTTCTTCAACTTTACTCATGGAATTATCCAAAAATCATAGAGCTGAAAGTCGATACATTCAAGCATTTGTAAGTATTTTATATTACATTCAAGCATTTGTAAGTATTTATTGTCTTGTCTTATCATGCAAATAGAGTTGCACTTCAATTCGGCTTTCATCAATAGATTCCGCAACCTCCAGAAGATATGACGCTCTACCATGAGGTCGACATGAGGCGTGGCATCAATGATAATTGGAGTGTGGTTTGGAAAAATGAGATTCAACATTGGAATGAACGTCATAATTACACATTGCAAGGTCAATACGTTCAAGGTGTTTTATTCCACACTAAAGAATATATGAATTGGTTCACACATCACACTAAATTATATATATATATATATATATATATATATGTGGAAAGATACTTGCGTGATCCACGTTTGCAACTTTCAACATATCTTGATGTTCAATCTATGCCTCAATCAATCCCACAACAAAATACCATGCACCAAACACCGTCTTTATCATCACTACAACATCTTCACGAAGCTGTAGATATACCAACTCAATATTACGTTCCTTCAGTGCCAACAATATCAACTCCCATTAATCCGACTGAGAGCGGAATTTTCTTTAATTTGTTTGGTACTCATTGCACAACTCCCGAGTCGGCTTATGCGGCTTTTGATTCTATGCAGGTGGTAGTGGTTCTAATCCACAAACAGATTACAATGAGGATCAACCACAACAACCTCAAATTGTTCAAAGGGCTAGATGAGTTCGACGATCGCGTAGATGTGGAACTGGAGGTCATTTAGATTAAAATAATTAATTTTTATTTAATCTTTTTTTTTATTTGTAGCATTTTTTTCTTTTTTTTTTAATGTATTTTTTCTTTTAATTTAATGTATTTTTATTTTTATTTTATTAATAGAATTTTTTGTTTGTTATTATTATTATTATTTTAATTATTATTATTATTATTATTCTATTTATTATTATAATTAGTAACAATTATATAATATTAATAAATTAATGGGTTTTTATTTTTATTTTATTAATAGGATTTTCTTTTTAATATTATTATTATTATTATAATTTTAATTATTATTATTATTCTATTTATTATTATAATTAGTCACAATTATATAATATTAATAAATTAATTATTTTTATTATTTTAATTAATTATTTTAATGTTATTATTACTTTTCAAATATGTAATAATAATATATATAATATATGTAATATAGATAAGGGCAAAATGGACAAGGAAAAAAATGAAATATGGCAAGTAGGAGGTCGCATCCCCAGGATGCGAACATCAGTTAAATTTGGCCATTTTCTTCTATAGGAGGTCGCATCCCCATGTTGCGACCAGCAACTGGGACTAAAAAGTAGGGCATTCTGGTATTATTTTTTCAAAGTGTGACAATTTGGTATTAAAAAAAAGAAAAAGGGATATACGTGTGTAAAACCCTCAAAACACTCGTTTTATTTTATTTTATCTTTTTAAAATTCATTCAATAAGATTCTTGAAACACAAATTGAATTTTATTTAAATTACTACACCGGCCCCCTTAATTTAATTATGAAAAATTTAAATTTTTAAAATATATTTAGATTCTCGTGAGATTAAATAATTTTTTATTTTTTTAAGTGAATATTTAATTTAGTTTATAAAAAAATAAATTTAGTTTTTAATCATTGAAAAAATTAAATCGGGACAATTTAGACTCTATCTTCTTATATTTTGTTTGGTTGACAAACGAAATAAAAAAATGTGAAAAGATAAAAACATAAATAAAAAATAATTTGATTATTTAGTAGTATGTAGTTTTATACAAGTGAAAATGCAAATAAATGCTGATAGAAAAAAATAAGTTCATTTATAAAATTATATAAATGTCCTTAAACAAAAACAAAAAAATCTTAAAACATTAATAATCTTAAAATCTTAAGCATTTTCCTTGATTTTTCCTTTTTATATTTTATGATTTTTATATTTACTGCAATAAAATATTTATTTTAATTTATTTTTATTCTTTTTATTATATTT
>JBBPBT010000420.1:766604-802014 GCA_037974875.1 Cicer bijugum
AAAAAAAATGAGATAATCTAATTTATATGTTTTGTCTTTTTAGTTTTAAAAAGTATAATATTAAAAATAGTTTTATAAAACAATTTTTAAAGCACAAGTAATACAAATAAATTTTTTAGTTTTTAAAGTTTAAAAAATTAAAATAGAGTTCCTGGGATGAGAATCAAACATAGTTTTAAAAACTTTTTGGTTCTAACTATAAATATGGAAACTTTATTTTCACCAAACCCTCGAGATAGAACTTTTAACACCTAACTTACAAAATCAACTTAAAACCAACATTTAAACAAAATTTTGAACTCTCTTTCAATATATATACAACTCGGATAAAATCCATTTTACTCATCAAAATATTTCAAAAAATTTTCTAAATTCAAATCTATTTTAAAACACTTTAAATAATTAAGGACAACAACTCATATAGTTTCAAACTTTAAACAACTCCAAATTTTAATATATATCACCATTAAAAATCAAAAGATTATATTTTCCTAACTTCTTTAAAGGTAATAAAATTTCTACCAAATACTTTTAAATTAAAACAAACCACAACAATTCATTTTCCATGACTTTCTTTGTTTATATCTCTTTTCCTTAAAAATTTCAATACAATAAACATAAATTAATTAGAGTTCTCCTTATCGCTAACTCGTGGTCAACAATCTCATAAAAAATATTCTCATTTAGTATATAAGACACTTCAAATATAACTACCTTAATCGAGAAACTTAAATAAAAAAATTCTTAACCCGCAGTGCGGGAGAAGTTTAAGCGGTGCCAACAATTTTTCTTTGGTCCAATAACAGTAAAAAACAATTGTTAAGTTTAAAGAAATCTACTAAACCCAGTGTTGAAATTGATAGATGTTTTTTGGCCTCTGATAATAATGCAAGAAAAGAAATAAATCAATCATTTCCGCAACCATGTTAGCCGAAAGCGCTATTAATAAAATATTCGCTTGGTCCTTAAAACCAGGTTGTAAAAACTTCTTCTCCTTCTTTGTAATTTTCACATTTTATTCTAACGAGCTCTCTCAGATATATTTGTAAAAAAAAAATGTGAAGTTAGATTAAGCTAGACAAAAAAATAATAATAAGTAAACGACAGATAGAAGTAAAAATGTAAAGTTGATTAATACAGACACAAAAACAAAATGTATTGAGTAATAATGTAGAATTAATGTGAAAAATGTTATGCAAATGTTATGAAATGATAATGTGACGTTAATTTACTAATTTTGAGTAGATGTTATGAAATAATATTTAAATAGGAGATATAATATAAAACAGTGGATAATGTATATAATTTATGAAAATACTATGTAGAAATTGAGTAGAGGCTCTATGAAGACGTACACATCAGCTTTTTTGATGAGCTGAGAAATGTTTGCATATGTGTAGGAAATAGTCTGAGTGACAATGAAGTCTCTTTTAAATATATATATATATATATATATATATATATATATATATATATATATATATATATAATAGATTAGTAAGATGCCAATTTTATCAAATTGTTGATTAACATTATAATTTTGACAAATTATTTGATTCATAATACAAACAATTAACTTTATACTTATTACTATAATTTAATGCGTTGATAATATTTTTTACATAATACTCTTTTTTCTATTTTCTCAAAATCTTTAATGAGTGAAATATCATATAAGACATTAAATTATAAATCAGATCGAACTTTTAAATACTTTTTTTAATAGTTTTAAATCTCATTAAGTTATTAAAATATATCTAAGATTTTAACATAATAATTTAATAAGTAAAATATAATATATGAATTAGTTGCAACTACATTCTCCAAAACATTCTACATATTCTTAAATATGTGTTTATAAATCCATATATAATAATTACTCAAATATACTCATTTGAAAAAAATACTCTATAAACAAAATCAATAAGCTATATGATTTTTGAAATTTTATTCTCCATAATATTAATATTTTAAAGTCTATATATCATACGTAACCCGTTGACCACATTATATTTTTTTTATTATTTGTCAAATTTTAATTGGTTGTTTCTAAAGACTAATCGATGTTGTCTAATGATTGACCTCATTAATTGTATTAATTACTTTTGTTGTAATAAATAATCATTTTCTCTCTTTCTTTCTATAATATATATGGGATGAGAGCAAATGACACAAATGTGTCAAATTAAACTTTGACACTATATCTTGTCTCTTTAATTAGTTTTGATCTCTAGGATTATGTTAATCCACTTACAATTCATGTGACTCTTTGTCCCTCTTATACTCTTTCTCTCAGCATTAGGTCGGACATATGTGGCGGCTATCTTTGAACACTATCATTTTCAATTTTGATTCAATTTTTATCGTGATAATGTCAAATATGAGATTAACAAAAAAAATATAGAAGCCTTTAATCTAGTCTTTGTGCTTTGATAGTACCCTTATATAATTCCCAATCTCTACACAACAATGATTATGTTCTGATCACTTTTCATTAAACCTAATTTGTAAATATCGGAAATTTGCATGCCAAATATTTGGTGATTTGTGTTGACACTTGATTTAATCTTAACTTTATCGAAATAATTGATTTCTTCTTGTTCAACAAAATTTTGAAATGAAAACCAAAATTAAAAGCAACACACTTGATTGAATCTTAGCTCTATAATCAGTGCCTTTGAAAACACATCTACTTTTTTATATCTCTCTATTGTGTTGCATTTTAGCAGTATTAGTGTATGCTTTTAATGAGTCATCTCATCAAGTGGATATGGTACACACCTAATTAAATAAGATGAATTATTTTATTAATCGGACGAAAACTTTTGAGACAAAGAAAAGTTTTCAAAATCGAAAACAAATGTTAAACACAAAAATTTAATAAACATAATTTGTAATTTATTATATATAAATTATAATTTACTAAATTTAACGGATTTAAAAGACGTAAAATCGATAAAATTTGACGTCAACTTTATCAAAATATGCGAATCCGTAGTATATTTCAAAGAGAAATTAAAAAATGGTATCTATTTTCCCAAACGAAGACTATGGTGGCATGAAAATATCAAAAGTAGTCTACTTAGGCTACTATTAAGTTACAGGATAGTATATATATACTTATACATATTAGTATTCGAATGAGGAATTCAACTTTATCACACAATATCTTCATGGTTATTATATTTTATCTATAAACAATATAGTTATCATGACCATAATTAAAAGACAATCACTTTGAAAAACAATGTCAGAATGAAAAACAACTACAACAACGCTAGAAGGCCGAGCTTAGCGAACAACTAGAAACGAACTTTCATCATAACGAACCCTTGGAACAATGATAAGCTGTCGCACGAGGTCAAATAAGAGTTAATAAAAATGTAGTCTAGGAAACAACTCATATCATCTTGCAAGAACTTCTGGCTCAGTTAACTGAATTTATAATCAATAAAAACAATGAGGGATGTTTTCTAAATTTAGTTTTAAATATATTAAAACGATTAATTCACTGGTACAAGAATTTCACCATCACATATTTTTATGTGGTTCAATTTCTTAGGGATTCTATTCTTGTTTGGTTAAAGAATTGATCAAGGAAACGTAAATCAACCCTATATGTGAAACAATATCCGGCATTGCAAAAACTTGTTGTCAAAGTTTCATTACTAAAATTATTTTCTTTAAAGATTGAAATATAAATTCACAGTATATTTGAACAATAGAAATGCATGTAAGGTAGTTTAGGCAGCTTTCTTAAGTTAATTTTAGATTTCATTTTGGTCTGTCACGTTTTAAAACTTTTAAGTTGGCCCTTACACTAATAAAGTTTGAAACTGAAAACACAAGTAGAGGGATTGAATTATTTGAGTTCTTAACAAAATCTTTGTTATTGATTTTGTTAGTAATGGTTAAAAAAAATAATTTTTGATGTGTTTTGAGTTACGTAATGAGTTATTTTCAAATAAATCAGTTTGAACTGAAGTTGAAATTTTATAAAAAAAAAATAAATTAGAGTTGTGAAAAAATTTAATTTCAACTAAGTTAAAGAGTTTGAGCAAAAATGCTAGATTGAAATTTTTGAGTTTTTAACAAATCATTGTTGTTATTGTTGATGATTTTGTTAGTAATGGTTAAACAAAAACGAAATTGATTTTTGATGTGTTTTGAGTTACATAATGAGTTATTTGAAAATAAATGAGTTTGAACTGAAGTTGAAATTCTAAAAAAAAAAAAATTAGAGTTGTTAAAGTTGTGAAAAAGTTCAAATGTTAACTAAGTTAAAGAATTTGAGCAAAATAGTTAGATTGAAATTAAAATGTTTAGAGTTAAAAGTGTTACTCTTTTAATTACTCTTGGACTGAATTTAAAAAGAAAAAGTTTAAAGAACTTTATTAACTCAAATTTTGTGTGCTCTAATAATGGAGTGTGTGTATGTTTGATTTGGAAAATATTTGTTTTATTTAGTTTTAACTAAATAATGTAGATTATTTAGTTTTAAAAGTTCGGTGTTTGAAAAAGATATAATTTTGAGAATTTTGTTGTGGTTGGATAAATTTTAGTTGTGAACAAATTATTATAAATATTTATGTTTATGTAGTTAGCTGCTTGAGTCTTAAAAAGGAATCGAGACCGTTGACACCGAATTAGCGGTGGAGAGAGCTCTGATATATTAATGTTGTTGTGGTGATTAAAGAAAAATAAAATATTTAATATATTTTGAACGGAATGAAACTATTTCAAAAATTTATAACCTTGAAAATAGAAAAACTATTTAGGCTTAATTGCAATTTTGGTCCCCCTATTTTAGTTGAATCGCGAAAGTAGTTCCTCCATTTTGTTTCTCCCCAGTTTTGGTCCCCTAAGCAGAATTTTGGCCCAAAACTTCATGAAATTTCAATTTGTTTGCATTTATTTAAGTCACACCATGCCTCAAGATCTCATTTGCAACAATTGTACCGGGAATATATGGTCAGAAATGGTGTAGTCCGACTTTAAAAAAATAAAATTTCTTCAAATTTTGGACCAAAATTCTGTTTAGGGGACCAAAATTGGGGAGAAATAAAATGGGGAGACTACTTTTGCGATTCAGCTAAAATAGGGGGACCAAAACTGCAACTTTTAGCTGAATCGTGAAAGTAGTCCCCCCATTTTGTAAATAAATAGGCTTAATTGCAATTTTGGTCCCTATATTTTAGCTGAATCGTGAAAGTAGTCCCCCCATTTTGTTTCTCCCCAGTTTTGGTCCCTCAAGCAGAATTTTGGTCCAAAACTTCATGAAATTTCATTTTTTTTTGCAATTATTTAAGTCACATCATGCCTCAAGATCTCATTTAAAACAATTGTACCTGAAATATATGATCATAAATGGTGTAATAAGACTTTAAAAAATGAAATTTCATTAAAATTTGGACCAAAATTCTGTTTGAAGGACCAAAACTGGGGAGAAACAAAATGGGGGGACTACTTTCACGATTCAGCTAAAATAGGGGGACCAAAACTGCAATTAAGCCAAATAAATAAATATATAAATAGTTTATATATAATTAATTATAAGGTAATCATATTAACGGACGTTGTAGGGTGGTAATACTTCTCTACTCGTAATCGACTCTCGAATTCAAATTTTTGGTTCAAAAATCATTATTTTAATTTTTTATCCAATTTTTCTTTTAATAAAAATAAAATTGGTGGCGACTCATTTTTCGCAGGCTAACCGGACACGACAACTAGCGACTCTGCTAGGGACTTTTGAGAGTCAAGCCCAATATAATTAATTATATATAATTATTTTATTATTTATTACCCTTATTGTTTTATTTATTTTTTTATTTTATGAATATAATTATATGTGTTTTGTGAATTTATTTTCATTGTGATGATTTATTTTATTTTATTTATTTTTATATACATCCTAACACGATTCACACACTTATGAGTGGGCTCTATACCCGGGCTGAGTGCAACCTAAGATAAGTTCGAGACTGTGTAATGATAATCTTTTGGATGTACATCCTGTTTGGTTGTCATGAAAGTCTAACTTAGAGTTGACCTTTTCTATAATATTTCCATTTTAATAGTTTACCGATTAATTGGTTTAATATTTTAGAATTGAGTTGTGTGCTCTAGAAACCAATTTAGAACTATAGAGCCACCCATAGTGGAGGTTCACGTTAAAGACCATAGGACAATGAAATAAGAAAAGAACCATGTACGTCACATGCATATTTTAGAAGAAAAAATAACCTACCCTATTTATATCTCATATTCGCATCGCATAATCATACATGTTTCATCTTTTTTATTTTCATTTTCCAACATGTTATTTTTCTATTAAAAAAAAAGTAATAGCATATTAGGAGATAGTAAATTGTTTTTATTTAATTAAATAATCATTGCATTTATTTTTTTTACATTCTCATAACATTTTCCTTAAAAAAAAAAAGACAAAAAAAAAAAGTATCGTGACACCCTTATCGGACATGTTCTCGAGTTAAAATCATGGATGAATTGAAACATACAAAGATGATCTAAACCAACTGAAAAATCATATGGCTAAAAGATTGGAAATCTTACAAACCCTCAATACTTGAAATCATGGGGATCCTTCATGAAAAAAAATATCACGAAGAACTCTTGTGTTATCCCATGATTTCATATATCTAACAATTGTCACCTTTTAGTCTACTTTTTGGTTATACTCTATCTAAAGTCACGTGTCCACAAGATTTGAACCTAATACTAATTAGATTCATATTCATCATACACCCCTTACTTATGAGTAATGAACATACATCATTGGCTTTCACCACAAGTAAATCTCTAGAAATTGGGTCGTCTATGTTGAACTTTTGTCACTACCGATTATTATTTGATGTCATCAATCTAAAAAAGGCAAATCTTGTATGAACTTTTGATGACTATTGAAGAAAAAACCTTGGTTAAACACAAATTTTAAGATATTGACTATGTTCTCCCATATATATACAAGGGGCAAGGTCAACAATGAAAATGTTATCAAGTTTCCCCATGATCATTAATGTTATTTAATTTGATCCTAAAACATTGATCGTATTGATCTGCCTCAATATTTTGAATATCAATAAATGCATTTTGTATTGTTTCCTTTTCCATTCTCACCTATCATATATTTCACAATCCCTTACCATACATTATTTTTCTTTCTCTTCTCTAAACCGTATACCAAGCATATTTGAAAGTAGTCCATTCATTAATAAGTTTGCTAATATCTCATACATAATTTCAATCATGCTATAAATTCCACTGAATGTGAGAACAATATAAATAAAATCCACTATCTGGATGGACTTCGATATGTTAGGGCATGAGATTAACGTCACGTTAATCCCCCTAGACAAGTGGTTTTATCTTAATCATTGTCTAAATATGTTTTGACTATATCAATCACATGGTGAATTTGAAGTTTGTACCATGTGTATTCTAGCCTCCTACGAATCGAAAATGAAGATATTGAAAGTATATGAGGCTGGAATGTAATCCTCAATCAACTAAATCAAGAATGGAAAAACTGAAATAAGAATATGATCATTTTGTATATACATATTAGACAAATGTCTAAAAAAAATTTCTATCATGTCCCTCAATAATATAATCAACTAGCTGACTGTAGCTACTTTATCTTTAATATTCAAAGTAAGTCACGATGAAGAATAGTCATTCACAAGAATAAAATTCACAACTATCCTATTCATTTTCAATAGTATAAGAAAAGTATACGGAAAATTCTCGTACCAAACATTACCTCCTAACTGTAGAATACCCTCCATGAGTATCACACTATAACTTGGGCACCCTTTTGTTTCTTATTGTATAGAATAAAGGCAGTGTGACCCACTCAAACAAAAATGCTGTAAGACCCATAATTTACAAGTGTACTTTATGTTTTTGGTGTATTTTTGGTATTGAGCTCGGAGGCTTTTTAGCCAAAGTTATTAATATTTTGGAGTTTATATGATCAAAAAGATATTTTGATGCCCGATTAGAAACTTTTGCGAAGAGTTTAATGCGTTATGGGTGAAAGAGTGATTTAATAAATATCTAAAGATTTGGATATATTTGTTAATTATTATTATTAATATATATATATATATATATATATATATATATGGTTATATATATAAAGAAAATGAAAGGAAGTAAATAGAAAGGAAAGAAAAAGAAAGAAATGAAAAACCAAGGAAAGAAAGAGAAAGGAGAGAAAAGCAAAATTTTCCATCTTCTTCATCTGCTCGCGTTAAACAACCCTTCCCCCTCTTCTTCCATTTCCGCTTTTCTTTGCTTCCTTTTACTCAAGAATAGAAACCCAAGGCTTAGTGGGTGATAGGACAAGGATTACTCAACTTCACTCTTCCTCTTTGATCCGAAAACGAAGAACAACGGTTTAGGGATTTCAAAACCGTCAAACACAAACCTCTCCGTTTCATCTAGATCCAAGCTTCGTTTCGCGAAGAGATAGAAGGGAAAGTTGCTCACTACCATGCTACAGTGCTAGGGGGCCAACTTTGGAAGCGGCGCTGCGAGCGGAGATTTTACCGGATTTGCTCGCGGTGCTGTAATCGCACGTTACAGCTAACGTGAAGGTAAGGGCTCCTTCCAAACTTTTAGTTTGCATTTAGGGACTTACTTGTGGTTGTGTGGAAAAGAATTTGGTTAGGGTTAAAGTAATGTTTTGTGGAGAATGAATTTTAAACCCATTTATGTATGATTTCGAGTATATGAAACTTGTTGTGTTTGAGTGATGGATTGTGTTGATTTGTGTCGTCGTATTCGGCGTGTTCATACTTGATGTTTGTTGATTGATGTGTTTAGGTGTGAATTATGGATTGAATGTGAAAGTATGTTTGAGTTTGTTTTGTTTGGAATTTGAAAACCATTAAGTGAAACGAGTATTAAGAATGGGGAATCTCTTAACGTCTCGTTTACTTAATGTGAGTTTGTGAAAATCGTTTAAGTTAAATGAGTATTAAGAATGGGGAATCTCTTAATGACTTATTTACTTAATGTTGTTGTGAAAATGATTTTGTGGAGAAATGATTTGATGTGTTTTTGGGTGGGAATTGTGGATGGAATTTGATAATATGTTTGAGTTTGTTTTTGTGTGGAATTTAAAAACCATTAAGTTAAATGAGTATTAAGAATGGAGAATCTCTTAATATCTTGTTTACTTAATGTGTGTTTGAGTAAATCGTTTAAGTTAACTGGGCATTAAGAATGGGGAATCTCTTAATGTCTTGGTTACTTAATGTTCGTTTTGGAAAACCGTTTAAGTTAAAAGAGTATTAAGAATGGGCAATCTCTTAATACTTCTGTTTGCTTAATGTTTTGTTTTGAAAATCGTTAAGTTAAATGAGTATTAAGAATGGGGAATCTCTTAATATCTGCGTTTACTTAATGTCGTCGTAAAGATGATTTTGTGGAGAAATGAATTGTTTTGTTTTGGCGTGAATTGTGTAATAAATTTGTGAATATGTTTGAGTTTGTTCTGTGTGGGATTTGAAAACCATTAAGTTAAATAAGTATTAAGAATGGGGAATCTCTTAATGTCTTGTTTACTTAATGTGTGTTTGTTTGTTGGAAAATCGTTTAAGTTAACTGGGCATTAAGAATGGGGAATCTCTTAATGTCTCGGTTACTTAATGTTGTTTTGAAAAGCGCTTAAGTTAACTGGGTGTTAAGAATGGGGAATCTCTTAATGTCCTAGTTACTTAAAGTTTGTTTTGAAAAATCGTTTTAAGTTAAATGAGAATTAAGAATGGGGAATCTCATAATGTCTTGTTTACTTATTGTTTGTTTTGAAAATCGCTTAAGTCAAATGAGTATTAAGAATGGGGAATCTCTTAATGTCTCGTTTACTTAATATTTGTTTTGAAATTCGTTTAAGTTAAATAAGAATTAAGAATGGGGAATCTCTTAATGTCTTGTTTACTTATTGTTTGTTTTGAAAATTGCTTAAGTCAAATGAGTATTAAGAATGGGGAATCTCTTAATGACTCGTTTATTTAAAGGTTGTTTTAGTAAACCGTGCAGACCCGTTATAGGTGGCACCTTGGTAAACGGTACTGGCCCGTGATAGGTAGTACGTTTATGGTTTACCCTTTTTGGTAAGTTGTGCAGACCTGTGATAGGTGGCACCTCGGTAAACAGTACGGGCCCGTGATAGGCAGTACGTTTACGACTTACGTTTCTTGGTGAATTGTGTTTGTCTGTGAGAGACTGCACAGGTGTTTGTCCGTGAGAGACTACGCCCTGGTAAATTGTGTTTGTCCATGAGAGACTGCACAGGTGTTTGTCCGTGAGAGACTACACCCTGTAAACCGTGCAGACCCGTGATAGGTGGCACCTTGGTAAACCGTACAGGCCCGTGATAGGCTGTACGTTTATGGTTTACGCTTTTTGGTAAGTTGTGCAGACCCGTGATAGGTGGCACCTCGGTAAACAGTACGGGTCCGTGATAGGCAGTACGTTTACGACTTACGTTTCTTGGTGAATTGTGTTTGTCCGTGAGAGACTGCACTGGTGTTTGTCCATGAGAGACTACACCCTGTTAAATTGTGAATTGTGGTTCATTTTGTCCGTGTGGGTATTGTGTTATAAGTGTTAAGTGTTATGTTTTGGAATTTGGTGATAACATGTTTGATTGCAATACCATTTTGAAAACTCATGATGTTGTAGTAATTGTGTTATAAGTGTTAAGTGTTATGTTTTGGAATTTGGTGATAACATGTTGATTGCAATACTATTTTGAGGCTCCTGATGTCGTGGTAATTGGGTTTTAATTGTCAAGTGTGGATGTTTTGGAATTGTGTGATAGTATGTTTGATTGCAAAACTATTTCGAAACCCAATTTGTCGTGGTGTTTTTGTGGGAATTGATAAGTGTTAAGTTTTGGAGTTGTGTATGAATGTGATTGAGTTAGTTTATGTGTTTTTGGAAGAATATGCAGGGAAATCGATTTGGAAATCGATTGGCATTAAGGCAGTGGCTCAGCTATGCTGTCAATCGATTTCCCAATCAATTGCCCAATCGATTGCCCAATCAATTGCCCAATCGATTGAATTAAGCCCAGAGTTCAAATTTCACTAAGAACCTTCAGTAAATCGATTTGGAAATCGATTGACGTTAAGTCAGTGGCTCAGCTATGCTGTCAATCGATTGCCAAATCGATTGAATTAAGCCCAGAGTTCAAATTTCACTAAAAACCTTCAGGAAATCGATTGGCTTTAATACAGGGGCTCAGTTATCCATTCAATCGATTTCCCAATCGATTGGCTTAGTGGAAATTCTTATTTTGAGTTAGATAATCGATTGCTCAATTGATTTATCAATGTTTTGGTCAGTTATGTATTACTTGATAGATTGATAACTTTATTTTGATTTCAATTTTATTTGGCAAGCATTATATGAACTTTTCGCATATGAAAAATCCTTCTAAGATGCATGATAAGTTGAAAAGGTTATTTGTGCATTGAAAAGTAAATGTTATGTGTTAATTGTTAATTTCGGTTTGTGACCCTTTACAACTATTGTGGAAATCTGGGCTTTGCCCTCAGATGAGAGCTAGGATGATCCTACCGGTTCGTACTCTACGGATAGGAATGTAGATGGGAATGCTTGTTTGGAGCTATGCTAGGAGGATCCTACGGGGCGCGTGGTGATTACACAGGGTGTATAGCTTTTTGGTAGAATGATCAGATTAGGTTGACATAGAGGGATCATATGTCTCTCTTTTGATTTGTGTTTATTTTTAAACTGGAAAACTGTGCCGCATTTTGATATGTAAATATTTTGGATTGATGATTCGAGAAACTTTTTCCGCTGCTTGTAAATTTTAAGGACTTATATATGTATCCAAAGGTTTTACCTTATTTATTTCTCTGTTGTATTTTAATTTCTTTTGAAAAAAAAAAATACACCCTCGCTTTGAAAAACGGGGTGTTACATTGTGGTATCAGAGCTTTGGGTTGGTTTTCTTTGGGGGCTGTGGAACCTTTAGTTCCAGATTGTAGGTTAGGAGTTGTTGTCTGATCATGTGTCGGTTTAGGTGGTTTGAGTTGTCAAGTTCAGAATAATTATTATGTGCTGATGTGGTCGGAAGTTATTTTTGGGACTATTGAAGTAGTGTTAAGACTCTACTTGATGATGGTTTTATAGGAAAACCATGCCGCCAAGGAGGAATGACGTTCTGAGAGCCAATGCCAATAGGGATGATCGAATGGCGGAGGCTATGAATAACATGGCTACTTCTGTTGCTGCACAGACTGCTGCCAAGACTCAACGTGATCTCGAAAAGAGGGAAAGAGAGATCCGTGCTGCAGAGTCAAGAGGATTAAAAGACTTTCGTCGTTACAATCCTCCTAAGTTTGAGGCGGATGAGAATTCAGAGAAAGCTGATCAATGGATCCAAGAAGTGGAGAAGATCTTCGAAATGATTAACTGTCAGGCAGGAGTGAGGGTCAACTATGCCACTTATATGCTACTAGGAGATGCTGAGTACTGGTGGAGGAGTACAAGGTTGTTGATGAGATCAGCTCACGAGGAGGTGAACTGGGAATCTTTCAAAAGGATGTTTTTAGACAAATACTTCCCGATGAGTACCAGGACTAGACTGGGTGATGATTTCCTGAAACTGCATCAGAGGAACATGACTGTGGGCGAATATGCTGCTAAGTTTGAATCACTATCAAGGCATTTCAGATTTTTCCGTGAAGAGATTGACGAGCCATTCTTGTGTCATCGTTTCCAAGACGGACTAAAGTATGAGATTCAAGACTCTGTCTTACCCTTGGGAATTCAACGTTTCCAAGTTCTTGTGGAAAAATGTAGAGAAGTTGAGGATATGAAGAATAAGAGAGCTAGCCGAGGAGGGAATTTTAACTCAGGAGGACCTAGTCGGGTGAAGTATCAGAACAAGGGAAAACAAGTTGCTAAACCTTATAATCGACCACATGATAACAACGGGGGACAAAATAACCCAGGGAACAAAGACTTTGGGAGACAAGTGGGACAAGGTACACGATGTTTCCGATATGGAGAAGAGGGACATTATGCTTATGCTTATACCTTTAACAGTCCTACTTGCTACAATTGCCATAAACCAGGGCACTTTGCAAAGAATTGCAAGGCTCCGAAGGTGGAACCAAAGGTGAATGTAGCTAGGATTACTCTTCCTTCTGCTACATGATATGTTTATTGCGTCGGCACTAAAGTTGGAGATTTATCTAGCAATCTGATTCAATATGACTGTGCAATTACAGGTAACCCCCTAACTACACTTTCTGATTCGGGGGCAACCCATTCCTTCATTGCTGTGGATTGTGTAAATCGTTTGAAGTTGTATGTGTCTGCTTTACTGCTAAGACTTTGACAGTAAATTATGCATGTTTACATTGTCCAATAACTATTCATAATAGGGACTTCTCGATTAATCTGGTTGGTTTACCTCTACAATAACCCAAGATCATTCTTGGTATGGATGGGAAGCCCTATCATTAGGTAATGATACATTGTACTCAATGTGTCGGTGTCATACATAGTGTTTAGGTTTGGTACCAGATGGATGTTCCGTACAAGGTGGAACATCAGCGACCTGCTGGGGTGTTGCAACCTTTAGAGATTACACGAGGTACCATCGAGTATTGTATCAGACTGTGATCTGAAGTTCACATCACATTTTTGGGGGAGCATTGCACGAAGCCTTGGGAACGAAACTACGATTGAGTTCACCTACAACAATAGTTGCCACGCAAGTATTGGAATGGCACCATATGAAGCTTTATATGGGCGCAAGTGTCAAACGCCCTTGTGTTGGTATAAGGACGGTGAAAATATGATTGTCGGACCAGAGATGGTGCAACAGACTACAACTAAGGTAAGGAAGATCAAGGAGAAAATGAAGACTTCACAGGATCGTCAGAAGAGTTATGCGGACAAGCATCGCAGACTTTTGGAATTCGAACAGGGTGACCATGTATTTCTAAGAGTCACACCTACTACTGGAGTTGGTAGAGCGTTGAAATCGAAGAAGTTGACTCCGAAATTCATTGGGCCATATCAGACTTCTGCACTAATTGGGTCCGTTGCTTATCGAATTGCATTACCTCCGATACTGTCCAATATTCATGACGTGTTTCATGTGTCACAGTCGAGGAAATATCTTGCAGATCCATCTCATGTGATCGAACCAGACACAATCCAGCTAAAGGTTAACTTGTTATTCAAAGTACCACCTTTGAGAATTGATGGCAGGAAGATTAAGCGATTGAGGACCAAGGATGTTTCGTTGGTCAAGGTGATTTGGAATCCAATTACTGGAGATGCGACTTGGGAACTGGCGAGCAAGATGAGAGAACAACACCCAAATTTATTTATCGATGCATAGTTTCGAGGACGAAACTAATTTTAGGGGGGTAGTAATGTAAGACCCATAATAATAAATACCCGCTAGGTTGAAAATCTGAAAGGGCAACCTAGGCAAGAATTAGGGTACAAAAAAATGAATAAAAACTCGCTTGATTGAAAACCCGAAAGGGCGACCTTGACAAAAATGAGGGTACGAAAATTAATGAAGACTTGGTAAGTTCAAAACCCAAAAGGGTGGCCTAGGCAAAAAACCCGTTAGGTTAAAATCCCGAACGGGCAATCTAAGCAAAAATTAGGGCCACAAAAAAAAAATAAATGAAAGAATATCACTAGTTTGAGAATTTAAAAAAGGACGACCAAAGAATATAGCTTACATACACACATCAAAGTCGAAGCTGAACATATTCAAAAAGGCTGTGAATATAGATTGAAGCAAATCATATCTTCCAAAGTAGGTTAAAAACATGATTGAAATTGTGACATGAGTTATTAACATACTTCTTTTATGAAAAACTACTAATAAATTGGGTTATTTACCCATATGAGATCACCTTATCTTCTTTCTATGAATCTTTTTTTTTGTACCATAGATTTTCTCATTAAATATCACTTTCTTGTGTTATAAATCTTTTTTGTTAAGATGCATTTTTATGATAATTGTATGTTGGAGCACAAATTATGTGAATGTCAAGAGGCCAAAACTAGTATGATGTTTGTAAGACCCATAATTTTAAAGTATACTTTATGTATTTTAGTGTACTTTTGGTATTGAACTCGGAAGCTTTTTAGCCAAAGTTATTAATATTTTGGAGTTTATATGACCAAAAAGATATTTTAATGCTCGATTAAATTTACTCATCGATAAATAAATTAAATTAAGTACGGTGAATCATTTACGAAGAATTAAATTTTGGATAGTTTCGTTAAAAATATCTCGGGCTGCTAAAAAATTGCATCTGTCAATTGAGTTGCGACGAGAGTAGATATTTTAAAAAAAGTGGTTTGGAGAGGCTATGGGTGAAATGGTAATTTTAATGAATAGTTAGATATTTGTTAAGTTATAATTAATATATATAAAAAAGAAAGAAAGGAAAAGGAAAAGAAAGAAAAGAAATATTTCCATCTCCTTCCTCTCCCTGCCTTGCATAAGCCTCTCTCCCTCCTTCTTCCATTTTCATTTTCGTTTCTTCCTTTTGTTCAAGAATAGAAACCCAAGGCTTAGTGGGTAAGAAAGCAAGGATTTCTCAGCTTCATACTTCCTCGTTGTTTCGAAAACGAAGAAAAACGGTGTTAGGGATTTCAAAACCGTCAAACACAAACCTCCCCATTTCACCTAGATCTAAGCTTCGTTTCGCAAAGAGATAGAAGGGAAAGTTGCTCACTACCACGCTACGGTGCTAGGGAACCAACTTTGGAAGCGACGTTGCGAGCGGAGATTTTATTGGATTTACACGCGGTACTGTAATCGCACATTAAAGCTAACGTGAAGGTAAGGGCTCCTTCCCAACTTCTAGTTTGCATTTAGGGACTTATCTGTGGTTGTGTGGAAAAGAATTTGTTAGGGTTGAGGTGTTGATTTGGGGAAAATGAATCTAAGGCTTTATGGGTAAAATTTTAGAGTTAGGTTTTGGTTATATTGATGAATGTTTCGTGGAAAATGAATTTAAACTAATTTATGTATGATTTTGAGTAAATGAAACTTGTTGTGTTTGAGTGGTGGGTTGTGTTGATTTGTGTTCGTCGTATTTGACGTGTTCTTAATTAATACTGATGAAATTTGATATGTGTATGGTTGGATTTTGTGGAGAAATGAATTAATGTGTTTTGGTGTGAATCGTGGATTGAATTTGATAATATGGTTGAGTTTGGTTTGTGTGGAATTTGAAAACCATTAAGTTAAATAAGTATTAAGAATGGGGAATCTCTTAATGTCTTGTTTACTTAATGTGTGTTTGTGAAAATCGTTTAAGTTAAATGAGTATTAAGAATGGGGAATCTCTTAATATCTTGTTTACTTAATGTTTGTTTTGAAAATCGTTTAAGTTAAATGAGTATTAAGAATGGGGAGTCTCTTAATGTCTTGTTTACTTAATGTTTGTTTTGAAAATCGTTTAAGTTAAAAGAGTATTAAGAATGCGGAATCTCTTAATATTTCTGTTTGCTTAATGTTTGTTGTGAAAATCGTTTAAGTTAAAAGAGTATTAAGAATGGGGAATCTCTTAATATTTCTGTTTGCTTAATGTTTGTTGTGAAAATCGTTTAAATTAAAAGAGTATTAAGAATGGGGAATCTCTTAATATTTCTGTTTGCTTAATGTTTGTTGTGAAAATCGTTTAAATTAAATGAGTATTAAAAATGAGGAATCTTTTAATATTTGCATTTGCTTAACGATTGTTGTGGATGGAGTCAGTATATGCTCATGCATTTTCATGCTTTCTGTAAATCGTGCAGACCCGTGATAGGTGGCACCTTGATAAATAGTACTTTGGCCTGTGATAGGCGGTACATTTATGATTTACGTTTTTGTAAATTGGGAAGACCCGCGATAGGTGGCACCTTGGTAAATAGTACTTTGGCCCGTGATAGGCGGTACATTTACGATTTACGGTTTTTTGTAAATTGTGCAGACCCGTGATAGGTGGCACCTTGGTAAATAGTACTTTGGCCTGTGATAGGCGGTACATTTACAATTTACGTTCTTTTTAGTAAACCGTGCAGACCCGTGATAGGTGGCACTTTGGTAACGGTACGGGCCCGTGATAGGCAATACGTTTATGGTTTACGCTTTTTAGTAAATCGTGCAGACCCGTGATAGGGGGCACCTCAGTAATTGGTACTTCGGCCCGCGATAGGCGGTACAATTATGATTTACGGCCCTTCAAGGAGGGTTTTGGTTTGGAATTCCAAGTCCATGCATTTTGGCATATACGTATTGCATTAGGGTGCTTGGCACATGAGTCGTGTGTGATTCAAGTCGTTATTGAATGTTATGTATTGATGTTGTGTGTAAGTGTGATTGATTGTAAAATTATTTCGAAAATCAAGTTGTTGTGGTAATTGTGTTGAAATTGCTAAGTGGTATGTATTGATTATTATGTGTAAGTGTGATGGGTTGTAAAACTAATTCGAAACCCAATTTGTCGTGGTGATTGTGTGGGAATTGCTAAGTGTTAAGATTTGGAGTTGTTTTGAATGTGATTGAGTTAGTTTATGTATGTTTGGAAAAATATGCAGGGAAATCGATTTTCCAATCGATTTGATGAGTTACAGGGATTTCCCTAATTTGACAAAATCGATTTGCCAATCAATTTTGTAATCTGTTTTTCAAAATCATTTAAGAAATCGATTTGGAAATCGATTGGTATGCTTCCTGTTTTCTTGAATCTTGAAAATATAATGAAACAATCGATTTGGCCATACAGGAACTCAGCCAATTTGACAAAATCGATTTGGAAATCGATTGGCTTTAATACAGGGGCTTAGTTATTCATTCAATCGATTTTCCAATCGATTGAATTAAGCCCAGAGTACAGATTTCACTAAAAACCTTTAGGAAATCGATTTCCCAATTGATTGGCTCAGTAGAAATTCTTATTTTGAGTTAGATAATCGATTGCTCAATTGATTTATCAATGTTTTGGTCAGTTATGTATTACTTGATGGATTGATAACTTTATTTTGATTTCATTTTTATTTGGCAAGTATTATATGAACTTTTAGCATATGGAAAACCCTTTTAAGGTGCATGCTAGGTCGAAAGGTTATTTTGTGCATTTAAAAACTTAAATATTATGTGTTAACTGTAAATTTCGGTTGGTGACCTTTTACAACTATTGTGGAAATCTAGGCTTTACCCTCAGATGAGAGCCAGGACAATCCTACCGGTTCGTACCTTGTGGATGGGAATGTAGAGGGGAATGCCTGACTGAAGCTACGTTAGTAGGATCTTACGGGGCGCGTGGAGATCACTCAGGGCGTTTAGTTTGTTTTAGAGAATGATCAGATTAGGTTGACATAGAGGGAACATATGTCTTTCTTTTGAATTGTATTTATTTTAAAATGGAGGACTGTAACTATTCTAATATTGTCAGCGTGACATGTTATTTTCGATGGGTTACATGTACCACTTTTTGATGTGTAAATACTTAGGATGCATATTTTCCGCTGCTTGTAAATTATAATGACTTGATTATTTATCCAAAGGTATTACCTTATTTATTTCTCTATTTAATTTTAGTTTCTTTTGAAAAAAAAATACACCCTCGCTTTGAAAATCGGGGTGTTACATTGTGGTATCAGAGCTTTGGTCTAGATTTCCTTGGGGGCTGTGGAACCTTTGGTTATAGATTGTAGGTCAACCTGTAGGTTGTGAGTCGTTATCTGATCATGCGTCGGGGTAATTGGTCTGAGTTGTCAGATCAGGGGTAGTTATTATGTGTTGATGTGGTAGGAAGTTAGTTTTGGAATTATTTGAAGTAGTGTTAAGACTCTACTTGATGATGGTTTTATAGGAAAACCATGCCGCCAAGAAGGAATGACGCTCCAAGAGCCAATGCCAAAAGGGATGATCGAATGGCAGAGGCTATGAATAACATGGCTGCTTCTGTTGCTGCACAGATTGCTGCCAAGACTCAACGTGATCCTGAAAAGAGGGAAAAAGAGATCCGTGCTGCAGAGTCAAGAGGATTAGAAGACTTTCGTCGTTACAATCCTCCCAAGTTTAAGGGGGATGAGAATTCAGAGAAAGCGGATCAATGGATCTAAGAAGTGGAGAAGATCTTCGAAATGATTAACTGTCAGGCAGGAGTGAAGGTCAACTATGCCACTTATATGCTACTAGGAGATGCTGAGTACTGATGGAGGAGTGCAAGATTGTTGATGAGATCAGCTCACGAGGAGGTGAACTGGTAATCTTTCAAAAGGAAGTTTTTAGACAAATACTTCCCGATGAGTACCAGGACTAAACTGGGTGATGATTTCCTGAAACTGCATCAGGGGAACATGATCGTGGGCGAATATGCTGCTAAGTTTGAATCACTATCAAGGCATTTCAAATTTTTCCATGAAGAGATTGATGAGCCATTCTTGTGTCATCGTTTCCAAGACGGACTAATGTATGAGATGGAAGACTCTGTCTTACCCTTGGGAATTCAACGTTTCCAAGTTTTTGTGGAAAAATGTAGAGAAGTTGAGGATATGAAGAATAAGAGAGCTAGCCGAGGAGGGAATTTTAACTTAGGAGGGCCTAGTCGGGTGAATTATCAGAACAAGGGAAAACAAGTTGCTAAACCTTATAATCGACCACATGATAACAACGGGGGACAGAATAACCCGGGGTACCATGACTTTGGGAGACAAGTGGGACAAGTGATACTATGTTTCCGATGTGGAGAAGGGGGACATTATGCTCATGCTTGTATCTTTAATAGTCCTACCTGCTACAATTGTCAGAAGCCAGGACACATGGCGAAGGATTGCACGGCTCCGAAGGTAGAACCAATGGTGAATGTAACTAGGGATGCTCGTCCTACTGCTAGAGGACACATTTATTGTGTGACTGCTGAAGATGGGAATCCATCTGGCAATCTGATTCAACGTGACTGTGAGATTGCAGGTAACTCTCTAACTACACTTTTTGATTCGGGGGCAACGCATTCCTTCATTGTTATGGATTGTGTGAATCGTTTGAAGTTATTTGTGTCTACTTTACCTTTTGATTTGGTTGTCTCCACACCTGCTAAGACTTTGACAGTAAATTCTGCATGTTTACATTGTCAAATAACTATTCAGAATAGGGATTTCTTGGTTAATTTGATTTGTTTACCTCTACAATCACTCGAGGTCATTCTCAGTATGGATAGGATGTCTTACCATTATGTGATCTTGGATTGTGCTCGTAAATTGGTTCTTTTTCCGAAACTAGGAGTTGTTTAGTATTTAGCCGCTAACAAACTCCGAGTGTCGCTAAGTGAAGGGACTCATGAGTTTTTTTCTTTGGCTAATGTGGAGGAAAAGATAAATGTGAACATAGAAGATGTGATGCTTGTCAATGAGTACCGGGATGTATTTCCAACGGAAATTCCAGGAATGCCACCGGTAAGAGAAGTGGAATTTTTCATTGATTTGCACCCAGGAATTAGACCTATTTCAATGGCACCATATCGAATGTCGCCATTGGAATTAAATGAGCTCAAAATCCAAATTGAAGATTTGTTGGAGAAGAAATTTATTAGACCAAGTGTATCGCCATGGGGAACTCCAATTTTACTAGTTAAGAAGAAGGACGGAAGCTCACGCTTATGTGTGGATTATAGACAGCTTAATAAGGTAACTATTAAGAATCGTTTTCCTTTTCCACACATCGATGATTTAATGGATCAATTTAGAGGGGCCGCAATATTTTCGAAGATTGACTTGAAGTCGGGTTACCATCAGATTCGAGTAAGGAAAGGAGATATTCAGAAAACTGCTTTCCGAACCCGTTACGGACATTATGAATATCTTGTTATGCCGTTTGGAGTTGCTAATGCACCAACAATTTTCCGGCTAAGATTGAGGCGGTTCTTGCTTGGAAACAGCCTTAGACTGTCACTGACATACGAAGTTTTGTAGGACTGATAGGGTACTATAGGAGGTTTATTGAAGGTTTTGCTAAGATTGTGACTCCATTGACACAACTTACCAGAAAAGATCAACCGTTCACATGGACAGAGATGTTTGAGGAAAATTTTCAATTACTAAAGAGAAAATTGACGACCTCACCAGTGTTGGTATTACCGCAATCAGATGAACCCTATGAAGTTTATTGTGATGCATCTCATCAAGGGTTGGGATGTGTTTTGATGCAACACAAGAAAGCTGTAGCTTATGCCTCAAGGCAATTGAAGATTCATGAGAGAAACTATCCTACTCATGATTTGGAGCTTGCTGCGGTTTTTTTTGCATTAAAGATCTGGAGGCACTACTTATATGGGTGCACGTTCATCGTGTTCAGTGACCATACAAGTTTGAAATATTTGTTTGATCAGAAGGAGTTGAACATGCGCCAGAGACGATGGATGGAGACTCTCAAGGATTTTGATTTCACACTACAGTACCACCTATGGAAAGCCAATGTAGTGGCTGATGCGTTGAGTAGAAGAAGTGTATCAGTGTCTTCAACGATTATGGCTAGACAACAAGAGTTGTGGGAAGCTTTTAGAGACCTACACCCGAACGTAGAGTTTGCACTGGGAATTTTGAAATTCGGAATGATTAAGATTTCGAGTGGACTACTTGAAGACATTGCAAATTCTCAAGATGACGTCTTAATCCAAGAGAAGAGGAACCTAATAGTGCAAGGGAAGACAACATAGTTCAAGATTGGATCAGATAATATTTTGCGATATAATGGTAAGATTTGTGTACCAGAAATTACAGATATGAGGAAATTGACTTTAGAAGAGACTCATCGTATTATTTTACACATATATATACATATTTTATTTTATTTATTTTTATAAGTTGAATATAGTTACTATTAATGAATTAAATCAATTACTAAGACAACACACAAGACACACCAAAAGGAATTAGGACACATATTAACACTCATATAATAAAAAAAAAATAGTATTGTATCATTATATTATTTAAAATAAGGTAATGAGAAATTGGGGTGTTACAACTCTAATCCCAATTAATCATCACTGATTTGTTTTTGTATGGAAATCTTCTTGAGTTCCTTTTGTTGAGAGGACACTCAGTTTTGTAGTGTCCCATCTTGTTGCATCCAAAACAAGTTACCTAACTTTTGTCAATTTTTTCTATTTGAGGAGATCCTCTATTGTGTCATCTTATGTTTATCATCCTCTAAATTCTTCTGGAAATCAGAGCTAGTTCATCCTTAGATAGAGGATACTCTGTGTTTTCCTTTTTTATGACATCTTTATTCTTCTTGGAGGATGAAATTTCTATTTGGCTGGTTTTTAGAGCAATCATTCTTCCCTTTTTGCTTGGTTTGTCTACTAGAAACAGTGGTTCATGAGCTCTTAGAGTACCAACTAAATCTTCTAATTTGATGTCGGTTAAGTCTCTTGCTTCTGTAATGACAGTTACCATTGGCCTCCATTCTTTTGGTAAACTTCTTAGGATTTATCTTAGCCTTTCTTGAACGAAGTATACCTTTCCAAGAGATCTCACGTTATTTAAAATGATTGTTAACCTTGAGAACATTTCATCAATAGTTTCCTCCTCTTTGATTTCGAATAGTTCAAAATCTCTTACTCTCATGTCTATTCTCGCTTCTTTTACTTGGCTTGATCCTTCATGATGGATCCTTGGAGTGTCCCAGAGCTCCTTAGCATTTTTGCACTCTTCAACTCTGTCATACTCTTCTCTGCTCAAAACACACGTTAGAAATAAATGAGCTTTAGAGTTTAGGAGTACCTTTGCATTTTCATCTCCCTTCCATTATGCTTGGGGTTTCTCATCGGAGGTTGCAACTGTGTTGTTGGTTCTGATGACGTGATCCCCATTTTCCACCATATACCACATGTTGTCTTGTGATATGAGAAATAGTCTCATCTGACCTTTCTAGTGGTATTAATCTGTACCATCAAAATAGGAATGTCGGCTGGATGATCCTCCCTCTTCTGACCTTTCCTTTTGGATCTTTTTCTCTTACAATGTTAGGTGTATTTTTTAGAGAACCAAGCTCTGATACCAATGATGTAGCTAAATATAACTAGAAGGGGATTGAATAGGGATTTTGCTGTTAAAAATAATTTTCAAGTGTTCTTAAAACTATCCTCTTGCAGAGGATCGCCTACTCGGGGATGCGTTTTTCAAACCTACAAATTTGAGCTGAGCAAAATAGTGAGAGAAAAATATGAGAATAACACACACAATTTTTATACTTGTTCACCTAATGAAGGCTACGTCCATTCTTCACACTCTTGTGAGATTTCTCTAATGTTCAAACAGATTAACCTCTCATTGACCTCCAAAAATCATGTGCCTTTTACTTCCATCCTTTCATCTTTAATTATAATACTTCCTCCATCCCTCTATCTATCATTCCTTACACACAATCTATTACATCTAGCTCCCCTGACCTCCAAATCTTTGGTACCTCACTTCTTGTCAAAATTTCCTCCACTTAAAATAAAAATGCTCAATGTTTGGTTCCTCTTGATGTTTCAAATCAACGGAACAAAGTCGTCTCCTTTGTCTCAAATTGGATTCAAAAAAATAGGGATCATGTAATGTAGTTGGCTTCCTAGTACTATACAACTTTCAGACAAACAAAAAACTCATCTTTATAGGGATGGTACAACTTCAGAAAGCCAAGAGTAATCAATCTGGAAAAGCTTCTAACAACTACTTCATCAAGCTCATATGAGGATGCTCCATCTCCTTCTGGTGATATTCTTATAGAACCTTGAGTGGTTGCTCCATTGGCACCATTGCAGCTTCTAGTGTTTATCCCATAAATTGAGATTCAGAATCTTGATGTTTTTTCTACAACTTCTGGTGTTTATTCCAAAAATCAAGATGATATACAAAATACAGTTAATTTAATTTTGGCAAGGATAAAAAATTTGAACCTTTAGTTTCCTTTTTCCTCTCTTTTTGTTTGATGCTAAAAAAGGAATCAGTATTTTAGAGAAATTTTAAGCAATTAATTTTTTCTTATCATGGAATTCAATTACTAATGCACAACGATCTACTATGTCATAATATACTTCATCTTATGAATTAAACATGTATATAAAAGAATACGATACAAAAACTGCTTTAAAAGACTGGGGTAGAAAACCACTCATAGGGGTATTATTACCACTAAAAAATCGACCGAACGACGACATAATAATCTATCTAAATGGATACTGTTATTAGAATCGCTAAAAATTTGAAGAAACTATGGCATAACAACCGCTCTAAAAATTGAAGGGACTACGACATCACAACTACTCTAATAATCGAAGAGACTACGACAAAATAACCGCTCAAAAAATCAAAGGGCCGGTACAAAACCGTTAATTAATATTGAAGGAACAAAAAAAAAGGGAGTGGTGACTCATAAATAAATCAAACAGAATAAAAAAGAGAGAAAATAGAAAGTTGGGAAATGCATCTGACTTTGGTGTATTTTCACACAAGTTTTGAAACTCATTATAAAATGATGGAAGCAAACTCATGTATGTTTTTAATCCAATGTTGAACTTTAGTATTTATAGAATTGAAAACTACACATATGATAGTTTTGTAATGAGAGACTTCAACAATTTTTAAATTCACACATTAACATACTCGATGTTCCAACAATTTCTAATTCAACTTAATATGGGTATATGATATAGATGAAAGATAATTAATCAAACAAAAACTTTTAACTATTACCGTAATTTTTTTTTTTAACACCCCGTTTATCAAAGCGATGGTGTGTTTTTTTTTCAAAAGAAATTAAAATAAAACAGAGAAATAAATAAGGTAGCACCTTTGGATAAATAATTAAGTCATTATAATTTACAAACAGCAGAAAAAGTTCTCGAAATATAAATTCAAAATATTTACATAACAAAGGTGGTACAATCATCCAGTTTAAAAATAAAGGCAACCCAAAAGAAAGACATATGTTCCCTCTGTGTCAACCTAGTCTGATCATTTTACAAAACAACTAAACACCCTGAATGATCTCCACGCGCCCCGTGAGATCCTCCTAACGTAGCTCCAATCAAGCATCCCCATCTACATTCCCATCCGTAGGGTACGAACCAGTAGGATCATCCTGGCTCTCATCTGAGGGCAAAGCCCAGATTTCCACAATAGTTGTAAAGGGTCACCAACCGAAATTAACAGTTAACAGTTAACACATAACATTTACTTTTCAATGCACAAATAACCTTTTCAACTTATCATGCATCTTAGAAGGATTTTCCATATGCTAAAAGTTCATACAATGCTCGCCAAATGTAAATGAAATCAAATAGAGTTCTCAATCCATCAAGTAATACACAACAGAACAAAACATTGATAAATTAAGTGGGCAATCGATTATCTAACTCAAAATAAGAATTTCCACTAAGCCAATTGATTGGGAAATCAATTAGATGGATAGCTGAGCCCCTGTATTAAAGCCAATCGATTTCCAAATCGATTTGCTGAAGGTTTTTAGTGAAGTTTGAACTCTGGGCTTAATTCAATCGATTGGGCAATCGATTGACAGCATAGCTGAGCCACTGACTTAATGCCAATCGACTTCCAAATCGATTCCCTAAAGGTTTTTAGTGAAGTTTGAACTCTGGGCTTAATTCAATCGATTGGGCAATTGATTGGGCAATCGATTGACAATAGCTGAGCCACTGACTTAATGCCAATCGATTGGGAAATCGATTTCCCTGCATATTCTTCCAAAAATACATAAACTAACTCAATCACATTCATACACAAATCCACATCTTAACACTTAGCAATTCCCACACGATCACCACAACAAATTGAGTTTCGAAATAGTATTGCAATCAAACATGTTATCACCAAATTCCAAAAACATAACACTTAACACTTATAATACAATTACTACAACATCATGAGTTTCGAAATAGTATTGCAATCAACATGATATCACCAAATTCCAAAAACATAACACTTAACACTAATAATACATTTGCTACAACATCATGAGTTTCGAAATAGTATTGCAATCAACATGATATCACCAAATTCCAAAAACATAACACTTAACACTTATAATACAATTACTACAACATCATGAGTTTCGAAATAGTATTGCAATCAACATGTTATCACCAAATTCTAAAAACATAACACTTAACACTTATAATACAAGTACTACAACATCATGAGTTTCGAAATAGTATTGCAATCAACATGATATCACCAAATTCCAAAAACATAACACTTAACACTTATAATACAATTACTACAACATCATGAGTTTGAAATAGTATTGCAATCAACATGATATCACCAAATTCCAAAAACATAACACTTAACACTTATAATACAATTACTACAACATCATTAGTTTCGAAATAGTATTGCAATCAACATGTTATCACCAAATTCTAAAACCTAACACTTAACACTTATAATACAATTACTACACGGACAAAATGAACCAACAATTCACAATTTACCAGGGTGTAGTCTCTCACGGACAAACACAATTCACCAGGGCGTAGTCTCTCACTGACAAACCCCTGTGCAGTCTCTCACGGATAAACACAATTCACCAAGAAATGTAAGTCGTAAATGTACCACCTATCACGGGTCTGTACTGTTTACCGAGGTGCCACCTATCACGGGTCTGCACAACTTACCAAAAAGCGTAAACTATAAACGTACTGCCTATCACGGGCCCGTACCGTTTACCAAGGTGCCACCTATCACGGGTCTGCACGGTTTACTAAAACAAACATTAAGTAAACGAGTCATTAAGAGATTCCCCATTCTTAATACTCATTTGACTTAAGCGATTTTCAAAACAAACAATAAGTAAACAAGACATTAAGAGATTCCCCATTCTTAATTCTTATTTATCTAAAACAAATTTCAAAACAAACATTAAGTAAACGAGACATTAAGAGATTCCCCATTCTTAATACTCATTTAACAAACGATTTTCAAAACAAACAATAAGTAAACAAGACATTAAGAGATTCCCCATTCTTAATACTTATTTAACTTAAACGATTTTCAAGACAAACATTAAGTAAACGAGACATTAAGAGATTCCCCATTCTTAATTCTCATTTTACTTAAAACAATTTTTCAAAACAAACTTTAAGTAACCAGGACATTAAGAGATTCCCCATTCTTAACGCCCAGTTAACTTAAGCGCTTTTCAAAACAACATTAAGTAACCGAGACATTAAGAGATTCCCCATTCTTAATGCCCACACAGAACAAACTCAAACATATTCACAAATTTATTACACAATTCACGCCAAAACACAACAATTCATTTCTCCACAAAATCATCTTTACGACGACATTAAGTAAACGCAGATATTAAGAGATTCCCCATTCTTAATACTCATTTAACTTAACGATTTTCAAAACAAAACATTAAGCAAACAGAAGTATTAAGAGATTCCCCATTCTTAATACTCTTTTAACTTAAACGGTTTTCCAAAACGAACATTAAGTAACCAAGACATTAAGAGATTCCCCATTCTTAATGCCAAGTTAACTTAAACGATTTACTCAAACACACATTAAGTAAACAAGATATTAAGAGATTCCCCATTCTTAATACTCATTTAACTTAATGGTTTTCAAATTCCACACAAAAACGAACTCAAACATATTATCAAATTCAATCCACAATTCCCACCCAAAAACACATCAAATCATTTCTCCACAAAATCATTTTCACGACAACATTAAGTAAATAAGTCATTAAGAGATTCCCCATTCTTAATACTCATTTAACTTAAACGATTTTCACAAACTCACATTAAGTAAACGAGACGTTAAGAGATTCCCCATTCTTAATACTCGTTTCACTTAATGGTTTTCAAATTCCAAACAAAACAAACTCAAACATACTTTCACATTCAATCCATAATTCACACCAAAACACATCAATCAACAAACATCAAGTATGAACACACCGAATACGACGACCCAAATCAACACAATCCATCACTCAAAACACAACAAGTTTCATATACTCAAAATCATATATAAATGGGTTTAAAATTCATTCTCCACAAAACATTACTTTAACCCTAACCAAATTCTTTTCCACACAACCACAAGTAAGTCCCTAAATGCAAACTAAAAGTTTGGAAGGAGCCCTTACCTTCAAGTTAGCTGTAACGTGCGATTACAGCACCGCGAGCAAATCCGGTAAAATCTCCGCTCGCAACGCCGCTTCCAAAGTTGGTCCCCTAGCATCGTAGCGTGGTAGTGAGCAACTTTTCCTTCTATCTATTCGCGAAACGAAGCTTAGATCTAGACGAAATGGGGAGGTTTGTATTTGAATCCCTAATACCATTTTTCTTCGTTTTCGAATCAAAGAGGAAGAGTGAAGTTGAGAAATCCTTGTCCTATCACCCACTACCAGTTGCGAACTCAAGGGAAGGAAAAGAAAGCAAAAATGAGCAACAATGGAGGAAGGGAGAAGAAGGCGTGAGCGCGGCAGAGAAAGAAGATGGAAATTTTTTTGGCTTTCTCTCCTTTCTCTTTCTTTCCTTTGTTTTTCCTTTCTTCCTTTTCTTTCCTTCCCATTTCTTTATATATAAACATATATATGTATATATAATAATAATAATAATAATAATAATAATAATAATAATAATAATTAACAAATATCTCCAAATCTTTAGATATTTATTAAATTACCCTTTCACCCATAACGCATTAAACTCTTCGCAAAAGATTCATCGCAGTTAATTTAATTTATTTATCGACGAGTAATTCTAATTGGGCATCAAAATATCTCTCTGGTCAGATAAACTCCAAAATATTAATAACTTTGGCTTAAAAGCTTCCGAGTTCAATACCAAAAACCATTAAAATACATAAGGTATAATTTAAAATTACGGGTCTTACATTTTTCTATGCCAAAAGATAGTGTATTGTCTCTGTTGATAGCACCCTACCTATATTTGCTATTATTGCAGTTTTATTCTACTGTGTTTTTGCTCAATTAAAATTAATTATTGTATTGTTTCACATTCTTCATTGTCATATTAAATATTCTACAATGTCCCAAATACAATATAAAAGAAAGGCTACAAGTGGAAAGCCTTTATTCCTACACACAAACACATAGAGAGTGGGAGAGGACGAGGAAACTAACGACTAATATGGTTCTAAGGGAGAGGGGGAATGTGCAAATTGAGGTAAATAAGAGAGAGGAGAAAAAATCAATTGTTGTTTTACTTTTAGATTTAATTTTTTATTCTATTTGATAGATTGTCTTTACTTTTTTTATTTGTCAAGTTTTAATTGTTTGTGTGTAAAAGCTAACAAGTCAATGGAGTAACCTTCTAAATTTGTTTTATGACAAAGTAAAAACTAATTGATGAATATGTTTGGTAAAAAATTAATATACCAGCGTTGAAATCTTAACCTTTTCTTATTTTTATTAATATATCATGACTTATATAAATCGTGGAATCTGAATTTTTTTTTCTTAAGCTAAAAATTTATTAAATTCTAATTGTATCAAAAAGTAACTTAAAAGCTTTTAGTATGGAATTGCTAATCATAAATGATTTCCTCATTTAGGGTGTAAAAATATAGTCAAGATATCTTTTTCAATGGTTATAAATGGAGAAGGTTTATTCAACATAGATGGTCAAATGAAACTTACATATACAAAGAGAAATACAACAATCATTTCATAAACAAGAACAATGTCAAAGAGTGAAATGAAAAATGTTATAATTATGGCAATGCTTATGTTTGTTTTTGCTCAAGCTGATGAATCTCTTCCACCAAAAACACCTCCACTTAAAGCAACAAATAGTGAAATTGGTGAAAAGTTTTGTATTGCCAAGTGTTCTTTGAAATGTTTAGGTGAACTCTACAATCCTTACTTTTTTTCAGATTGTCTTGATGGTTGTAAAGTGGACTGTCGTGGAAAATTATCACATGTCACATATGATTGTGCTACAAATTGTACTTATTCGAAGTCCAACAATATTGGTATGTTTACACTTTCTTTCTTTTATTTTATATATTGCTATAATGTATGAAGTTAATATTCTGCATTAATAGAGTTGACTTAAAAATGATGTTTCTTATATTTTATATATTTTATTTTTCAGATGCACGTAGCGTTGATGAAATCGTGAATTCATGCTTGGAAACTTGCAAAGACAAATAACTTATATTACTAGCTGCATGTGACACTAAGATATTGAGATTGTATCTTTAATATTCATTATAACATAGACATAGAGGCAAATAACAAAAATAAGTTTTAATGGTGGATCAAATCCCGGTGTGATATCCTTAACCCCATAACATAATATATCACATTTGTAACTGTACAAGTTAATAAATAAAACTTATGTATTAATAAAACTTTTATAATTAGTTTAAGATATCTCATTTCTCAAAGTACATACGGAACACTTTAAACTAAATTTTTCTCGAATATAATGGTGCAATCTAAATATACTACATTTAACTATAATTTGATGATTTAATAGCAAAAATTAATACTACTTATAAAGGTTTATCTAATTAAATGAGTAAAACACAATTTTTAAATCTTATTCTGAATATCACATATCAAAGGAAACTTCTCCGAAACTTAAACTTTAAGAATTTATAACTTGTAATAACTGCAATTTCCCAAATACATGGCCAAACTAGTCAAACACAAATAACAAATGGTAGTAATTACCTTGACACAATATCACATGATGACATAACAACCAAAATCTTCAAGAACGAAATATTAAAAGTTAACCCAACTCCGTCACAATGAAACAACCACAAAAGAATGGACAAACATTTAAGAGACTCGATTTGGTACCATCCTACCTTGAAGTACTTGGTTAAGCGACTCGATACTATGCTACCACACAATTGGGCAGACAATTAATGAATCGACATGTCCTCATAGTTCCCCTCAACACAACCCAAGATACATATATGTGACCATTGGGTAACACATGTGTTGCATTGTACTTCCAAACCATAGGGAATAACCCACTAATTCACTTATGAATTCCCCACTAGAGATACCACCAAAGTCTCTCAGTCTCACCTTAATGTTTAACTGTAGCCCTCCTTGGTCAAAACTCATTTAGTTTCACTTCCCCGAAATCATTGAGCTTGTCAGACCCTCTGATTATGATGATAAATTAATCTTCACTTTAAAAATTCCCAACATCTAACTTATACTAATTCGATGACCAACGCTCGATAACTCTCAATATAATTTCACACTATACACCAAAATTTACGTGTATGTAAATATATATGTCATTCCATAATATTCATCTAAATTTACATTATTATACATATCAATCAATCTTAATCAAGTATCAATATTTTGTAAACATCAATCACAATGAAGAATCAAGTTTTATCAATTATAATGTAAGAAATCAAAAATGTAGTGCATTCAACTAAAGTCGTAATTTCACTCAAAATCATATAGATATCATAAGTTAATACACAACATTTCTATAGATATCAAAATCATATTTTAACCCTCACTCTTACCGGTCATATATTCCCAATTAATTACTACTCAATAAGGCTCGATGTACGTGATAAGCCCGAAGTGAATCTCTTGTAATTACGACATTCTTGATCATCCCACATTATATATTCTACTCATCAAATCAATTATTCTCTAACTCCTTACCTCAATTGAAGCTTTCACTAGACATAAGAATCTCTATGGTAACAACGAATCCAAACAGCTTTACATGCTCACATCTCCTTCTTTGTAATAGTGGCGCGCAACCAATCAAGGCTAAATAAATATACAATTATGAACTCATATAAATCAATTATTATTTTTTTTATCTTAGAAGAGATGGTAAATTCCATTAAAATTAACTCACACAATTGAGAACCCAGAAAAAGACGTTCAACCTAACAATATCGATATTTGCCAACTTACTAGAGCTTAATAACAATTAATTATTAACTATTTTTAATATATAATCTAATATGTATTTTATACTTTGTAAATACACCTATATGAATAAAATCAACAATAGTTATATCATTTTAGTTTAAGGAAATAATATAGCCTAAATTGAGTTAGAACTTTACATATTAATTTTAATGTTTTCAAATTAAAAATAGAGTACTAACATAATAATTAAATACAATAATGTAAATTACATATAACTAAGAAGGACAAGTGTATTATGATTAAAATAAAATTAACCTTTATCAAACAAATAAAACCCTTGTTTATAAAATTGAAGCGTAGTTTATTTAAAAATATAAAACTAACATTTGCAATTAATGGCAAAAAAAATATTTTTATTAATAACAAAATTTGGTTTATAATAAGTTGCATACAAACATGTCTATTTATTCAAAAAAGAGATATAGATATATAGAACAATTGTATTACTTAAATAAATTGAATTTATTTTATTAATCAGACTAAAACTTTTGTGATAAAACAATGTTTGCCAAATTAAAAAAAAAATAATAATAAACACAAAAATTTAACAAACATAATTTGTAGTTATATATATATATATATATATATATATATAAATTATAATTTATCAAATTTAACAGAGTAAAATTGATAATTGAAATTTAAAGTCCTTGGCCCTAAATTTCCAACGACATAAATTGAACTCTAGGACTCTGTTAGCCACTGAAGACTAAGAGAAAAGTGAATAGAAAAATTATTGTGAAGTTTGAGATGATCAAGAGTTGTACTTTATACAATATCATATACATATTTACGTAACAATATTTTGATAATAAATTTAGATTTGTTGTTCCATGTTTTCTTATATTATTTTTATATTAAGTAAATAACTAGAGTTAAATTAAAATGTTAGTTACAATCATTTTCACTTACCAATTTTAATACTACTTTTCAATTTATATTCTCCATTTCGTGTCCTCTTCTAAATGTGTCAACTTCGATAAATTTCTTGCTCAATTATTTTAAAATTATAATTACACGAAAATCCAACTTATCAAAGAGTATGTCTAATTTGATTTTACGGTAGATAATTTCACATATTAATATTTATTAAAATAATTTTAAATTTTTTAATATTAAATATAATTTATGAGCTTTTTTGTGTCCTCGTCAGGAGGTTGAGGATGAGTTTCGACTATCCTTTCGTTAAGAGTTTTTTGTTGCTCTGACATTTGAAAATGAGAATGCTACATATCTTGAATGATTTTAACATACTCATCATTCCTTTTTTGAAGCTCCTCATTTTGTTTCTTTATCTCAATAAGTTGAGTTTTTTGAAATATACATTTTTGAGATAAAGTGTTTGAATCATTTAAGAGGCTATCAAATTCAATTTCTAATTTCTCAAAAGTAGGACATAGATAAAAAATACTTACCTTTTCATTTTCTGATTTTGCCATGAGACATAGGTTGGCCTCTTCTTCCTTTTCTTGCTCAGAGGATGACTCATCACTGTTGTGACACCATAAACCCCAAATATTTTTTATTTTTTTAGATAAAGAATATCACATAATCATAAACATGTCACATAAATCCAAAATTTCCATCAAACATAATGACATCGAAATCATAATATCAAACAACAAAATCCTTTTTGAAGTACACATACTTATGTTTTAAATTCAGTGCAAATAAAGTCCCAACTCGATGTCACTATCAGAGCAAAAGTTCCCAAAATAAAAATACTCAAAATAACATCAATACAATGCATATAGATAGAGTCTCCAAGACGTAACGGCTGCCGCCTCTCCGAGGGTATTAGTCATCACCTGTAACTTACAACTCGTCTGCGTCCATAGCAAACGCCAAACACAAACAACGAGGGGTGAGTATCGAAATTATGTAATAGTATAAATACACGAGGGGAACACGCAAGCAATTAATTATCACAATAAAAAAAAATAGTCAAGTGTATAATATCAACGATTTATCAAATTCATTCACAATAAGATAATCATCGTAATGAAATGCTATGCATGCCCTATACTCTACACTTCATCATTTGGTACCATTCTACTCTGAAGTACTTGGTTAGGAGGCCTGATACTATGCCACTACAAGAGTGGGCGGACAATTCATGAATGGTCAAGTCCTCATAGATCCCCTCAACTCAACCCGAGACACATATACGCGACAGTCGGGGTACTCTTGTGTTGCACGGTAGTTCCCAGCCTTAGGGAATAACCCACTAATCCATTTAGGAATTCCCCACTAGGTGTACCCCCAAGGTCTATCAGTCTTACCTTACAGTTCGACTATAGCCCTCCACGATCAGGTTCATTCAGTTGTACTTCCCCGAATCACAAGGTTTGTCAGACCCTCCCTATATGATGACAAAATAATCCTAACTCCAAAATCTACAACACGTATCTCAAACTTACTCGATCATCACAACTCACTAAGTTCCAGTTTGACTTCACAACATTCATCATTATATATCTTTATCAGTCAACCACAATAAAGTCATAACATTTGGTTTACACTACTCACAATACACAATCCAATTTCATCAATCACATAATAACGAATTCAGTAGGTGGCACATTCTAGTAATATCACAAATTCAATCAAGTAACAAAACATCCAAGTACATATCGTTCATACATTAACAATCAGCATAAGATTTCATAAAATCAGACAGAATGCAATCTTGATATAAATTCACGACAATTCTATAGGTTGCTAAATTATATTTTAGTCGTCACTATTACCATTCACATTTTATTAATTAATTATTATTACTCAATAGGGCTCAACTGTACGTAGTAAGTCCCGAATGAACATTTGGGAATTTCAGCATTCCCGTTCATCTCACGTTATTTTATACTCATAACATCGAACCTCATCCCACCCCTTACCTCGACTGAAGATTCCGTCCAATGAGTCTGATATGCTAACGAGTCGTTTCTTTATCGGTCGTCCTCTCTAATAGTCCGCGAGGGAATTATAACCACAAAAACACAAAATACAAATAAATTACTTACTATAAATAAATGAATAAATAATTACTAAAATAAATATTAAATTAATAATGAATAAATAAAGAATGAATAAATAATAAATAAATAAATAAGTAAATGAATAAATAAAATTAATAATAAATAAACGAATAAGTAAACGAATAAATAGTAAAATAAATAAAATAAATAAATAAGAAAATGAATAAAGAAATAATAAATGGATAAGTAAATACGTTAATAAGTAAATAAATAAATGAATATATAAATAAATAAATAAATAATAAAATAAATAATTAAATAAGTAACTGAATAAATAAATAAATAATAAAATAAATAATAAAATAAATAATAAATAAATAAGTAAATAAATAAATAATAAAATAAATAA
>JBBPBT010000420.1:802585-861010 GCA_037974875.1 Cicer bijugum
AATAAACAAATTAATAAATAAGTAAATGAATAAATAAATAAATAATAAATTAAATAAGTAAATTATTAATTAATTAAGTAAATAAATGAATAAATAAATTAGAAATTAAATTAATAAGTAAATAAATAAATGAATAAACAAATGAGTAAGTGAATAAAATAAATAATAAATAAATTATCTAGATAAATAATGGTACAACTAATGGTACAACAAAATCCAATATTGTTAGAAATACCCTTGAATAATCTAAACTAGTTGGCAGAACTCTCTCTAATACATTTGCAAGTGAAGATTTCTTGATATACAATAAAAATTCTACTAACCAAAAGGCAATTCATGATATTCATATAGAGTAATTCATGGTTTCACGATATACATATAGAGCAATTCAAAAAGGCAATTCAAAAAGCAATTCAATAAAAAATCCTAATAACCACATCAATTCATTTCAGATTACGCTGCTTGAAGCTCTTATTTTTAGCTTATATGTACTTGTCTTGTATGGATGAAAAGATCAACCCTCTAAAAGCTAATAGGTTTATTTGGCCTGAATCACAATATTATAGTGTAAGACCCATAATTTTAAAGTGTACTTTAGGTATTTTGGTGTATTTTTGGTATTGAACTCAGAGGCTTTTTAGCCAAAGTTTTAATATTTTGGAGTTTATATGATCAAGAAGATATTTTGATGCCGATTAGAATTACTCGTCGATAAATGAATTAAATTAACTGCGGCGAATCCTTTACGAAGAATTTAATGCGTTATGGGTAAACTGGTAAATTTACTAAATATCTAGATTTCGAGATATTTGTTAAAAATAGTTAATATGTATATATAGAAAAGGAAAGGAAGGAAAAAGGGAAGAAAAGAAAAAGAGAGAGAAGAAATAGAAAGAAAAGAAAAAGGAAGCAAGGAAAAGCAAAGGAAAGAAAAAAGGAAAATTTCATGTTCTTCCTCTGCCAGCGTACACCCATTCTTCTCCCTTCCTCCATTTTTGCTCGTTTTTTATTTCTTTTCTTTCCCTTGAGTTCGCAACTGATAGTGGGTGATAGGAAAAGGATTTCTCAACTTCACTCTTCCTCTTTGATTCGAAAATGGAGAAAAATGGTATTAGGGATTCAAACACAAACCTCCTCGTTTCACCTAGATCCAAGCGTTGTTTCACAAAGAGATAGAAGGGAAAATTGCTCACTACCAAACTACGGTGCTATGGGAACAACTTTGGAAGCGGCATTGCGAGTGGAGATTTTACCGGATTTGTTCACGGTACCGTAATCGAACGAAAAAGCTAAAGTGAAGGTAAGGGCTCCTTCCAAACTTTTAGTTTGCATTTAGGGCCTTATCTGTAGTTGTGTGGAGAGGAATTTGATTAGGATTGGTGCATTGAATTGGGGAAAATGAATTTAACACATTTATGTATAATTTTGAGTAAATGAAATTTGATGTATTTGAGTGTTATGATTGCGTTAATTTGTGTTCATCGTACATGGCGTGTTCATAATTGATGTTTGTAGATTGATGTGATTTGGTGTGAATCGTGGATTGAATTGGATAACATGTTTGAGATGTGTTTTGTGTCGTTTGTGTGGAAAAATGATTTTGTGTGAGTTATGGATTGAATGTGAAAGTATGTTTGAGTTTGTTTTGTGTGGAATTTGAAAACCATTAAGTTAAACGAATATTAAGAATGGGGAATCTCTTAATGTCTTGTTTACTTAATGTGAGTTCGTGAAAATCGTTTAAGATAAATGAGTATTAAGAATGGGGAATCTCTTAATGACTTATTTACTTAATGTTGTCATGAAAACCATTAGAGTTAAACGAGTATTAAGAATGGGGAATCTCTTAATGTCTCGTTTACTTAATGTGTGTTTTGGAAAGTCGTTTAGGTAAAATGAGAATTAAGAATGGGGAATCTCTTAATGTCTTATTTACTTGAAGTTTGTTTTGAAAATCGTTTGAAGTTAACAGGGCGTTAAGAATGGGGAATCTCTTAATGTCTTGGTTACTTAATGTTGTTTTGAAAACCATTAAGTTAAATGAGTATTAAGAATGGAGAATCTATTAATGTCTTGTTTACTTAATGTGTGCTTGTGAAAATCGTTTAAGTTAACTGGGCGTTATGAATGGGGAATCTCTTAATGTCTCGGTTACTTAATGTTGTTTTGAAAATTGTTTAAGTTAAAAGAGAATTAAGAATGGGGAATCTCTTAATGTGTTGTTTACTTAATGTTTGTTTTTGAAAAATCGTTTCAGTTAAATGAGGATTAAGAATGGGGAATCTCTTAATGTCTTGTTTACTGAATGTTTTGTCGTGGAAATCGTTTAAGTTAAAAGTATATTAAGAATGGGGAATCTCTTAATATGTCTGTTTGCTTAATGTTTGGCGTGAAAATCGTTTAAGTCAAATGAGTGTTAAAAATGGTAAATCTTTTAATAACTGCATTTGCTTAACGATTGTTGTGAATGGAGTCAGTATACGCTCATGCATTTTCATGCTTTTTGTAAATCGTGCAGACCCGTGATAGGTGGCACCTTGATATATAGTACTTTGGCCTGTGATAGGCGGTACATTTATGGTTTACGTTTTTTGTAAATTGTGCAGACCCGTGATAGGTGGCACCTTGATAAAGAGTACTTTGGTCTATGATAGGCGGTACAGTTACTATTTACGTTCCTTTTAGTAAACCGAGCAGACCCGTGAAAGGTGGCACCTTGGTAAAGAGTACTTTGGCCTGTAATAGGCGGTACATTTACAATTTACGTTCTTTTAGTAAACCGTGCAAACCCGTGATAGGTGACACCTCGGTAATTGGTACTGTGGCCTGCGATAGGCGGTACAATTATGATTTACGGCCCTTCTAGGAGGGTTTTGTTTTGGAATTCCGAGTCCATGCATTTTGGCATATACGCATTGCATTAGGGTGCGTGGCACACGAGTTGTGGTTGATGCAAATTATGATTGTGTTGATTTTTGCTAAGTGTTATGGTTTGAAACTATGTGTAAATGTGTTTGATTCAAATTGTGATTGTGTTGACTGTACTAAGAGTTATGTTTGGAATTGTGTGATAGTATGTTAGATTGTAAAAAGTTTTCGAAACTCATAATGTCGTGGTGATTGTATGGGTATTGCTAAGTGTTAAGGTTTGGAGTGGTGTTTGAATGTGATTGAGTTAAGTTTATGTATTTTTGAAAGAATAAACAGAGAAATCGATATACCCAATCGATTTACTGAGTTACAGGGGCTCTGTCTTTCACGAAATCAATTTGCCCAATCGATTGGATTAATCACAGGGGCTCTGTCTTTTACGAAATCGATTTCCCCAATCGATTTTCTGATTTACAGGGGCTCTGTCTTTCAAGAAATCAATTTGCCCAATCGATTGGATTCATTACAGGGGCTCTGTCTTTCATGAAATCGATTTGCCCAATCGATTTGATGAGTTACAGGGACTTCCCTTGCCATAAATCGATTTACCAAATCGATTGGCTTAGTGGGAAATCTTATTTTGAGTTTGATAACTGATTGCTCAAGTGATTTATCAATGCTTTGTCCAGTTATGTATTACTTGATGGATTGATAACTCTATTTGATTTCATTTACATTTGGCAAGCATTACATGAACTTTTAGCATGTGGAAATCCCTTCTAAGATGTATGATAAATTGAAAAGGTTAAATGTTATGTGTTAACTGTTAATTTCGGTTGGTGACCCTTTACAACTATTGTGGAAATCTGGGTTTTTCCCTCAGATGAGAATCAAGATGATCCTATCGATTCGTACCCTCGGATGGGAATGTGGATGGGAGTGCTTGATTGGAGCTACGTTAGGAGAATCTCACGGGGCGCGTGGAGATTACTCAAGGCGTATAAATTTTTTTGTTATGTATAGAATGATCAGACTAGGTTGTCACTCAGGACACATATGTCTTTCTTTTGGGCTACCTTTATGTCAAGTTGAAAGGATGTACCTGTACTATTTTTGACATCAGGACATGCTTTGGATTTATATTTTGAAAAACTTTTCCGCTGCTTGTAAATTTTAATGACTTAATTATTTATCCAAAGGTTTTACCTTATTTATTTCTCTGTTGTATTTTAATTTCTTTTGAAAAAAAAATACACCCTCGCTTTGAAAAATGGGGTGTTACATCATGGTATCAGAGCTTTGGTTTGGTTTTCTTTGGGGGCTGTGGAACCTTAGTTATAGATTGTAGGTTAGGAGTTGTTGTCTGATCATGTGTCGGTTTAGGTGGTTTGAGTTGTCAAGTTCAGAATAATTATTATGTGTTGATATGGTCGGAATGTTATTTTGGAATTATTGAAGTAGTGTTAAGACTCTACTTGATGATGGTTTTATAGGAAAACCATGCCGCCAAGGAGGAATGACGTTCCGAGAGCCAATGCCAAAAGGGATGATCGAATGGTGGAGGCTATGAATAACATGGCTGCTTCTGTTGCTGCACAGACTGCTGCCAAGACTCAACATGATCTCGAAAAGAGGGAAAGAGAGATCCGTGCTGCGGAGTCATGAGGGTTAGAAGACTTCCGTCGTTACAATCCTCCCAAGTTTAAGGGGGATGAGAACTCAGAGAAAGATGATCAGTGGATCCAAGAAGTGGAGAAGATCTTTGAAATGATTAACTGTCAGGCGGCAGTGAAGGTCAACTACGCCACTTATATGCTATTAGGGGATGCTGAGTACTGGTGGAGGAGTGCAAGACTATTGATGAGATCAGCTCACGAGGAGGTGAACTGGGAATCATTCAAGAGGAAGTTATTAGACAAATACTTCCGGCCGATGAGTACCAAGACTAAACTGGACGACGATTTCCAGAAACTGCATCAGGGGAACATGACCGTGGGCAAATATGCCGCTAAGTTTGAATCACTATCGAGGCATTTCAGGTTTTTCCGTGAAGAGATTGATGAACCATTCATGTGTCATCGATTCCAAGACGGACTAAAGTATGAGATTCAAGACTCCGTCTTGCCCTTGGGAATTCAACGTTTCCAAGCCCTTGTGGAAAAATGCAGGGAAGTTGAGGATATGAAGAATAAGAGGGCTAGCCGAGGAGGGAATTTTGGTGCAGGAGGGCCTAGTCGGACGAATTATCAGAATTACAAGTGGAAACAAGTTGCTAAACCCTATAATCGACCACAAAATAACAACAGTGGGCAGAATCGCCCAGGGAACCAGAATTTTGGGAGACAATTGGGACGAGTGGTTCGATGTTTTCGATGTGGGGAAGAGGGACATTATGCTAACGCTTGTACCCCTAATACTCTCACATGCTACAATTGTCAGAAGCCAGGACACATGGCAAAGGATTGCACGGCTCCAAAGGTGGAACCAGTTGTGAATCTAGCTAGGGCTACTCGTCCTACTGTTAGAGGACGCATTTATTGTGTGAGTGCCAAAGAGGTGAATCCATCTGGCAATCTGGTTCAACGTGACTGTGAGATTGCAGGTAACACTCTAACTGCACTTTTTGACTAAAGGGCAACCCATTCCTTCATTGTTATGGATTGTGTGAATCGTTTGATGTTATTTGTGTCTGCTTTACCTTTTGATTTGGTTGTTTCCACGCCTGCTAAGACTTTGACATTAAATTCTGCTTTACCTTTTGATTTGGTTAATTTGATTTGTTTTCCTCTACAATCACTCGAGGTCATTCTCGGTATGGATTGGATGTCGTATCATTATGTGATCTTAGACTATGCTCGCAAAGTGGTTCTTTTCCCCGAACCAAGAATTGTTAAGTATTTAGACGCTAACAAACTCCGAGTGTCGCTAAGTGAAGGGACTCATGAATTTTTGTCTCTGGCCCATGTGGAGGCAAAGATAAATGTGAACATAGAAGATGTGACGCTTGTCAATGAGTACCGGGATGTATTTCCAACAGAAATTCCAGGATTGCCACCGGTAAGGGAAGTGGAATTTTTCGTTGATTTGCACCCAGGAACAGGACCTATTTCCATTGCGCCGTATCGAATGTCCCCATTGGAATTAAACGAGCTCAAAGGTCAAATTGAAGATTTGTTGGAGAGGAAATTTATTAGACCAAGCGTATCGCCACGGGGAGCTCCAGTTTTACTAGTTAAGAAGAAGGACAGAAGCTCACGCTTATGCGTGGATTATAGACAGCTTAATAAGGCAACTATTAAGAATCGTTACCCTTTGCCACACATCGATGATTTGATGGATCAATTGAGAGGGGACACGATATTTTCGAAGATTGACTTGAAGTCGGGTTACCATCAAATTCGAGTAAGGGAATGAGATATTCAAAAAACCGCTTTCAGAACCCGTTACGGGCATTAGGAATATCTGGTTATGCTGTTCGGAGTTACCAATGCACCGGCAATTTTCATGGACTACATGAACATAATCTTTAGTGCATTCCTTTATAAGTTCGTTGTGGTATTCATTGATGATATATTAATTTATTCGAGAACTGAAGAAGAGCATGGAGAACATTTACGTCAAGTTCTTGAGATTTTACGCGAGAAACGATTGTATGCCAATCTATCGAAGTGTGAATTTTGGCTAGAAAAAGTGAATTTCTTGGGACATGTGATAACCAAGGAAGGGATCGCTGTAGATACGGCTAAGATTGAGGCGGTTCTTGCTTGGAAATAGCCTCAGACCGTCACGGACATACGAAGTTTTGTAGGACTGGCAGGGTACTACAAGAGGTTTATTGAAGGTTTTGCTAAGATTGTGACCCCATTGACACAACTTACCAGAAACGATCAACCTTTCGCATGGACGGAGAAGTGTGAGGAAAATTTTCAGTTACTGAATACGAAATTGACGACCTCACCAGTGTTGGTGTTACCACAATAAGATGAACCCTAAGAAGTTTAATGTGATGCGCCTCACCAAGGGTTGGGATGTGTTCTGATGCAACACAAGAAAGTTGTAGCTTATGCCTCCAGGCAATTAAAGATTCATGAGAGAAACTATCCTACTCATGATTTGGAGCTTGTTGCGGCCGTTTTTGCATTGAAGATCTGGAGGCACTACTTATATGGGTGCACGTTCACCGTGTTCAGTGACCATAAGTGTTTGAAATATTTGTTTGATCAGAAGGAATTGAACATGCGTCAAAGAAGATGGATGGAGACTCTCAAAGGTTTTGATTTCACACTGCAGTACCACCCTGGGAAGGCCAATGTAGTGGCTGATGCGTTGAGTAGAAGAAGTGTATCAGTGTCTTCAACAATTATGGCTAGACAACAAGAGTTGTGGGAAGCTTTTAGAGACCTACACTTGAACGTAGAGTTTGCACCGAGAATTTTGAGATTCGGAATGATTAAGATTTCGAGTGGACTACTTGAAGACATTGCAAATTCTCAAGATGATGTCTTGATTCAAGAGAAGAGAAACCTAATAGTGCAAGGGAAGACAACAGATTTCAAGGTTGGATCGGATAATATTTTGCGATGCAATGGTAGGATTTGTGTACCAGAAATTACAAATATGAGGAAAGCGATTTTAGAAGAGGCGCATAAGAGTAAGTTGAGTATTCATCCTGGAGCAACAAAAATGTATCAGGATTTGAGACATAATTATTGGTGGCCAAGAATGAAGAAACATGTAGCGAAGTACGTGTCCACTTGCCTAACTTGTCAGAAAGCGAAGGTGGAACATCAGCGACCTGCTGCGATGTTGCAACCTTTGGATATACCCGAATGGAAGTGGGACAACATTTCCATGGATTTCACAACTGGATTACCTAAAACAAGGAGAAAGAATGATTCTATATGGGTGATAGTGGATCGATTGACCAAATCCGCACACTTTTTGCCAGTAAAGACCACTTATAAGGTAGACCAGCTAACAGAGATCTACATTGCGGAAATTGTGAGTTTACACGGGGTACCATCGAGTATTGTATCAGACCGTGATCCAAAGTTCACCTCGCATTTTTGGGGAGCATTGCACGAACCGTTGGGAACGGAACTACGATTGAGTTCAACTTACCATCCACAAATGGACGGACAGACTGAAAGGACGAATCAGTCCCTGGAAGATCTATTGAGAGCATGTATATTAGATGATCGAGGAAGTTGGGATGATGTACTTCCATTGATTGAGTTCACCTACAATAACAGTTTCCATGCAAGTATTGGAATGGCACCATATGAGGCTTTATACGGACGCAAGTGTCAAACGCCCTTGTGTTGGTATAAGGACGGTGAAAATATGATCGTCAGACCAGAGATGGTGCAACAGACTACAGCTAAGGTGAGGAAAATCAAGGAGAAAATGAAGACTTCACAGGATCGTCAGAAGAGTTATGCGGACAAGCGTCGCAGACCTTTGGAATTCGAACAGGGTGACCATGTATTTCTGAGAGTCACACCTACTACTGGAGTTGGTAGAGCATTGAAATCTAAGAAGTTGACTCCGAAATTTATTGGACCATATCAAATTTCTGCACGAATTGGGCCCGTTGCTTATCGGATTGCATTACCTCCGATACTGTCCAATATCCATGATGTGTTTCATGTGTTGCAATTGAGGAAATATCTTGCAGATCCATCTCACGCGGCCTGGGAACTGGGGAGCAAGATGAGAGAACAACATCCAGAGTTATTTATCGATGCATAGTTTCGAGGACGAAACTAATTTTAGGGGGGGTAGTAATGTAAGACCCATAATTTTAAAGTGTACTAGGTATTTTGGTGTATTTTTGGTATTGAACTCAGAGGCTTTTTAGCCAAAGTTTTAATATTTTGGAGTTTATATGATCAAGAAGATATTTTGATGCCGATTAGAATTACTTGTCGATAAATGAATTAAATTAACTGCGGCGAATCCTTTACGAAGAATTTAATGCGTTATGGGTAAACTGGTAAATTTACTAAATATCTAGATTTGGAGATATTTGTTAAAAATAGTTAATATGTATATATAGAAAAGGAAAGGAAGGAAAAAGGGAAGAAAAGAAAAAGAGAGAGAAGAAATAGAAAGAAAAGAAAAAGGAAGAAAGGAAAAGCAAAGGAAAGAAAAAAGGAAAATTTCATCTTCTTCCTCTGCCCGCGCACACCCATTCTTCTCCCTTCCTCCATTTTTGCTCATTTTTGATTTCTTTTCTTTCCCTCGAGTTCGCAACTGATAGTGGGTGATAGGACAAGGATTTCTCAACTTCACTCTTCCTCTTTGATTCGAAAACAGAGAAAAACGGTATTAGGGATTCAAACACAAACCTCCCCGTTTCACCTAGATCCAAGCTTCGTTTCGCAAAGAGATAGAAGGGAAAGTTGCTCACTACCACGCTACGGTGCTAGGGGAACAACTTTGGAAGCGGCGTTGCGAGCGGAGATTTTATCGGATTTGTTCACGGTACCGTAATCGAACGAAAAAGATAAAGTGAAGGTTAGGGCTCCTTCCAAACTTTTAGTTTGCATTTAGGGCCTTATCTGTAGTTATGTGGAGAGGAATTTGATTAGGGTTGGTGCATTGAATTGGGGAAAATGAATTTAACTCATTTATGTATAATTTTGAGTAAATGAAATTTGATGTATTTGAGTGTTATGATTGCGTTAATTTGTGTTCATCGTACATGGCGTGTTCATACTTGATTTTTGTTGATTGATGTGATTTGGTGTGAATCGTGGATTGAATTGGATAACATGTTTAAGATGTGTTTTGTGTGGTTTGTGTGGAAAAACCATTTTGTGTGAGTTATGGATTGAATGTGAAAGTACGTTTGAGTTTGTTTTGTGTGGAATTTGAAAACCATTAAGTTAAACGAGTATTAAGAATGGGGAATCTCTTAATGTCTTGTTTACTTAATGTGAGTTCGTGAAAATCGTTTAAGATAAATGAGTATTAAGAATGGAGAATCTCTTAATGACTTATTTACTTAATGTTGTCGTGAAAACCATTAGAGTTAAACGAGTATTAAGAATGGGGAATCTCTTAATGTCTCGTTTACTTAATGTGTGTTTTGGAAAGTCGTTTAGGTTAAATGAGAATTACGAATGGGGAATCTCTTAATGTCTTATTTACTTCAAGTTTGTTTTGAAAATCGTTTAAGTTAACAGGGCGTTAAGAATGGGGAATCTCTTAATCTCTTGGTTACTTAATGTTGTTTTGAAAACCATTAAGTTAAATGAGTATTAAGAATGGGGAATCTCTTAATGTCTTGTTTACTTAATGTGTGCTAGTGAAAATCGTTTAAGTTAATTGGCCGTTAAGAATGGGGAATCTCTTAATGTCTCGGTTACTTAATGTTTTTTTGAAAATCGTTTAAGTTAAATGAGAATTAAGAATGGGGAATCTCTTAATGTCTTGTTTACTTAATGTTTGTTTTTGAAAAATCGTTTCAGTTAAATGAGGATTAAGAATGAGGAATCTCTTAATGTCTTGTTTACTGAATTTTTTGTTGTGGAAATCGTTTAAGTCAAAAGTATATTAAGAATGGGGAATCTCTTAATATGTCTTTTTGCTTAATGTTTGGCATGAAAATCGTTTAAGTCAAATGAGTCAGTATATTTTCATGCTTTTTGTAAATCGTGCAGACCTGTGATAGGTGGCACCTTGATATATAGTACTTTGGCCTGTGATAGGCGGTACATTTATGGTTTACGTTTTTTGTAAATTATGCAGACCCGTGATAGGTGGCACCTTGGTAAATAGTATTTTGGCCCGTGATAGGCAGTACATTTACGATTTACGGTTTTTTGTAAATTGTGCAGACCCGTGATAGGTGGCACCTTGGTAAAGAGTACTTTGGCCTGTGATAGGCAGTACATTTACAATTTACGTTCTTTTTAGTAAACCGTGCAGACCCGTGATAGGTGGCACCTCGGTAATTGGTACTTTGGCCTGCGATAGGCAGTACAATTATGATTTACGGCCCTTCGAGGAGGGTTTTGGTTTGGAATTCCGAGTCCATGCATTTTGGCATATACGCATTGCATTAGGGTGCTTGGCACACGAGTTGTGGTTGATGCAAATTATGATTGTGTTGATTTTTGCTAAGTGTTATGGTTTGAAACTATGTGTAAGTGCGTTTGATTCAAATTGTGATTATGTTGATTGTACTAAGAGTTATGTTTGGAATTGTGTGATAGTATGTTAGATTGTAAAACATTTTCGAAACTCATAATGTCGTGGTGATTGTAAGGGTATTGCTAAGTGTTAAGGTTTGGAGTGGTATTTGAATGTGATTGAGTTAAGTTTATGTATTTTTGAAAGAATAGACAGAGAAATCGATTTACCCAATCGATTTACTGAGTTACAGGGGCTCTGTCTTTTACGAAATCAATTTGCCCAATCGATTGGATTCATCACAGGGTCTCTGTCTTTTACGAAATCGATTTCCCCAGTCGATTTTCTGAGTTACAGGGGCTCTGTTTTTCAAGAAATCGATTTGCCCAATCAATTGGCTCAGTGGGAAATCTTATTTTGAGTTTGATAACTGATTGCTCAAGTGATTTATCAATGCTTTGTTCAGTTATGCATTACATGATGGATTGATAACTCTATTTGATTTCATTTACATTTGGCAAGCATTACACAAACTTTTAGCATGTGGAAAACCCTTCTAAGATGTATGATAAATTGAAAAGGTTATTTGTGCATTGAAAAGCTTAAATATTATGTGTTAACTGTTAATTTCGGATGGTGACCCTTTACAACTATTGTGGAAATCTGGGCTTTGCCCTCAGATGAGAATCAGGATGATCCTACCGGTTCGTACCCTCCGGATGGGAATGTGGATGGGAGTGCTTGATTGGAGCTACGTTAGGAGAATCTCACGGGGCGCGTGGAGATTACTCAAGGCGTATAGTTTTTTTTGTTATGTATAGAATGATTAGACTAGGTTGTCACTCCGGACACATATGTCTTTCTTTTGGGCAACCTTTATGTCAAGTTGAAAGGATGTACCTGAACTATTGTTGACATCAGGACATGCTTTGGATTTATATTTTGAAAAACTTTTCCGCTGCTTGTAAATTTTAATGACTTAATTATTTATCCAAAGGTTTTACCTTATTTATTTCTCTGTTGTCTTTTAATTTCTTTTGAAAAAAAAAAATACACCCTCGCTTTGAAAAACGGGGTGTTAGATGTAGCTTAATGAATTTGATCTTGAACTTGATTCTATGTTTATTTTCATGTTACAGTATCTTATTTTGTTAGCGAGTAATAACCATATCAAAACATTTCTCCCTAATATTGTTTTTCATTATTATTGAAAAATTTAAAGAGATTATATTGAGTGAATTTAACATTCTTCAAACTAAAGAATTTTTACATAAAGTTAATATTTTAATTAAACTGAACAACATAATAATCAAAATAATAGTCAAATAAATCTATTTTTGGATTAGCTATAAAAAGGAAGGATACTTGTTTAATTGGTATTATGAATTTCTAATTGTCTGAAGAAGTAAAGGAGAAGAAGGAGGCATACCTAATGTGGTTGATCTTGGGAGGCGGCTGTTGCTACTTTTGCTTTCCCTAATTTTTGCTTTCCTTAATCTTTGCTTTCCTTAATTTTTGCTTTCCCTAATTTTTTGCTTTCTCGTAACCACCTTGTGCTTATCTATATATATATATATATATATATATATACTTATACTTGTAGTATACTAGCTTAGGTTTTATTATTATTATTATTATTATTATTATTATTATTATTATTATTATTATTATTATTATTAACCCATTCTATTAGTGCTAAAGATAACAACTAATGTAACGACACAATTTTACTCATCGTATTATTTTATACATATATATACATATATACATATTTTATTTTATTTATTTTTATAAGTTGAATATAGTTACTATTAATGAATTAAATCAATTACTAAGACAACACACAAGACACACCAAAAGGAATTAGGACACATATTAACACTCATATGATAAAAAAAAAATAGTATTGTATCATTATATTATTTAAAATAAGGTAATGAGAAATTGGGGTGTTACAACTCTAATCCCAATTAATCATCACTAATTTGTTTTTGTATGGAAATCTTCTTGAGTTCCTTTTGTTGAGAGGACACTCAGTTTTGTAGTGTCCCATCTTGTTGCATCCAAAACAAGTTACCTAACTTTTGTCAATTTTTTCTATTTGAGGAGATCCTCTATTGTGTCATCTTATGTTTATCATCCTCTAAATTCTTCTGGAAATCAGAGCTAGTTCATCCTTAGATAGAGGATACTCTGTGTTTTCCTTTTTTATGACATCTTTATTCTTCTTGGAGGATGAAATTTCTATTTGGCTGGTTTTTAGAGCAATCATTCTTCCCTTTTTGCTTGGTTTGTCTACTAGAAACAGTGGTTCATGAGCTCTTAGAGTACCAACTAAATCTTCTAATTTGATGTCTGTAAGACCCATAATTTTAAAGTGTACTTTATGTATTTTAATGGATCTTGGTATTGAACTCAGGGGCTTTTTAGCCAAAGTTATTAATATTTTGGAGTTTATATAATCAAAAGGTATTTTGATGCTTGATTAAAATTACTCGTCGATAAATAAGTTAATTAACTGCGGTGAATCTTTTACGAATTGTTTTATGCGTTTTGGGTAAAAGAGTAATTTAATAAATATCTATAAAGTTGGAGATATTTGTTAATTATTATTAATATATATATATATATATATATATATATAGAAAAGGAAAAGAAAGAAATAAGGAGAAGAGAAGTAGAAAGGAAAGAAAAAGAGAGAAAGGAAAAACAAAGGAAGGAAAATCAGAATTTCCTTCTTCCTCACTGCCTCGCGTGAACAAATTTCTTCCTCCCTCCATTGTTGCTCGTTTTTGCTTTCTTTTCCTCCCTTAGAGTTCGAAATTGATAGTGGGTTATAGGACAAGGATTTCTCAACTTCACTCTTCCTCTTTGATTCGAAAACGGAGAAAAACGGTATTAGGGATTCAAACTCAAATCTCCCCGTTTCATCTAGATCTAAGCGTCGTTTCAAGAAGTGATAGAAGGGAAAGTTGCTCACCACTACACTACGGTGCTAGTGAGCTAACTTTGGAAGCGGCGTTGCGAGCGGAGATTTTTACCGGATTTGCTCACGGTACCGTAATCGGACGATAAAGCTAAAGTGAAGGTAAGGGCTCCTTCCAAACTTTTAGTTTGCATTTAGGGACTTATCTGTGGTTGTGTGGAATAGAATTTTGTTAGGGTTGAAGTATTGATTTGGAGAAAATGAATTTAACTCATTTATGTATAATTTTGAGTAAATGAAATTTGATGTATTTGAGTGTTATGATTGCGTTGATTTGTGTTCATCGTACATGGCGTGTTCATACTTGATGTTTTTTGATTGATGTGGTTGGTGTGAATCATGGATTGAATTTGTTAACATGTTTGAGATGTGTTTTGTGTGGTTGGTGTGGAAAAATGATTTTGTGTGAGTTATGGATTGAATGTGAAAGTACGTTTGAGTTTGTTTTCTGTGGAATTTTGAAAACCATTAAGTTAAATGAGTATTAAGAATGGGGAATCTCTTAATATCTTGTTTACTTAATGTGTGTTTGGGAAAATCGTTTAAGTTAACTAGGCGTTAAGAATGGGGAATCTCTTAATGTCTTGGTTACTTAATGTTTGTTTTGGAAAACCGTTTAAGTTAAAAGAGTATTAAGAATGGGGAATCTCTTAATACTTCTGTTTGCTTAATGTTTTGTTTTGAAAATCGTTAAGTTAAATGAGTATTAAGAATTGGGAATCTCTTAATATCTGCGTTTACTTAATGTCGTCGTAAAGATGATTTTGTGGAGAAATGAATTGTTGTGTTTTGGCGTGAATTGTGTAATAAATTTGTGAATATGTTTGAGTTTGTTCTGTGTGGGATTTGAAAACCATTAAGTTAAATAAGTATTAAGAATGGGGAATCTCTTAATGTCTTGTTTACTTAATGTGTGTTTGTTTGTTGGAAAATCGCTTAAGTTAACTGGGCGTTAAGAATGGGGAATCTCTTAATGTCTTGTTTACTTATTGTTTGTTTTGAAAATCGCTTAAGTTAAATGAGTATTAAGAATGGGGAATCTCTTAATATCTCGTTTACTTAATGTTTGTTTTGAAATTTGTTTAAGTTAAATAAGAATTAAGAATGGGGAATCTCTTAATGTCTTGTTTACTTATTGTTTGTTTTGAAAATCGCTTAAGTTAACTGGGCGTTAAGAATGGGGAATCTCTTAATGTCCTGGTTACTTAAAGTTTGTTTTGAAAAATCGTTTTAAGTTAAATGAGAATTAAGAATGGGGAATCTCTTAATGTCTTGTTTACTTATTGTTTGCTTTGAAAATCGCTTAAGTTAACTGGGCGTTAAGAATGGGGAATCTCTTAATGTCCTGGTTACTTAAAGTTTGTTTTGAAAAATAGTTTTAAGTTAAATGAGAATGAAGAATGGGGAATCTCCTAATGTCTTGTTTACTTATTGTTTATTTTGAAAATCGCTTAAGTTAAATGAGTATTAAGAATGGGGAATCTCTTAATGTCTCGTTTACTTAATGTTTGTTTTGAAATTTGTTTAAGTTAAATAAGAATTAAGAATGGGGAATCTCTTAATGTCTTGTTTACTTATTATTTGTTTTGAAAATCGCTTAAGTCAAATGAGTATTAAGAATGGGGAATCTCTTAATGACTCGTTTACTTAATGTTTGTTTTAGTAAACCGTGCAGACCCGTGATAGGTGGCACCCTGGTAAACGGTACGGGCCCGTGATAGGCAGTACGTTTATGGTTTACGCTTTTTGGTAAGTTGTGCAGACCCGTGATAGGCGGCACCTCGGTAAACAGTACGGGCCCGTGATAGATAGTACGTTTACGACTTACGTTTCTTGGTGAATTGTGTTTGTCCGTGAGAGACTACACCTGTAAACCGTGCAGACCCGTGATAGGTGGCACCTTGGTAAACGGTACGAGCCCGTGATAGGCAGTACGTTTATGGTTTACGCTTTTTGGTAAGTTGTGCAGACCCGTGATAGGTGGCACCTCGGTAAACAGTACGGGCCCGTGATAGGCAGTACGTTTACGACTTACGTTTCTTGGTGAATTGTGTTTGTCCGTGAGAGACTACACCCTGTAAACCGTGCAGACCCGTGATAGGTGGCACCTTGGTAAACGGCACGGGCCCGTGATAGGCAGTACGTTTTTGGTTTATGATTTTTGGTAAGTTGTGCAGACCCGGGATAGGTGGCACCTTGGTAAACGGTACGGGCCCGTGATAGGCAGTACGTTTACGACTTACGTTTCCTGGTGAATTGTGTTTGTCCGTGAGAGACTGCACAGGTGTTTGTCCGTGAGAGACTACACCCTGTTAAATTGTGAATTGTTGGTTCATTTTGTTCGTGTGGGTAATTGTGTTATAAGTGTTAAGTGTTATGTTTTGGAATTTGGTGATAACATGTTGATTGCAATACCATTTTGAAACTCATGATGTTGTAGTAATTGTGTTATAAGTGTTAAGTGTTATGTTTTGGAATTTGGTGATAACATGTTGATTGCAATACCATTTCAAAACTCCTGATGTTGTAGTAATTGTGTCATAAGTGTTAAATGTTATGTTTTTGGAATTTGGTGATAGCATGTTTAATTGCAATACCATTTCAAAACTCCTGATGTTGTAGTAATTGTGTCATAAGTGTTAAATGTTATGTTTTTGGAATTTGGTGATAGCATGTTTTATTGCAATACTATTTCGAAACTCATGTTGTTGTAGCGATTGCGTTATCAGTGCTAAGTGTTAAGATTTGGGATTATGTATGAATGTGATTGAGTTTGTTTATGAATTTTTGAAGGAATACACAGGGAAATCGATTTACCCAATCGATTTGATGAGTTACAGGGGCCCTGTTTTTCACGAAATCGATTTACCCAATCGATTTTGTAATATGTTTTTCAAAACCATTTAAGAAATCGATTTGCCAAATCGATTGGATTCATTACAGGGGCTCTGTCTTTCACGAAATCGATTTGCTCAATCGATTGGATTCAAACAGGGGCTCTGTCTGTCAATCGATTTACCCAATCGATTGAGTCAATCGATTTACCCAATCGATTGATTTAAGCCCAGAATTCAGTTTTCACTCAAAACTTTCTGGAAATTGATTTCCCCGATCGATTGGCTCAGTGGGAAATCTTATTTTGAGTTTGATAATTGATTGCTCAATTGATTTATCAATGCTTTGTTCAGTTATGTATTACTTGATGGATTGATAACTATTTGATGTCATTTACATTTGGCAAGCTTTACATGAACTTTTAGCATGTGGAAAAACCCATCTAATATGTATGATAAATTGAAAAGGTTAATTGTGCATTGAAAAGTAAATGTTATGTGTTAACTGTTAATTTCGGTTGGTGACCCTTTACAACTATTGTGGAAATCTGGGCTTTGCCCTCAGATGAGAGTCGGGATGATCCTACAGGTTCGTACCCTCCGGATGGGAATGTGGATGAGAGTGCTTGATTGGAGCTACGTTAGGAGGATCTCACGGGGCGTGTGGAGATCATTCAGGGTGTTTAGTTGTTTTATAAAATGATCAGACTAGGTTGATACAGAGGGAACATATGTCTTTCTTTAGGGTTGCTTTTATTTTTAAATTGGAAGACTGTACCGCCTTTGTTACGTAAATATTTTGAATTCATATTTGAGAACTTTTTCCGCTGCTTGTAAATTATAATGACTTAATTATATATCCAAAGGTGTTTCTTTGTTTGTTTCTCTGTTTTATTTTAATTCTTTTGAAAAAAAAAATACACCCTCGCTTTGAAAAACGGGGTGTTACAATGTCGGTCAAGTCTCTTGCTTCTGTAATGGCAGTTACCATTGGCCTCCATTCTTTTGGTAAACTTCTTAGGATTTTTCTTAGCCTTTCTTGAACGAAGTATCCCTTTCCAAGAGATCTCAAGTTATTTAAAATGATTGTTAACCTTGAGAACATTTCATCAATAGTTTCCTCCTTCTTGATTTCGAATAGTTCAAAATCTCTTACTCTCATGTCTATTCTCGCTTCTTTTACATGGCTTCATCCTTCATGATGGATCCTTGGAGTGTCCCAGAGCTCCTTAGCATTTTTGCACTCTTCAACTCGGTCATACGCTTCTTTGCTCAAAACACACGTTAGAAATAAATTAGCTTTAGAGTTTAGGAGTACCTTTGCATTTTCATCCGCCGTCCATTATGCTTGGGGTTTCTCATCGGAGGTTGCATCTGTGTTGTTGGTTTTGATGACATGATCCCCATTTTCCACCATATACCACATGTTGTCTTGTGATATGAGAAATAGTCTCATCTGACCTTTCCAGTGGTATTAATCTGTACCATCAAAATAGGAATGTCGACTGGATGATCCTCCCTCTTCTGACCTTTCCTTTTGGATCTTTTTCTCTTACACTTTTAGGTGTATTTTTTAGAGAACCAGGCTCTGATAATAATTGATGTAGCTAAATATAACTAGAAGGGGGTTGAATAGGGATTTTGCTGTTAAAAATAGTTTTCAAGTGTTCTTAAAACTATCCTCTTGCAGAGGATCGCCTACTCGGGGATGCGTTTTTCAATCCTGCAAATTTGAGCTGAGCAAAATAGTGAGAGAAAAATATGAGAATAACACACACAATTTTTATACTTGTTCACCTAATGCAGACTACATCCATTCCTCACACTCTTGTGAGATTTCACTAATGTTCAAACAGATTAACCTCTCACTGAGGATGATTACAAATTGTGTATTCTTTAGCTTCACCAAGCTTACAATCTAGTTTCAACTATTTCCAAGTGTATCTCATGTGGAAATTACAGAGTGATATGAGAGTGATTGATTCTAAATACTTTCTCAAAGGATTTACAAAGATCTAATGTAGGATTATAGAAAGTATGAAAAGAGGATGGGTATTGCTCTTCATAGCTTTAGATGCTTGATCTTTTTATGCAATATTGTAGTGTATCTTGTAAAGAAGAGCTTGCTTCCTTTGATAGAAGTCTTATGATGTTCCTTCCATGTGCCAAGCTGTTTATGACTGTTGGAAAGTCAATTAAAAAAGGCCAAGGTATTTCCTTATAATTACAAAACTGTAATCCAGCTGTCCTTGGACAGATGCAGTCCATCCTCTAGTACGAGGTTGCAGATTTTCTGGAAACATGGACATGTGTTGTCCGTTTCTTTTTCCTTTCATTAAGGCTTGTAAGACCACATGTGATAGCTTTTTATTTTTCCTTTCTTCAAGGCTTGTAAAGGCTTCACGTGAAGTCCTTTTCTCTTTCCTTTCTTTAAGACATGTGAAGGTTTTTACTTTTAGCTTGTTTGTTGTTGCCTTTTTGAAGATTGACTTTATATTGTTTTTAATTCATACAAGAGTGATCTATAGGTATGCTTGTAGCCTTTGCACATGATATGATGGGTTGCTTTCCAAGATATTGACCATAGACACATCCTTGTGTACTCCTTCCTCGTACCTTTCTTTTGCCATCTTCCTTCTTTACTTCAAAAGCTTTATTTATTCATTCTTTAATACTATTTTTTCTTTATTTAATGAATAAAACAATTTGTTTCAGCAAAGATGAGTATTCTGCATATTTGAAGCTTCATCCTCTCGCAAGGCCATCCTCAGGAATTTTAATCCTCTAGATTTGAATCAGATTTTTCTCCTTTTGGTCTTAATGATAAATAACTTATTTTCATATATGAATACACTCACAAAGAAAGGTTAGTCATTAATCACAATCATAATCTTTTAAATAATTTTTTTTATCATTAAAACCATTTGAGAGAGATTTTGTCTCCACATTCTTGACCTAGTCTCTTATACATTATCACAAAAATCATGTGCCTTTTACTTCCATCCTTTCCTCTTTAATTATAATACTTCCTCCATCCCTCTATCTGTCATTCCTTACACACAATCTATTACATCTAGCTCCCCTGACCTCCAAATCTTTGGTACCTCACTTCTTGTCAAAATTTCCTCCACTTAAAATAAAAATGCTCAATGTTTGGTTCCTCTTGATGTTTCAAATCAACGGAACAAAGTCGTCTCCTTTGTCTCAAATTGGATTCAAAAAAATAGGGATCATGTAATGTAGTTGGCTTCCTAGTACTATTCAACTTTCAGACAAACCAAAAACTCATCTTTATAGGGATGGTACAACTTCAGAAAGCCAAGAGTAATCAATCCGGAAAAGCTTCTAACAACTACTTCATCAAGCTCATCTGGGGATGCTCCATCTCCTTCTGGTGATGTTCTTATAGAACCTCGAGTGGTTGCTCCATTGCCACCATTGCAGCTTCTAGTGTTTATCCCATAAATTGAGATTCAGAATCTTGATGTTTTTTCTACAGCTTCTTGTGTTTATTCCAAAAATCAAGATGATATACAAAATACAGTTAATTTAATTTTGGCTAGGATAAAAAATTTGAACCTTTAGTTTCCTTTTTTTTTTTTTGTATTTTATTGTACTGCTTTTGTTTCTCTGCATTTCTCTTTTTTCCTCTCTTTTTGTTTGATGCCAAAAAAGGAGGCTATATTTTAGAGAAATTTTAAGCAATTAATTTTTTCTTATCATGGAATTCAATTACTAATGCACAACGATCTACTATGTCATAATATACTTCATCTTATGAATTAAATATGTATATAAAAGAATACGATACAAAAACTGCTTTAAAAGATTGGGGTAGAAAACCACTCATAGTGGTATTATGACCACTAAAAAATCGACCGAACGACCACATAATAATCTATCTAAAAGGATAGTGTTATTAGAATCACTAAAAATTTGAAGAAACTATGGCATAACAACCGCTCTAAAAATTGAAGGGACTACGACATCACAACTACTCTAATAATAGAAGAGACTACGACAAAATAACCGCTCAACAAATCAAAGGGCTAGTACAAAACCGTTAATTAATATTGAAGGAACAAAAAAAAAGGGAGTGGTGACTCATAAATAAATCAAACAGAATAAAAAAGGGAGAAAATAGAAAGTTGGGAAATGCATCTGACTTTGGTGTATTTTCACACAAGTTTGAAACTCATTATAAAATGATGGAAGCAAACTCATGTATGTTTTTAATCCAATGTTGAACTTTAGTATTTATAGAATTGAAAACTACTCATATGAAAGTTTTGTAATGAGAGACTTCAACAATTTTTAAATTCACACATTAGCATACTGATGTTCCAACAATTTCTAATTCAACTTAATATGGGTATATGATATAGATGAAAGATAATTAATCAAACAAAAACTTTTAACTATTACCGTAATTGTTTTTCTATGCCAAAAGATAGTGTATTGTCTATGTTGATAGCACCCTACCTATATTTGATATTATTGCAGTTTTATTCTACTGTGTTTTTGCTCAATTAAAATTAATTATTGTATTGTTTCACATTCTTCATTGTCATATTAAATATTCTACAATGTCCCAAATACAATATAAATGAAAGGCTACAAGTGGAAAGCCTTTATTCCTACACACAAACACATAGAGAGTGGGAGAGGACGAGGAAACTAACGACTAATATGGTTCTAAGGGAGAGGGGGAATGTGCAAATTGATTAAAATAAGAGAGAGGAGAAACAATCAATTGTTGTTTTACTTTTAGATTTAATTTTTTATTTTATTTGATAGATTGTCTTTATTTTTTTTATTTGTCAAGTTTTAATTGTTTGTGTGTCAAAGCTAACAAGTCAATGGAGTAACCATCTAAATTTGTTTTATGACAAAGTAAAAACTAATTGATGAATATGTTTGGTAAAAAATTAATATATCAACGTTGAAATCTTAACCTTTTCTTATTTTTATTAATATATCATGACTTATATAAATCGTGGAATCTGAATTTTTTTTTTATTAAGCTAAAAATTTATTAAATTCTAATTGTATCAAAAAGTAACTTAAAAGCTTTTAGTATGGAATTGCTAATCATAAATGATTTCCTCATTTAGGGTGTAAAAATATAGTCAAGATGTCTTTTTCAATGGTTATAAATGGAGAAGGTTTATTCAACATAGATGGTCAAATAAAACTTACATATACAAAGAGAAATACAACAATCATATCATAAACAAGAACAATGTCAATGAGTGAAATGAAAAATGTTATAATTATGATCATAATTATGGCAATGCTTATGTTTGTTTTTGCTCAAGCTGATGATTCTCTTCCACCAAATACACCTCCACCTAAAGCAACAATTAGTGGAATTGGTGAAAAGTTATGTATTTCAACGTGTTCTTTGAAATGTTTGCGTCAAATCTACAATCCTTTCTATTTTACAGCTTGTCTTAATATTTGTAAAGTTGACTGCCGTGGAAAATTATCACATGTCACATATGATTGTGCTACAAATTGTGCTTATTCGAAGTCCAACAATATTGGTATGTTTACACTTTCTCTCTTTTATTTTATCTATTGTTATAATGTATGAAGCTAATATTCTACATTAATAGAGTTGACTTAAAAATGATGTTTCTTACATTTTATATATTTTATTTTTCAGATGCACGTAGCGTTGATGGAATCGTGAATTCATGCTTGGAAACTTGCAAAGACAAATAACTTATATTACTAGCTGCATGGAACACTAAGATATTGAGATTGTATCTTTAATATTCATTGAAACATAGACATAGAGGCAAATAACAAAAATAAGTTTTAATGGTGGACCAAATCCCGGGTGTGACATCCTTAACCCCATAATATAATATATCACATTTCTCAACGTACAAGTTAATAAATAAAACTTATGTATTAATAAAACTTTTATAATTAATTTAGGATATCACATTTCTCAAAGTACATAGGGGACACTTTAAACTAAATTTTTCCCGAATATAATGGTGCAATCTAAATATACTACATTTAACTATAATTTCATTATTTAATTCCAAAAATTAATACTACTTATAAGGTTTATCTAATTAAATGAGTAAAATACAGTTTTTAAATCTTATTCTGAATATCACATATCGAAGGAAACTTCTCCGAAACTTAAACTTTAAGAATTTATAACTTGTAATAACTGCAATTTCCCAAATACAGGGCTAAACTAGTCAAACAAAAAATGACAAATGGTAGTAATTACCTTGACACAATATCACATGATGTCATAACGACCAAAATCTTCAAGAACAAAATATTAAAAGTTAACCCAACTCCATCACAATGAAACAACCACAAAAGAATAGACAAACATTTAAGCGACTCGATTTGGTACCATCCTACCTTTAAATACTTGGTTAAGCGACTTGATACTATGCTACCACACAAATGGACAGACAATTAATGATTTGACATATCCTCATAGTTCCCCTCAACACAACCCAAGATACATATATGTGTCCATTGGGTAACACATGTGTTGCATTGTACTTCCAAACCATAGGGAATAACCCACTAGTTCACTTATGAATTCCCCACTAGAGATACCCCCAAAGTCTATCAGTCTCACCTTAATGTTTAACTGTAGCCCTCCTTGGTCAAAGCTCATTTAGTTTCACTTCCTTGAAATCATTGAGCTTGTCAGACCCTCTGAATATGATGATAAATTAATCTTCACTTTAAAAATACCCAACATCTAACTCATACTAATTCGATGACCAACCCTCGATAACTCTCAATATAATTTCACACTATACACCAAAATTTACGTGTATGTATATATATATATGTCATTCCAAATGAAGAATCGATTTATGATACACAGTGTCTGAGTTGCCAAATTCAGAAATGCGAACATCAATTGCATAATCGATTTGTACACCCAGACGTCTGTAATTGCTGAAGTAGTCATCAAATCAATCGAATGATAAATCGATTGAATTACTGGAAAAGAGTTTAAAGAATCGATTTCATAATCGATTATTTTTCTCAGAACATCCAAAGATGTTAACATTTTCCACACTCTAGCCCGAGCATTGATTTGGGAATCGATTGGAACAAATTTTTTAAACCTGCAGTTAAATGAATCGATTTGGAAATCAATGCTGAGATGATCAGTTTTCTGAACTGATATGGAAATCAATTGGGCCATTGATTTAGTAATTAAAAGACAATCGATTTGGGAATCGATTTAAAATATGACCGTTGCAAATTTTTACTAGCCGTTAGAAGGCAATAATGACTAAATCGATTCCACTTCCCCAGCAACGACAACCCAATCGATTGACCAATCAACGTACGTGTGCGAAGGTTTAAAAGGATCAATTTGCAAATCGATTCTGAACACACCGCTCAAGCCCTAAATCGATTTTGCAATCGTTTTCTGCATGTTTCTCAAAACACTCTGCTGTTTCTCAGAACTCTCATCCTTCCAAATCCTCTCTGATACACTGTCTCTTTCAAAATGTCATAAATCTTACAATGGCTCGTGTAAAACATACTTCTTACAAATCTCCATTACCTTCATCTTCATCTAGTGGGAGAACCCCATCACCTCCACCAACTTCTAAAAGGGTCTCAATACCAACCCACAAAATAATGGCTAAAAACAAAGGCAAAGCCATTGCCACAGATCAAGGAAAGATTAAAAAGAGAACGGTTCCGCAATCTAAAAAACTGATGGCTGACGCAATGAAGGAACCAGCGCAAAAGAAGAAGAAACCAACTTCATCCCCTCAGACAAAGAAATCTCAAGGCAAACCTGTTGAAGATGTGGTCATCCCTGCTTCATTTCTAAAAAGGAAAATCCAAGAGGCAAGAAATCTGGATTTTACCTATTTTGATTCGAATGGTTTTACTTTCCAAGACCATTTAAAATTTCATGGACTCGTAGATTTCCTTTCCTTCTCATTGGATATCTACCCAAGGCCGATTAGAGCCTTCTACTCAACCTTCACCCTCACTGATATTGGATTCAAGGCTGAAGTCAAAGGCAAGAAAATCTCCATGACATTTGAAGAATTCTCCAATCTGTCCGGACTGCCCTTTTATGGCAAATCAATTGATGGCAGTGATGAATCGGATGCAGCTAATGAGGGCTAGGAAGCATCAGTAGACAGGCACACAGCTGTACAGGACCTGATGATCGAAGGCTTTGTGGAAACAATTTCACTGACAATAGGTCAAATGAAGGTCCAACAACGGATGCTTATGTACGCACTAACCAGGATGCTGGTACCACGATCCGGCAACCACGTTGTCGTCCAGAAGCTGGACATTGTAAGACCCATAATTTTAATGTACAATTTATGTATTTTAGTGTATTTTGGTATTGAACTCGGAGGCTTTTTAGCCAAAGTATTAATATTTTGGAGTTTATATGACCAAAAAGATATTTTGATGCCCGATCAGAATTACTCGTCGATAAATAAATTAAATTAACTGCAGTGAATCTTTTACGAAGAATCTAATGTGAAATAGTAATTTAATAAATATCTAGATATTTGGAGATATTTGTTAAATGTAATTAATATATATATATATATATGTTTGTGTGGAAGGAAAAGAGGAGGAAATAGAAAGAAAAGAATTATAAAGGAAGGATAAAGGAAGAAAGGAAAAGAGAAGGAAAGAAAGAAAGCAAATCCATTTTCTTCCTCTGCCTCGCGTGACTTTTCCCCCTTTCCCTCCATTTTCGTTTTCTTTGCTTCCTTTTGTTCAAGAATAGAAACCCAAGGAATTGTGGGTGATAAAGAACAAATTTCCAGTTCCTTCCTCCTTCTCAGATTCGAAAACGGAGTTAGGGATTTCAAAACCGTCTAACACAAACCTCCCCGTTTCATCTAGATCTAAGCTTCGTTTCGCGAAGAGATAGAAGGGAAAGTTGCTCACTACCACGCTACGGTGCTAGGGAACCAACTTTGGAAGCGATGTTGCGAGCAGAGATTTTACCGGATTTACTCGCGGTACCGTAATCGCACGTTAAAGCTAGCGTGAATGTAAGGGCTCCTTCCAAACATTTAGTTTGCATTTAGGGATTATATGTGGTTGTGTGGAAAAGAATTTTGTTAGGGTTAAAGTATTGATTTGGGGAAAATAAATTTAACTCATTTATGTATGATTTGGAGTAAATGAAATTTGATATGATTGAGTGGTATGTTGTGATGATTTGTGTTCATCGTATTTGACGTGTTCATGATTAATGCTTATGAAATTTGATATGTGTATGATTGGATTTTGTAGAGAAATGAATTGATGTGTTTTGATGTGGATTGATAATACGTTTGAGTTTGTTCCGTATGGAAGTTGAAAACCATTAGAGTTAAACGAGTATTAAGAATGGGGAATCTCTTAATGTCTATATTTACTTAATGTGTGTTTTTTGAAAATCGTAAGTTAAATGAGTATTAAGAATGAGGAATCTCTTAATGTCTTGTTTACTTAATGTTGGTTGTGAAAATCGTTTAAGTTAAACGAGTATTAAGAATGAGGAATCTCTTAATGTCTTGTTTACTTAATGTTTGTTGTGAAAATCGTTTAAGTTAAATGAGTATTAAGAATGAGGAATCTGTTAATGTCTTGTTTACTTAATGTTTGTTTTGAAAATCTTTTAAGTTAAAAGAGTATTAAGAATGGGGAATCTCTTAATATCTCTGTTGGCTTAATGTTTGTCTTGAAAATCGTTTAAGTTAAAAGAGTATTAAGAATGGGGAATCTCTTAATATTTCTGCTTACTTAATGTTTGTTTTGAAAATCGTTTAAGTTAAAAGAGTATTAAGAATAAGGAATCTCTTAATATTTCTGTTTACTTAATGTTTGTTTTGCACACTACGCCAAAAATGACATTTAACAGCGCCCCTTTTACAGCGCTTGGTAAACACAAGCGCTGTTGAAAATATATTTTAAAAATAACGGAGCCTTTTACAGCGCTTTTTCTGACAAGTGCTGTAAAAGATGCGCTGTTGTATGTCTTATAACGTTTGCGCATAACGTTATAAGGCTTTTACAGCGCTTGTCAAAAAAGCGTAGTAAAATGAAGCGCTTTCGCGTATTATTTTACAGCGCTTTTTTCACAAGCGCTGTAAAAGGCATGCGCTTTCAAATAATTGAACTACTTGTTACAACGCTTTTTCCACAAGCGCTGTAAAATTCATGCGCTTTCGTTGAATTTAACTACCTATTACAGCGCTTTTTCACAAGCGCTGTAAAATACATGCGCTTTCATTGAATTTAACTACCTATTACAGCGTTTTTTTCACAAACGCTGTAAAATGCATATTTCAAATAATTATATACGTTGGAAACCCTCATATCATATCCTCTACATCTTTCAGAACCCTAATATCCTCTACATACTGTGCAGTCATCTACGTTGTCTCAGGTATTTTTTAATTTGTTTTTGTCAAAAAATCTTTATAATCTCTTCTACACATATATACCACATGATCTGTTATGTTTTGAAATTGTCAAAAACTCATATCACATGATCTGTTCCGTTTTGAAATATTTTCTGTATTGAAATTGTTATTAGATATGTTGATATTGGTTTATTTTTGAAACTTGTTGATATGTTTTGTATTGAAAGCTTATTAGTTTATTATTTTTGTAAGCTTATTAGTTTATTAGTTTATTAGTTTTGTAAGCTTATTAGCTTATTAGTTTTGTATTGAAAGCTTATTAGTTTATTAGTTCTGTATTGAAAGTATATTAGTTTTGTAACTGCATTTATATAGGTGGTATAATATGGATAGGAAATGGATGTCAGCCAATCGATTGTCAAAAGAGTATGAAATTGGAGTGAAGGAGTTTGTTGAGTTTGCAGTGAAGAATGCAAAAGATCCAAATAGAGTAGTTTGTCCTTGTTTAAAATGTTGTTTTGGTAAACGTGTTAGAGAAGATGAATTAGAAGTACATCTAATATATAATGGAATTGATCAAAGCTACACATGTTGGATAAGACATGGTGAGAAAAAAAAAGGAAACATTAGTTTTGAGAATAGTTCGACATATGCTTCAACTGATTTCGATACAGATACTTATGAGTATGACCGAGTTGATGAGATTGCAAAAGCAGTTGAAGAAGATCTTCGAGATTGTCCTAAAATGTTTGAAAGTTTGTTGAGTGATGCAGAGAAAGAATTATATAATGGTTGTACTAAATTCACAAGACTATCGGCAATATTAAAGTTGTACAACTTAAAAGCGAGTAATGGATTGTCTGATAAAAGCTTTACATAATTATTAACACTCATAAAAGATATGTTGTCAGATGATAATGAACTTCCCAGTCGAACCTACGAGGCTAAACGGATTTTGTGTTCTATTGGCATGAGTTACGAAAGGATTCATGCGTGTCCTAACGATTGCATTTTATTTCGAAATGAATATGAACTACTTAAGGCGTGTCCGAAATGCAGTGTCTCTCGATATAAGAAGAAAGAATCTACTCCAACAAAAGTCGTGTGGTATTTTCCTATAATACCCAGATTTAGGCGCATGTATCGCATTGAAGAAGATTCAAAACACTTGACATGGCATGCAGATGAAAGAATTAGAGATGGAATGTTTCAACACCCTGCAGATTCCCCACAATGGGCAAAAATTGATCACGAGTATCCTGAATTCGGGATAGAGTCAAGGAATCTAAGACTTGCACTTTCTACTGATGGAATGAATCCACATGGTCTTCAAAGCATCTCACACAGCATGTGGCCTGTGATTTTGGTAATATATAACCTACCTCCATGGTTATGTATGAAGCGTAAGTTTATGATGTTGTCTCTGTTAATTTTTGGACCCAAACAACTGGGTAATGATATCGACATATACATGACTCCTCTAATCGAAGATTTAAAACGTATGTGGGAGACAGGTGTGGAAGTTTATGATGGGTATAAGAAAGAATATTTCAATTTGAGAGCTATGTTGTTCGGCACAATTAATGATTTTCCAGCATATGGTAATTTATCAGGATATAGCATTAAAGGTCAGTGTGCATGTCCTATATGTGAAGAGAGTACAAATTGGATGCGGTTGAAACATTGTAAGAAGAATGTGTTTCTTGGACATCGTAGATTTTTACCTTATAGTCATCAGTATCGTGGGTGGAGAAATGCATTTAATGGAAAATCAGATGAAGGTAAAGCTCCTTTAGCACCGACTGGATATCAAATACTTGAAAAAGTACAAGGTTTGACGAATAAATTTGGCAAACCTTTTGCGGGAGAGCTGGTCAAAACTGGATGGAAGAAAAAGTCAATTTTCTTTGAATTGCCATATTGGAAGTCATTGTATATAAGACATTTCCTCGATGTGATGCATATTGAAAAAAATGTATTTGATAGTGTTATTGGTACGTTACTCAATGTTCCAGGAAAGTCTAAAGATGGCATCAACGCAAGATTGGACTTGGTCGATATGGGAATAAGAAATGAATTGGCTCCAATAAAGAAAGGAAATTGCACATATCTACCTCCAGCCGCTCATACTCTATCTAGAAAGGAAAAAATTGTTTTATGTAAATTTCTACACGAAGTTAAAGTTCCAGAAGGATACTCTTCAAACATTAAAAATTTGGTTTGTATGAAAGACCTCAAGTTAAAAGGTTTGAAGACCCATGATTATAATATTCTAATGGAGCATTTGCTACCAATAGGTATACGTTCCATTTTACCTGAAAAAGTTCGACTAGCTTAACTAGATTATGTTTCTTCTTCAGGGAAATTTGTAGTAAAGTGATCGACCCTCAGAAATTATCGACATTGCAGAGGGAAATTGTTGTTACTTTGTGTGAGCTTGAAATGTATTTCCCACCCTCGTTTTTTGATATAATTGTTCACCTTACTGTTCATCTGGTTATGGAGACACAACTTTGTGGGCCATCTTATATGAGATGCATGTATCCGATAGAACGATATATGAAAATATTAAAAGGGTACGTAAAAACTAGAAGTCGACCAGAAGGTTGTATTGCTGAACGATACATTGTTGAAGAGGCTTCTGAATTTTGTACTGAATATTTGTCCAATGTTGAATCCATAGGGCTTCCCATGTCTCGTCATTTGGGAAGAATATTAGGAGAAGGGATAATTGGAAGGAGACTGCTGATTATATCAAGGACAAAATGAGAATAGGCACAATTGTATGTTCTGCACAATGATGATGAGGTTCAACCATATGTTACAATACACATGGATCAGTTATCTCGTTTGAACAGGAATAGGAATCAAAATTAGATAACTCGAGAGCACAATCGAAGTTTTATAACATGGTTAAAAAATCACATAAAGTCAAAGTTTGATATAGACCCCGAATCAATTTCACAGAGATTGAGGTGGCTAGCAAATGGTCCGAGCTTACATGTCTTTTCTTACACTGGTTATGTTATTAATGGCTACACATTTTATACCAAAGAACAAGATGATCAAACCACTATGCAAAATAGTGGAGTCACACTCATAGCTGAAGCGATGCATGTCTCCAGTGCAAAAGACAAAAATCCAATATATGCAAATCTATCATATTTTGGGGTTATCGAGCGCATATGGGAGTTAGACTACACAATGTTTCGTGTTCCCATATTTGGTTGCAAGTGGGTCGATAATAATATTGGCGTTCGGATTGATGAGTCAGGATTCTTGCTTGTTGATTTTAATAGGGTGGGATACAAAGACGAGCCTTTCATTTTAGCGTCGCAAGCTCAACAAGTGTTTTATGTCACTGATCCTTCTAATGATAAATGGTCTGTTGTCCTATCGACCAATAAAATAAGTGATGATAACAATAATGATGAAGATGTTGGTAATGATCTTTTATTTGCAACATCACAACAACCACATGAAAGTGATTCAACTGATGACGGTTTATATCTTAGAGATGATCATGATGAAGGAATTTGGATTAATCCATCGTTTCGTATTGTAAATGGACAAACAAATGTGAATCCCACCATGAAAAGAAAAAGGACATCTTAATGTACATATTTAATTGTTTTATATAAGACATGCATGTAATCTGAATTATTGTTGTAATCTGAATTATTGTTCTATTCTGGTTTTATTGTTCTATTCTGGTTTTATTCTGGTTTTAATCTGAATTATTGTAATCTGAATTATTGTTCTATTCTGGTTCTAATCTGAATTATTGAGGAATATTGATTTTATCTTTGGTAAGTCGGGTACTACCTTGATCCAGAACTCTAAGATCTGGGTAAGGAAGCCCAGTCAAGGACAACATAATGTTTTGGTGGCAGATGGATCAGAGACAAAAGACAGACAAACTAGAATATAATATATATATATATATATATATATTCTAGAATACATATGTTTTTCTTTGGATTTAAGAATGATTGTTATTAATGATAAAAATGCAACGAGACAAGGTCAATATATTTGGGGTTACAAAAATATTGTTTTAGTTTGTTTGTATATTCATAAAGCAGGTTAAAAGTTATGTGGGTCTCGTGTTGAAAATTGTATACCTTTGAATGAAGTAAATAAATAAAGATACATTTGTACAAGGTCCTTTTAAAAATAAAATAAAGAGACATTTTACAGCGCTCGTCTTAACAAGCGCTGTAAAAGGCCCTTTTAAAAATTAAATAAAGATACATTTTACAGCGCTTACATTATAAAGCGCTGTAAAAGACTCTTGTAATTTAAAAGCACTTACATTTACGAAGTTCACTTAATTCAGATTCGAACCGAGGCCTTTCAAGTGGTGTCTGTTGGAGAACTTTAACGTATTCAACAATAATTGGTGTCTGATGGAGACCTTTTACAACGCTTATTGGGAAAAGCGCTGTAAAAGACTCTTTGATAAATAAAATAAATAGACCTTTTAAAAATTATGGCATAGTCTTTTTGTTAGTCATGAGGATTTCTTAAAATAAAAAGACCTTTTACAGCGCTTATTTGAATAAGCGCTGTAAAAGGCTTTAAAAATAATATTCATCAGATACCTAACATGACTTTCTCCAACAGGATTTTCTTCAAACACCTTGTACGCATCATGGGAATCCCCAAAAACACATTGTTAACAAAAACATCAGACCCATTGTTAACAAAAACATCAGACACATTGTTAACAAACCCATTTTTCGCAACATGACAATGAACCTGAAGATCAAGTTACGATTTAAGCTTTGATAAAAATGGTGTTGAGGTGGAAGCACACAAGTTTGAAACTCATTATAAAATGATGGAAGCAAACTCATGTATGTTTTTAATCCAATGTTGAACTTTAGTATTTATAGAATTGAAAACTACACATATGAAAGTTTTGTAATGAGAGACTTCAACAATTTTTAAATTCACACATTAACATACTCGATGTTCCAACAATTTCTAATTCAACTTAATATGGGTATATGATATAGATGAAAGATAATTAATCAAACAAAAACTTTTAACTATTATGTAATTGTTTTTCTATGCCAAAAGATAGTGTATTGTCTATGTTGATAGCACCCTACCTATATTTGATATTATTGCAGTTTTATTCTACTGTGTTTTTGCTCAATTAAAATTAATTATTGTATTGTTTCACATTCTTCATTGTCATATTAAATATTCTACAATGTCCCAAATACAATATAAATGAAAGGCTACAAGTGGAACTGTGTTTTTGCTCAATTAAAATTAATTATTGTATTGTTTCACATTCTTCATTGTCATATTAAATATTCTACAATGTCCCAAATACAATATAAATGAAAGGCTACAAGTGGAAAGCCTTTATTCCTACCCACAAACACATAGAGAGTGGGAGAGGACGAGGAAACTAACGACTAATATGGTTCTAAGGGAGAGGGGGAATGTGCAAATTGAGGTAAATAAGAGAGAGGAGAAACAATCAATTGTTGTTTTACTTTTAGATTTAATTTTTTATTTTATTTGATAGATTGTCTTTATTTTTTTTATTTGTCAAGTTTTAATTGTTTGTGTGTAAAAGCTAACAAGTCAAATGGAGTAACCATCAAAATTTGTTTTATGACAAAGTAAAAACTAATTGATGAATATGTTTGGTAAAAAATTAATATATCAACGTTGAAATCTTAACCTTTTCTTATTTTTATTAATATATCATGACTTATATAAATCGTGGAATCTGAATTTTTTTTTATTAAGCTAAAAATTTATTAAATTCTAATTGTATCAAAAAGTAACTTAAAAGCTTTTAGTATGGAATTGCTAATCATAAATGATTTCCTCATTTAGGGTGTAAAAATATAGTCAAGATGTCTTTTTCAATGGTTATAAATGGAGAAGGTTTATTCAACATAGATGGTCAAATAAAACTTACATATACAAAGAGAAATACAACAATCATATCATAAACAAGAACAATGTCAATGAGTGAAACGAAAAATGTTATAATTATGATCATAATTATGGCAATGCTTATGTTTGTTTTTGCTCAAGCTGATGATTCTCTTCCACCAAATACTCCTCCACCTAAAGCAACAATTAGTGGAATTGGTGAAAAGTTATGTATTTCAACGTGTTCTTTGAAATGTTTACGTCAAATCTACAATCCTTTCTATTTTACAGCTTGTCTTAATATTTGTAAAGTTGACTGCCGTGGAAAATTATCACATGTCACATATGATTGTGCTACAAATTGTGCTTATTCGAAGTCCAACAATATTGGTATGTTTACACTTTCTCTCTTTTATTTTATCTATTGTTATAATGTATGAAGCTAATATTCTGCATTAATAGAGTTGACTTAAAAATGATGTTTCTTATATTATATATTTTATTTTTCAGATGCACGTAGCGTTGATGGAATCGTGAATTCATGCTTGGAAACTTGCAAAGACAAATAACTTATATTACTAGCTGCATGTAACACTAAGATATTGAGATTGTATCTTTAATATTCATTGAAACATAGACATAGAGGCAAATAACAAAAATAAGTTTTAATGGTGGACCAAATCCCGGGTGTGACATCCTTAACCCCATAATATAATATATCACATTTCTCAACGTACAAGTTAATAAATAAAACTTATGTATTAATAAAACTTTTATAATTAATTTAGTATATCACATTTTTCAAAGTACATACGGGACACTTTAAACTAAATTTTTCCCGAATATAATGGTGCAATCTAAATATACTACATTTAACTATAATTTCATTATTTAATTCCAAAAATTAATACTACTTATAAGGTTTATCTAATTAAATGAGTAAAATACAGTTTTTAAATCTTATTCTGAATATCACATATCGAAGGATACTTCTCCGAAACTTAAACTTTAAGAATTTATAACTTGTAATAACTGCAATTTCCCAAATACAGGGCTAAACTAGTCAAACAAAAAATAACAAATGGTAGTAATTACCTTGACACAATATCACATGATGTCATAACGACCAAAATCTTCAAGAACGAAATATTAAAAGTTAACCCAACTCCATCACAATGAAACAACCACAAAAGAATGGACAAACATTTAAGCGACTCGATTTGGTACCATCCTACCTTTAAATACTTGGTTAAGCGACTCGATACTATGCTACCACACAAATGGACATACAATTAATGATTTGACATGTCCTCATAGTTCCCCTCAACACAACCCAAGATACATATATGTGACCATTGGGTAACACATGTGTTGCATTGTACTTCCAAACCATAGGGAATAACCCACTAGTTCACTTATGAATTCCCCACTAGAGATACCCCCAAAGTCTATCAGTCTCACCTTAATGTTTAACTGTAGCCCTCCTTGGTCAAAGCTCATTTAGTTTCACTTCCTCGAAATCATTGAGCTTGTCAGACCCTCTGAATATGATGATAAATTAATCTTCACTTTAAAAATACCCAACGTCTAACTCATACTAATTCGATGACCAACCCTCGATAACTCTCAATATAATTTCACACTATACACCAAAATTTACGTGTATGTATATATATATATATGTCATTCCAAATGAAGAATCGATTTATGATACACAGTGTCTGAATTGTCAAATTCAGAAATGCGAACATCAATTGCATAATCGATTTGTACACCGAGACGTCTGTATTTGCTGAAGTAGTCATCAAATCAATCAAATGATAAATCGATTGAATTATTGGAAAAGAGTTTAAAGAATCAATTTCATAATCAATTATTTTTCTTAGAACATCCAAAGATGTTAACATTTTCCACACTCTAGCCCGAGCTTCGATTTGGGAATCGATTGGAACAAATTTTTTAAACCTGCAGTTAAATGAATCGATTTGGAAATCAATGCTGAGATGATCAGTTTTCTGAACTGATATGGAAATCAATTGGGCCATTGATTTAGTAATTAAAAGACAATCGATTTGGGAATCGATTTAAAATGTGACCGTTGCAAATTTTTACTAGCCGTTAGAAGGCAATAATGACTAAATCGATTCCACTTCCCCAGCAACGACAACCCAATCGATTGACCAATCGACGTACGTGTGCGAAGGTTTAAAAGGATCAATTTGCAAATCGATTCTGAACACACCGCTCAAGCCCTAAATCGATTTTGCAATCGTTTTCTGCATGTTTCTCAAAACACTCTGCTGTTTCTCAGAACTCTCATCCTTCCAAATCCTCTCTGATACATTGTCTCTTTCAAAATCTCATAAATCTTACAATGGCTCGTGTAAAACAAACTTCTTACAAATCTCCATAACCTTCATCTTCATCTAGTGGGAGAACCCCATCACCTCCACCAACTTCTAAAAGGGTCTCAATACCAACCCACAAAATATTGGCTAAAAACAAAGGCAAAGCCATAGCCACAGATCAAGGAAAGATTAAAAAGAGAACGGTTCCGCAATCTAAAAAACTGATGGCTGACGCAATGAAGGAACCAGCGCAAAAGAAGAAGAAACCAACTTCATCCCCTCAGACAAAGAAATCTCAAGGCAAACCTATTGAAGATGTGGTCATCCCTGCTTCATTTCTAAAATGGAAAATCCAAGAGGCAAGAAATCTGGATTTTACCTATTTTGATTCGAATGGTTTTACTTTCCAAGACCATTTAAAATTTCATGGACTCGTAGATTTCCTTTCCTTCTCATTGGATATCTACCCAATGCTGATTAGAGCCTTCTACTCAACCTTCACCCTCACTGATACTGGATTCAAGGCTGAAGTCAAAGGCAAGAAAATTCCATGACATTTGAAGAATTCTCCAATCTGTCCGGACTGCCCTTTTATGGCAAATCAATTGATGGCAGTGATGAATCGGGTGCAGCTAATGAGGGTTGGGAAGCATCAGTAGACAGGCACACAGCTGTATAGGACCTGATGATCGAAGGCTTTGTGGAAACGATTTCACTGCCAATAGGTCAAATGAAGGTCCAACAACGGATGCTTATGTACGCACTAACCAGGATGCTGGTACCACGATCCGGCAACCACGTTGTCGTCCAGAAGGTGGACATTGTAAGACCCATAATTTTAATGTACAATTTATGTATTTTAGTGTATTTTGGTATTGAACTCGGAGGCTTTTTAGCCAAAGTATTAATATTTTGGAGTTTATATGACCAAAAAGATATTTTGATGCCCGATCAGAATTACTCGTCGATAAATAAATTAAATTAACTACAATGAATCTTTTACGAAGAATCTAATGTGAAATAGTAATTTAATAAATATCTAGATAGTTGGAGATATTTGTTAAATGTAATTAATATATATATGTTTGTGTGGAAGGAAAAGAGGAGGAAATAGAAAGAAAAGAATTATAAAGGAAGGAGAAAGGAAGAAAGGAAAAGAAAAGGAAAGAAAGAAAGGAAATCCATTTTCTTCCTCTGCCTCGTGTGACTTTTCCCCCATTCCCTCCATTTTCGTTTTCTTTGCTTCCTTTTGTTCAAGAATAGAAACCCAAGGAATTGTGGGTGAGAAAGAACAAATTTCCAACTCCTTCCTCCTTCTCGGATTCGAAAACGGAGTTAGGGTTTCAAAACCGTCTAACACAAACCTCCCCGTTTCATCTAGATCTAAGCTTCATTTCGCAAAGAGATAGAAGGGAAAGTTGCTCACTACCATGCTACGGTGCTAGGGAACCAACTTTGGAAGCGATGTTGTGAGCAGAGATTTTACAGGATTTACTCGCGGTACCGTAATCGCACGTTAAAGCTAGCGTGAAGGTAAGGGCTCCTTCCAAACTTTTAGTTTGCATTTAGGGATTATTTGTGGTTGTGTGGAAAAGAATTTTGTTAGGGTTAAAGTATTGATTTGGGGAAAATAAATTTAACTCATTTATGTATGATTTGGAGTAAATGAAATTTGATATGATTGAATGGTATGTTGTGATGATTTGTGTTCATCGTATTTGACGTGTTCATGATTAATGCTTATGAAATTTGATATGTGTTTGATTGGATTTTGTGGAGAAATGAATTGATGTGTTTTGATGTGGATTGATAATACGTTTGAGTTTGTTCCGTGTGGAAATTGAAAACCATTAGAGTTAAACGAGTATTAAGAATGGGGAATCTCTTAATGTCTATGTTTACTTAATGTGTGTTTTTTAAAAATCGTAAGTTAAATGAGTATTAAGAATGAGGAATCTCTTAATGTCTTGTTTACTTAATGTTGGTTGTGAAAATCGTTTAAGTTAAACGAGTATTAAGAATGAGGAATCTCTTAATGTCTTGTTTAGTTAATGTTTGTTGTGAAAATCGTTTAAGTTAAATAAGTATTAAGAATGGGGAATCTCTTAATGTCTTGTTTACTTAATGTTTGTTTTGAAAATCTTTTAAGTTAAAAGAGTATTAAGAATGGGGAATCTCTTAATATCTCTGTTGGCTTAATGTTTGTCTTGAAAATCGTTTAAGTTAAAAGAGTATTAAGAATGGGGAATCTCTTAATATTTCTGTTTACTTAATGTTTGTTTTGAAAATCGAATAAGTTAAAAGAGTATTAAGAATGAGGAATCTCTTAATATTTCTGTTTACTTAAAGTTTGTTTTGCACACTACGCCAAAAATGACATTTAACAGCGCCCCGTTTACAGCGCTTGGTAAACACAAGCGCTATTGAAAATATATTTTAAAAATAACAGAGCCTTTTACAGCGCTTTTTCTGACAAGTGCTGTAAAAGATGCGCTGTTGTATGTCTTATAACGTTTGCGCATAACGTTATAAGGCTTTTAGAGCGCTTGTCAAAAAAGCGCTATAAAATGAAGCGCTTTCGCGTATTATTTTACAGGGCTTTTTTCACAAGCGCTGTAAAAGGCATGCGCTTTCAAATAATTGAACTACCTATTACAGCGCTTTTTCCACAAGCGCTGTAAAATTCATGCGCTTTCGTTGAATTTAACTACCTATTACAGCGCTTTTTTCACAAGCGCTGTAAAATACATGCGCTTTCATTGTATTTAACTACCTATTACAGCGTTTTTTTCACAAACGTTGTAAAATGCATATTTCAAATAATTATATACGTTGGAAACCCTCATATCATATCCTCTACGTCTTTCAAAACCCTAATATCCTCTACGTACTGTGCAGTCATCTACGTTGTCTCAGGTATTTTTTAATTTGTTTTTGTCAAAAAATCTTTATAATCTCTTCTACACATATATACCACATGATCTGTTATGTTTTAAATCTCTTCTACACATATATACCACATGATCTGTTATGTTTTGAAATTGTCAAAAACTCATATCACATGATCTGTTCTGTTTTGAAATATTTTCTGTATTGAAATTGTTATTAGATATGTTGATATTGGTTTATTTTTGAAACTTGTTGATATGTTTTGTATTGAAAGCTTATTAGTTTATTATTTTTGTAAGCTTATTAGTTTATTAGTTTATTAGTTTTGTAAGCTTATTAGCTTATTAGTTTTGTATTGAAAGCTTATTAGTTTATTAGTTCTGTATTGAAAGCTTATTAGTTTTGTAATTGCATTTATATAGGTGGTATAATATGGATAGGAAATGGATGTCAGCCAATCGATTGTCAAAAGAGTATGAAATTGGAGTGAAGGAGTTTGTTGAGTTTGCAGTGAAGAATGCAAAAGATCCAAATAGAGTAGTTTGTCCTTGTTTAAAATGTTGTTTTGGTAAACGTGTTAGAGAAGATGCATTAGAAGTACATATAATATGTAATGGAATTGATCAAAGCTACACATGTTGGATAAGACATGGTGAGAAAAAAAAAGGAAACATTAGTTTTGAGAATAGTTCGACATATGCTTCAACTGATTTCGATACAGATACATATGAGTATGACCGAGTTGATGAGATCGCAAAAGCAGTTGAAGAAGATGTTCGAGATTGTCCTAAAATGTTTGAAAGTTTGTTGAGTGATGCAGAGAAAGAATTATATAATGGTTGTACTAAATTCACAAGACTATCGGCGATATTAAAGTTGTACAACTTAAAAGCGAGTAATGGATGGTCTGATAAAAGCTTTACATAATTATTAACACTCATAAAAGATATGTTGCCAGATGATAATGAACTTCCCAGTCGAACCTACGAGGCTAAACGGATTTTGTGTTCTATTGGCATGAGTTACGAAAAGATTCATGCGTGTCCTAACGATTGCATTTTATTTCGAAATGAATATGAACTACTTAAGGCGTGTCCGAAATGCAGTGTCTCTCGATATAAGAAGAAAGAATCTACTCCAGCAAAAGTCGTGTGGTATTTTCCTATAATACCAAGATTTAGGCACATGTATCGCAGTGAAGAAGATTCAAAACACTTGACATGGCATGCAGATGAAAGAATTAGAGATGGAATGTTTCAACACCCTGCAGATTCCCCACAATGGGCAAAAATTGATCACGAGTATCCTGAATTCGGGATAGAGTCAAGGAATCTAAGACTTGAACTTTCTACTGATGGAATGAATCCACATGGTCTTCAAAGCATCTCACACAGCACGTGGCCTGTGATTTTGGTAATATATAACCTACCTCCATGGTTATGTATGAAGCGTAAGTTTATGATGTTGTCTCTGTTAATTTTTGGACCCAAACAACCGGGTAATGATATCGACGTATACTTGACTCCTCTAATCGAAGATTTAAAACGTATGTGGGAGACAGGTGTGGAAGTTTAGGATGGGTATAAGAAAGAATATTTCAATTTGAGAGCTATGTTGTTCGGCACAATTAATGATTTTCCAGCATATGGTAATTTATCAGGATAAAGCATTAAAGGTCAGTGTGCATGTCCTATATGTGAAGAGAGTACAAATTGGATGCGGTTGAAACATTGTAAGACAAATGTGTTTCTTGGACATCGTAGATTTTTACCTTATAGTCATCAGTATCGTGGGTGGAGAAATCCATTTAATGGAAAATCATAGGAAGGTAAAGCTCCTTTAGCACCGACTGGATATCAAATACTTGAAAAAGTACAAGGTTTGATGAATAAATTTGGCAAACCTTTTGCGGGAGAGCTGGTCATAACTGGATGGAAGAAAAAGTCAATTTTCTTTGAATTGCCATATTGGAAGTCATTGTATATAAGACATTTCCTCGATGTGATGCATATTGAAAAAAATGTATTTGATAGTGTTATTGGTACGTTACTCAATGTTCCAGGAAAGTCTAAAGATGGCATCAACGCAAGATTGGACTTGGTCGATATGGGAATAAGAAATGAATTGGCTCCAATAAAGAAAGGAAATTGCACATATCTACCTCCAGCCGCTCATACTCTATCTAGAAAGGAAAAAATTGTTTTATGTAAATTTCTACATGAAGTTAAAGTTCCAGAAGGATACTCTTCAAACATTAAAAATTTGGTTTGTATGAAAGACCTCAAGTTAAAAGGTTTGAAGACCCATGATTGTCATATTCTAATGGAGCATTTGCTACCAATAGGTATACGTTCCATTTTACCTGAAAAAGTTCGACTAGCCTTAACTAGATTATGTTTCTTCTTCAGGGAAATTTGTAGTAAAGTGATCGACCCTCAGAAATTACCGACATTGCAGAGGGAAATTGTTGTTACTTTGTGTGAGCTTGAAATGTATTTCCCACCCTCGTTTTTTGATATAATTGTTCACCTTACTGTTCATCTGGTTATGGAGACACAACTTTGTGGGCCAGCTTATATGAGATGCATGTATCCGATAGAACGATATATGAAAATATTAAAAGTGTACGTAAAAACTAGAAGTCGACCAGAAGGTTGTATTACTGAACGATACATTGTTGAAGAGGCTGCTGAATTTTGTACTGAATATTTGTCCAATGTTGAATCCATAGGGCTTCCCATGTCTCGTCATTCGGGAAGAATATCAGGAGAAGGGATAATTGGAAGGAGACTGCTGACTATATCAAGGACAGAATGAGAACAGGCACAATTGTATGTTCTGCACAATGATGATGAGGTTCAACCATATGTTACAATACACATGGATCAGTTATCTCGTTTGAACATGAATAGGAATCAAAATTAGATAACTCGAGAGCACAATCGAAGTTTTATAACATGGTTAAAAAATCACATAAAGTCAAAGTTTGATATAGACCCCGGATCAATTTCACAGAGATTGAGGTGGCTAGCAAATGGTCCGAGCTTACATGTCTTTTCTTACACTGGTTATGTTATTAATGGCTACACATTTTATACCAAAGAACAAGATGATCAAACCACTATGCAAAATAGTGGAGTCACTCTCATAGCGGAAGCGATGCATGTCTCCAGTGCAAAAGACAAAAACCCAATATATGCAAATCTATCATATTTTGGGGTTATCGAGCGCATATGGGAGTTAGACTACACAATGTTTCGTGTTCCCATATTTGGTTGCAAGTGGGTCGATAATAATATTGGCGTTCGGATTGATGAGTTAGGATTCTTGCTTGTTGATTTTAATAGGGTGGGATACAAAGACGAGCCTTTCATTTTAGCGTCGCAAGCTCAACAAGTGTTTTATGTCACTGATCCTTCTAATGATAAATGGTCTGTTGTCCTATCGACCAATAAAATAAGTGATGATAACAATAATGATGAAGATGTTGGTAATGATCTTTTATTTGCAACATCACAACAACCACATGAAAGTGATTCAACTGATGACGGTTTATATCTTAGAGATGATCATGATGAAGGAATTTGGATTAATCCATCGTTTCGTATTGTAAATGGACAAACAAATGTGAATCCCACCATGAAAAGAAATAGGACATCTTAATGTACATATTTAATTGTTTTATATAAGCCATGCATGTAATCTGAATTATTGTTGTAATCTGAATTATTGTTCTATTCTGGTTTTATTGTTCTATTCTGGTTTTATTCTGGTTTTAATATATTTGGGGTTACAAAAATATTGTTTTAGTTTGTCTGTATATTCATAAAGCAGGTTAAAAGTTATGTGGGTCTCGTGTTGAAAATTGTATACCTTTGAATGAAGTAAATAAATAAAGATACATTTGTACAAGGTCCTTTTAAAAATAAAATAGACATTTTCAGCGCTCGTCTTAACAAGCGCTGTAAAAGGCACTTTTAAAAATTAAATAAACATACATTTTACAGCGCTTACATTATAAAGCGATGTAAAAGACTCTTGTAATTTAAAAGCGCTTACATTTACGAAGTTCACTTAATTCAGATTCGAACCGAGGCCTTCCAAGTGGTGTCTGTTGGAGAACTTTAACGTATTCAACAATAATTGGTGTCTGATGGAGACCTTTTACAACGCTTATTGGAAAAAGCGCTGTAAAAGACTCTTTGATAAATAAAATAAATAGGCCTTTTAAAAATTATGGCATAATCTTTTTGTTAGTCATGAGGATTTCTTAAAATAAAGAGACCTTTTACAGCGCTTATTTGAATAAGCGCTGTAAAAGGCTTTAAAAATAATATTCATCAGATACCTAACATGACTTTCTCTAACAGGATTTTCTTCAAACACCTTGTATGCATCATGGGAATCCCCAAAAACACATTGTTAACAAAAACATCAGACCCATTGTTAACAAAAACATCAGACACATTGTTAACAAACCCATTTTTCGCAACATGACAATGAACCTGAAGATCAAGTTACAATTTAAGCTTTGATAAAAATGGTGTTGAGGTGGAGATTGAATTGTGAAGAGGAAGAGATTTTGAGGTGGAGTTTGGTGAAGAGGAAGAGATTTTGGTGAAGAGGAAGAGGAAGGGTGTTGAGGTGGAGTTTGACGAGACCAGTTACTACTATGTGGATTTTGCAGAGCTTGTTTAAAAAATAACATAACAAGAAACAAAAATAACATAAAAAAACAATAAGCGCTGTAAAAGGCTTTAAAAAAAATTCATACAACATAAAAATAAAGAGTCCTTTTACAGCGCTTGTTCTAATAAGCGCTGTAAAAGACACTTTTAAAAATAAAAGTAAAGAGTCCTTTTACAGCGCTTATGTGTACAAGCGCTGTAAAAGGCTTTTAAAAAAAACATTATTTAACATACTAAAACAATGAGGTCTTTTAAGGCGCTTGTTGGGAAAAGCGCTGTAAAAGATCCTTTTAAAAAATTAAATAAGGACTCCTTTTAGAGCGCTTTTTTAACAAGCGCTGTAAAAGGTTTAGGCCTTTTAGAGCGCTCTTTGCAAAAGCGCTGTAAAAGGGTTATAAAAAAGTGATGTAATAGGGTTATATATATAACAGTAACCTCTTCAGTTTCCTCTTCATTACGTAAACTACACTATCATCTCCTTCATCGTTCTTCTCTTCTTTTGCAAACCCTATAATCCCGTCCATTACGAACTGTATTTCCCCGATCATCTCCTTCATTTCAAACCTTATTTCCATCCAAGATCATTTCGAACCGTATATTTCCATTGAAATACGTAACCCTCATTACGTATTTCTTTAAAACGTTTTTCTGTGAACCTTATTGCTGTGACATTTCTCTGTTCGCTCTTTTCTTCACATTTCATCTTTCTTCGAACCATTATTCAGGTATTGATGTTATTTATTTTTTGTAATGATTAAAATGCATATTGAGCTTGTTTAAAATATATATACTGATACATGTTGAGCTTGTTTAGAATAATGCATGATGCATGTTGAGCTTGTTGATGTTATACTAAACTGCATGTTGAACTTGTTGTAGTTAAATGGATACAAACAAAGAAATAGAATGTCAAAATGAAAAAGTTGGCACCTCTAAGGCTTATGAAAATGAAGTCAAACGTGGTGCAACTATAATGCAAAAGGTGATTAAAGCAAGGAGCAATGGCACCAAGTTTGAGGTTATACTATACTATACTCTATTTGCTGTGTATTTTTTTAGCTTTTTTTAATAGCATGTACTTACTATATGAGTTTATTAGGTTGGGTGGAATGAGAGTGGTCAGCCAATTGACCCCAACAGCGCAATGTTTGTAAGTTACATTGGGGCTGTTGTTCGACAAAATATTCCAATTACGATTGACGATTGGAGAGATAAGATGTTGAAAGATGCTGAAGATATAATATGGAATGATATTCAAGTAAATTTTTTGATCCAATCTTTTGTCATTTATAAATATTTTCATTGAAATACTTTACTTATAATTTTTTTCATTGCAGACGACTTTTGTCCTTGATGATGGACGAAAGAGTTACGTTTTGAGAGTTGCTGGGAAAATCCATCGGGGATTTAGATCGCATCTCTCAAATTTATATCTAAAAGATAGAGAAGGAAACACAATTGCTGAACCTCCAAAAATATATCAACATTATATATCAAATGATGAATGGAAAGCATTTGTTTCCAAACGTTCTGACCCCGCGTTTGTCGTAAGTGATTAATTTATTAGCATTTCTGTGTTTTATTATTCATATTCGTAGCAGCGTATTTTAAATTTTTACATAATTTCTTTTTTTTATATAGAATATTAGTAAGGCAAATCGCGAGAGGGCAAGCAATCCGACGCACCCATACAGAAGATCACATATGGAATATGCACGTCTAGACCAAAATCTTGTAAGTCAGTGTAACATAAATAATGAGGGAATTTGTATTATAAACTATAGTTTCTAACTAATATTTTTTTTAACAAATAACGACAAGAGACCCAATCCGATCAACCGTTGGGTCGTCATATCTTGTGGAAGGAAGCTCGTGTAAATAAGGATGGAGTGGTTGATAACGATAATGTCCAAAAAGTAATAAAACTTTGTGTAAGTATATTATGACTTTAATATTTTTCAATATTGTATTTATCATTTGAATACTTTTTAATATTGTATTTTAAAAATGCTAATGAACTTAACTATTTTAATGTTACATGTATTTTAGGAGACCATCGAACAAAGTTTTGAAAATGAAGAGGGCAACAAGGCTAGTTGCAGGGACATTTTGGGCAAAGTTTTTAATGTTCCTGAATATTCCGATCGAGTTAGGGGGAAGGGATTTGGCGTAACTCCCAGAAGCTTTTTTCCTCAAGAGAAGCGCCAAAAACCTTCCAACGAGGAAGTATTAGAGAAGCTCAGAATCCTATCTGAGCAAGTGGCACTCTTAGTGAATACGAATAAAGACAAGCAACTTCCGAATTAGCTCCAACATGAAATACAAATGGAGAGTGAAAGCGGGAGTTGCAACGTCGGTTTGAAAATTATTCCCGAGGTAATTAATTACTTACTTGCTTATGTAATTACTTATGCATTAAACAATATTATATATTAATTGTACTTATGTTTTAACTATTGATTTAGGGTGTCACTTCATGTTTCCTATACTTGTCCTCGTCCACTCATCGGAAGGTGGGAAAAGGAAAATTGTACAATACTTTGGGAGAAGTATTGCACAATACTCCGATCCCTACGGGCCATGTCAAAGTATCGCCTACTGTTGCTTTCGAACCAACTGCACCGTTGTCGATACCGGACAACGACGGAGATATGCAGACATTGGGCGAAGCTATTGGTAGTTATGTGGCATGGCCCACGAACCTTGTTGCCCTCGTTAAAAGCTCTCCCAGAAACGAATCAGTTACGTCTCCCGAAAAGGTTTGTCACATTTATTGCATAAGTTTTGTCAATTTTTTCAGATTCAATAAACATTTAACCTCATTTTTGTAGGTCTAAATAAATAAACCACCCGCACATCCAAAAAAAAGCAGCAAACCTCAAAACTTGGAGGTTAATAGAGCTGCCAAATTACAAAGGCCTGAGGCCAATAAAGCTACCAAACTTGCAGCAAGAAAAAAACTGGATCGGGGGAAATCAGTCATTGATGCTGCTGCTCCTAAAATAAGTCAGCCACGCCTTGGTAAATACGGGGCGTGTCTTCACATCTTAGTAAAAAAGAACCTGTGCAGCAGCGACGATTCGCGCATGATACACATGAATAAAGATATATTCGGAGATGAGTATGAGGAATTGCTCGAAAAGGAGCACGTATACAAACTTCTTGAACATAAGGAGCTCAGTGCTACTGTAATGTGCTTGTACATAAGGTAAAAAATACTTTTAATTGCATTTATTGGTAATTAATTAAATGTATTGGTAATTAATCTAGTTTAAAATTTTCATTGAAGGTTTTTGCATGAGAAGGTCGTGCGCACGAGGAAATTGTCAAATAAATACTCATTCTTGTCGCCGCATAAGATGTCCATGTGGAAACTCGTTCCATATAATGTAAGGAAATACATTATAGATATGTTTTTAGGAAATAAAGAAAAGGATAAATTGTTCTTCGCACCATATAATTCAGGGTACGTAATTTTATCTTTTTAATTGATGAGAATTTAATTAATTAGTTTTGTATAAACAAAATTTCTTAACTAATTTTTTGTTGTTGTAGGGCACATTGGGTGCAATTTGCAATCAATGCGTTCTCTGAAGTTATATGCTATTTGGATCCCGTGCATGGCGATTACAACAAACACTCCGAAATAAAGACTATGTTCGACACATAAGTAATATTCATTTATTTTTGTTACACATATATATAAATAAGTGTTTGTTCATGCTTAAATAATTACGTTTATTCATTCGATAGTGAATTAAAAGTTTTTCGAGCTCAAAGAGGTGCGACAGTGTCGAAGCAAAAGTCTAATAATATTACATGGATCCCAATAAAGTGCCCTCGTCAAACAAACAACATCGACTGTGGGTACTATGTATTGAGATTCATGAAGGAGATTGTTGACAAGAATAAAACTATTATCCCAGAAACGGTACGGTATTTTGATTATATGATTTTCATATATAAATTATCTATATATTTGATACTAACTTAATATAATATGTTCAATTTTTATATTGCAGTACTTTGAAAATTCCAGTCCATCATATTCCGAGCAAGATCTAATGGAATTAATGGAGGAATGGTGTGAGTATGTGCTTGAAATGAAAATTATATGATTTTCTGGGAAATAGCATGCTGCTGAGCAAGGGATCTGAATATTATATGGTGCATAATTATTATATGTATATGATCATAGGACAATATATAAACATGCATATGAATATGTTGTAAATTAGGTTCAATGTATATTTAGTTACTTATGTTGTAAATTACTGTGTTACAAGGTATACGTATCATATTGTGTGAACTGATTATGTTTTAACTGATTCTGGTTCTGGTTCTGTTTTTGGTTGTGTTACAGGGTAATATACATGCATATGAATATGTTGTAAATTACTGATTATGGTTGTGTTGTGTTGTGTGAACGTACTGGTTCAAACTAATTTTGGATAAAAAGATAAAGGACAACGCTTTATAAAAAAATGCCATAAGAAGCTAAAAAGCGCTTTTAAAATATATACTGGGTTTAAAAAAAAACAAATAAATAACACCTTTAACAACGCTTTCTATAAAAAGCGTTGTAAAAGGCATACCAAATATGAATTATGGGTATGCCTTTTACAGCGCTTGTTATAAAAAGCGCTGTAAAAGGTACCCCAAATATATGAATTATGGGTATGCCTTATACAGCGCTTGTAATAAAAAGCGCTGTAAAAGGTATCCCAAATATATGAATTATGGGTATGCCTTTTACAGCGCTTGTTATAAAAAGCGCTGTAAAAGGTACCCTAAATATATGAATTATGGGTGTACCTTTTACAGCGCTTTATATGAAAAGCGCTATAAAAGGTACACTAGATATATGAAATATGCGTATGCCTTTTACATTGCTCTTTATAACATGCGCTGTAAAATGTGCATAATAAACACGTGTTATAAAAATTGCCTTTTACAGCACTTTTTTAGAAGCGCTGTTATATCTTTTACAACGCTCGAATCCACAACGCTTGTTTTTTTTTTTTTTTGAAAAAGCGCTGTAGAAGGCTTAAAAAAAGCGCTGTAAAAGGCAATTTTTGGCGTAGTGGAAAATCGTTTAAGTTAAGAGAGTATTAAGAATGGGGAATCTCTTAATATTTATGTTTGCTTAATGTTTGTTTCGAAAATCGTTTAAGTTAAATGAGTATTAAGAATGGGGAAACTCTTAATGTCTTGTTTACTTAATGTTTGTTTTTAAAATCGTTTAAGTTAAATGAGTATTAAGAATGGGGAATCTCTTAATGTCTTGTTTACTTAATGTTTGTTTTGAAAATCGTTTAAGTTAAAAGAGTATTAAGAATGGGGAATCTCTTAATATTTCTGTTTACTTAATGTTTGTTTTCAAAATCGTTTAAGTTAAAAGAGTATTAAGAATGGGGAATCTCTTAATATTTGTGTTTGCTTAATGTTTGTTTTGAAAATCGTTTAAGTTAAATGAGTATTAAGAACGGGGAAACTCTTAATGTCTTGTTTACTTAATGTTTGTTTTGAAAATCGTTTAAGTTAAATGAGTATTAAGAATGGGGAATCTCTTAATGTCTTGTTTACTTAATGTGTGTTTGTCCGTGAGAGACTGCACAGGTGTTTGTCCGTGAGAGACTACACCCTGGAAAATTGTGTTTGTCCGTGAGAGACAGCACAGGTGTTTGTCCGTGAGAGACTACACCCTGGTAAATTATGTTTGTCCATGAGAGACTGCACAGGTGTTTGTCCGTGAGAGACTACACCCTGGTAAATTGTGTTTGTCCGTGAGAGACTGCACAGGTGTTTGTCCGTGAGTGACTACACCCTGGTAAATTGTGTTTGTCCGTGAGAGACTGCACAGGTGTTTGTCCGTGAGAGACTACACCCTGGTAAATTGTGTTTGTCAGTGAGAGACTGCACAGGTGTTTGTCAGTGAGAGACTACACCCTGATAAATTGTGTTTGTCCGTGAGAGACTGCACAGGTGTTTGTCCGTGAGAGACTACACCCTGGTAAATTGTGTTTGTCCATGAGAGACTGCACAGGTGCTTGTCTGTGAGAGACTACACCCTGGTAAATGGTGATTTGTTGGTTCATTTTGTCTGTGTGGGGATTGTCGCGTCAAGATGATTCCATGTGATTTGTTGGTTCATCTTGTCCGTGTGGGTATTGTGTTATAAGTGTTAAGTGTTATGTTTGGAATTGTGTGAAAGCATGTTTGATTGCAAAACTATTTTGAAGCTCATGATGTTGTAGTGATTGTGTTATAAGTGTTAAGTGTTATGTTTTGGAATTGTGTGACCGCATGTTTGATTGCAAAACTATTTCGAAACTCATGATGTTGTAGTGATTGTGTTATGAGTGTTAAGTGTTATGTTTTGGAATTGTGTGATAGCATGTTGTTTGCAAAACTATTTCGAAGTTCACGATGTTATAGTGATTGTGTTGAAATTGCTAAGTGTTAAGATTTAGAGTTGTGTATGAATGTGATTGAGTTAGTTTATGTATTTTTGGAAGATTATACAGGGGAATCGATTTCCCAATCAATTTGATGAGTTACAGGGACTTCGCAAATTTGACAAAATCGATTTACCCAATCGATTTTGTAATATGTTTTTCAAAACCATTTAAGAAATCGTTTTAGCAAATCGATTGGATTCATTACAGGAGCTCAGCAAAATTGACAAAATCGATTTGATAAATCAATTGGCTTCAATACAGGGGCTCAGTTTTTCATTCAATCGATTTCCCCAATCGATTAATTTAAGTCCAGAGTTCAGTTTTCACTAAAAACCTTCAGGAAATCAATTTCCCCAATTGATTGGCTCAGTGTAAATTCTTATTTTGAGTTTGATAATCGATTGCTCAATTGATGTATCAATATTTTGGTCAGTTATGTATTACTTGATGGAATGAGAACTTTATTTTGAGTTCATTTTTATTTGGCAAGTAATATATGAAGTTTTAGCATATGGAAAATCCTTTTAAGGTGCATGCTAAGTTGAAAGGGTATTTTGTGCATTTGAAAACTTAAATGTTATGTGTTAATTGTTAATTTCGGTTGGTGACCCTTTACAACTATTGTGGAAATCTGGGCTTTGCCCTCAGATGAGAGCCAGGACTATCCTACCGGTTCATACCCTGTGGATGGGGATGTAGATGGAAATGCTTGACTGGAGCTACGTTAGGAGGATCTTACGGGGCGCGTGGAAATCACTCAGGATGTTTAGTTTTAAGTTTGTTTTGTAGAATGATCAGATTAGGTTGACATAGAGGGAACGTATGTCTTTATTTTGGATTGTGTTTATTTTATATTGGAAGATTGTATCTTTACTAATATTGTCAGCATGACATCTTATGTTAATCGATTCCATGTATCGTGTTTTGATGTGTAAATACTTTGGATTCATATTTCGAAAAACTTTTCCGCTGCTTGTAAATTATAATGACTTAAATATTTATCCAAAGGTATTTTTCCCTATTTGTTTCTCTGTTTTATTTTAATTTCTTTTGGAAAACAAAATACACCCTCACTTTGAAAATCGGGTTGTTACAGACATTATTCTGCTGTGGGGTCTATGCAAGGAGCTCAAGATGAGCTGGGCATGGATCATGCTGAAGTATATGATGTAAGCAGCACTGGGCAAGCTGGTGCTCCCCTACCCACAGCTGATAACAAAGATTTTGAGACACTTTAAAATTTCTGTCGTCAATGAAGAATCTGCAAAAACCACCCTTGTTTTTAGAGAGTCAATTGTGAATCAAATGCATTTGAAAAGGGTAAACGACACTTGGACTCGAGCTCAGCCAAATGCTGAACAAGCTCAGCCGAATGCAGAACAAGCTGAGCCAGTTGCAGCCAGTTTTGAGTTTTTAGCCAAGCTGCTGGAACTCAAAGAAACTCAGGCTGCTCATAATGCTCGAGTTGAAGCATCGTTACAGAAACTCCAGGCAAATTTGAACACAGTTGCGCAGGATGTCGCTACGATACAGGAACACTTAGGCCTTAACTTGTCGTTTGAAGATGTTGCTGATATAGGCCGACAAGCAACATAAGAGCTAAATCCAACCAACTTAGATAGTGTTGAACCTCATGGTGAGGAGACACCTACTGAGGCTAATACAGCGGTCTCTACCTCTCCCGTAGATAATAATGAGGAATAGTCCTAGATTAGGTGTTTAGGATTTTGGTTTCTTTGTTGTTTTTGTAATGTTCTGGTATTGTTTTGCACTATTCTGCTATAAATGGATAATATTTTAACTATTGTCACCTGTTATACCTTTTTGCAGTCAATGACAAAGGGGGAGAAAATGGTACAAATTTAACTTGTGTTTCCTATTCTGTTATGATACCATGTGCTACAAAATTGAGTTCTGTTCTGATACAATGTGCTAATTCATGTTCTGATTTCTGTTCTGATACCAGTTGCTATGTGCTATTTGTTCTGATACCAGTTATTTTTGTTCTGATACCAGTTTTTGACTTGCATGTGCTAATACCATTACTAATCATGTGTTGATACCACTACTAATCTGCTGCTAATTTGTTAAATTTTGTGATAACTATGATACTGTACTATGTGATAGTTAGCTCTGATTGCTCTGGTTGAAATAACTCTGATACTGTACATTGTAACTAAATCTGATGTTGCTATAGCCTTTATAGCTCTGATACTGCATCACTGAAGTGATAATTTTTGTGGCTCTGATAATCTGAAAGTGATTATAGAACTCTGATACTCTAATGATATTATTTTGTATTTGTTTTAAGCTCTATGACCCTGATTTTGCTACTGCTACTTAAATGAATCATGAATGCTAAAACTCAAGGGGAGCTTTTAAATAACTGTAATTATAATGTTAAACCTTGGAATGTAAAACTCAAGTTAAAATTGTATGTTTGTCACTTAAGCAAAAAAGGGGAGATTGTTAGACATACGTCCTCGTGATCATGATTTTGACATAATTAACAAACATACAATGTTCATGCATCATTTGATAAAACTAACAGTTTGAACCGAGTTACATTTCAGGAAAAACATGCAAACACTATACACTTGGACACAAGCTTGGAACACAAGGAATCAAACAAAAATTAGAGAATGTGCTGAAGAAAGATGCAATTCTGTCAAGTGTCGTTAGTGGTTATATTAGTTATTTAGTAGACTCATCAATGTGATTTCATGCTTAAGTATTTGCCAAATTAAAAATGAAATCTTAAAATAAACAAGTAAACAAATCGATTAGCAAATCAATTGATGAATCCATTGTGCAATCGATTGCTTGACTCATAATTAGAGTTTTCACTAAGTACATCGATTGGGAAATCGATTACTTAAAGGATTTAGTGAAACCTGAACTCTGGGTTTAACCTAATCCATTGGGCAATCGATTAGTACTTCAATTGAGAAATCGATTTTGTAACTTACAGAGCCAAGCTAACACTTTGCAAATCGATTGGCAAATCGATTCATAAAAACTCTTTTTCATCAGACTTGGCCTCTATAATCAACCAATCGATTGAACAATTGATTGGGACATCAATTGAGTAATCGAGTTGTTGAGTCACAGAGCCAACCACTTACTGAAACAATCGATTGGCAAATCAATTGTGAAAAAGTTTTTTACCAGACTTAGCCTCTGTGATAAATCAAATCGATTGGACAATCAATTGAAGTTAGTTTCTTAACTTGCAAGATATAGACTAATCGATTAGGTAATTGATTGGGAAAATGAAATGCTTAATCAAATATCAGAAACAAGTTCCTAATCAATTGGCACATTTATTTTCAACTAAATGGCTGAGCCACTACAACAAGCCAAATCGATTGGCAAATCGGTTGAAGTAAAATATCTGAATCACTATGACTAGTAAAATCGGTTGATGAATCAATTGAAGCAAAAGTTTGAGTCATTTTGATTAGTTCAATCGATTGGCAAATTGATTAGATTAAAGGCTTGTGTTACATCAGCCAACTACCAAATCGATTATGATTAAATATGAGTAGACTGCGTAATCGATTGTTTTGATCTCGTTGTTTGAACAAAACACCTATAATCGATTACTCAATCGATTCTGATATGAACTTGCTTCAGTTTCTGATTTAAGCATTAAAAGAATTGATTGGCAAATCGATTCATTCATTTATTTTCAAGAACCAAGAAAAACAAGAAACACGATAATCGATTGGGCAATCGATTAAGCTGTTTTAAACCTTTATAAAATCGATTGAGGAATCGATTTTACTGTTGTTTTTCTTAACATATATAAGCTGACTCAAATCACTTTTTCAATATAGAAGACACACACTTGAAACAATTATTCACACACGTTTTCATAACACTGAAACCAGGAAAAACACTTTGAAAGAAATAATTGTAACCACACACAAAGTACTAATTTTGGCAAATCCTTTTGTGTGACATTCATATTGTGTTTGAGTCGCAAGCGTTAGTGATCTTTGATCTTTTATCATCTCTGTAAACAAAAACTATAAAGAAAGTTCTGTAAAAACCCAGTATAGAAACTGGTGACTATCTTCGTTGGTGAGGGTGTTCATCAAGAAGAAGTCTCATCGTTATCTTGGGAGAGTTTGGCGATTAACTCGAGGGATACGATGGCTGTGTAATAGAAGCGAGAGAGTTGGATATATAGGCCTTGTGTGAGCTGGACAATCTGTAAAACATACTCTAGACGATTCTATTTGAAAAAGGCTGAAATCGGTTTGATTTCAGGACTGGATGTAGGATGTCATACTGGCAGCCGAACCAATATAAATCTATGCGCACAATTTTCCTATCCTTTCTCTTTATTTCAATATTGCATGAAAGTTTAATCTTGAATGTATGTGTTAGCAAAATTCTGTCTTGATTGATATTTTGAATGAGCATTGTATGTGTACACTTATATTGATTTACATGCAATCTTTGTTCCTGAATAAATTATGTAAATTGTTTCTGTTAAACTGATTAGTAATCTTGTAAGATTAGTAAAGACATTTCATATAAGTTTTTAACAAATAGAGGTCATAAATTTCTAACATAATCTAACATGTATTTTATACTAAGTAAATACACCTATATGAATAAAATCAACAATAGTTATATCATTTTAGTTTAAGGAAATAATATAGCCTAAATTGAGTTAGAACTTTACATAATAATTAAATACAATAATGTAAATTAAATATAACTAAGAAGGACAAGTGTATTATGATTAAAATAAAATTAACCTTTATCAAACGAATAAAACCCTTGTTTATAAAATTGAAGCATAGTTTATTTAAAAATATAAAACTAACATTTGAATTTAATTGCAAAAGTTATTTTTATTAATAACAAAATTTGGTTTATAATAAGTCGCATACAAACATGTCTATTTATTCAAAGAAGAGATATAGATATATAGAACCATTGTATTACTTAAATAAATTGAATTTATTTTATTAATCAGACTAAAACTTTTGAGATAAAACAATGTTTGCCAAATTAAAAAGAAATAATAAACACAAAAATTTAACAAACATAATTTGTAGTTATATATATATATACATATATATATATATATATATAAATTATAATTTATCAAATTTAACAGAGTAAAATTGATAATTGAAATTCAAAGTCCTTGGCCCTAAATTTCCAAAGACATAAATTGAACTCTAAGACTCTGTTAGCCACTGAAGACTAAGAGAAAAGTGAATGGAAAAATGATTGTGAAGTTTGAGATGATCAAGAGTTGTACTTTTTACAAAATCATATACATATTTATGTAACAATATTTTGATAATAAATTTAGATTTGTTGTACCATGTTTTCTTATATTATTTTTCTATTAAGTAAGTAACTAGAGTTAAATTAAAATGTTTGTTGCAATCATTTTCACTTACCAGTTTTAATACTACTATTCAATTTATATTCTCCATTTCGTGTCCTCTTCTAAATGTGTCAACTTTGATAAATTTCTTGCTCAATTATTTTAAAATTATAATTACACGAAAATAAAGTGATCAAAGAGTATGTCTAATTTGATTTTACGGTAGATAATTTCACATATTAATATTATTAAAATATTAATAAATTTTTTAATATTAAATATAATTTATGAGCTTTTCTGTGTCTTCGTCAGGAGGTTGAGGATGAGTTTCGATTATCCTCTCATTAAGAGTTTTTTGCAGCTCTGACATTTGAAAATGAGAATGCTGCAAATCTTGAATGATTTTAACATACTCATCATTCCTTTTTTGAAGATCCTCATTTTGTTTCTTTACCTCAACAAGTTGGGTTTTTTGAAATATACATTTTTGAGATAAAGTGTCTGAGTCATTTAAGAGACTATCAAATTCAATTTCTAATTTCTCAAAAGTAGGACATAGATCAGAAATACTTACCTTTACATTTTCTGATTTTGCCATGAGACATAGGTTGGCCTCTTCTTCCTTTTCTTGCTCAGTGGATGACTAGTTACTGTAATCCCAAGTAATCATCACCAATTTTTTTTTGTATGGAAATCTTCTTGAGTTCCTTTTGTTGAGAGGACACTCATTTTTGTAGTGTCCCATCTTGTTGCATCCAAAACAAGTTATCTGACTTTTGTCAATTTTTTCTATTTGAGGAGATCCTCTATTGTGTCCTCTTATGTTTATCATCCTATAAATTCTTCTGGAAATCAGAGCTAGTTCATCCTTAGATAGAGGATACTCTATGTTTTCCTTTTTTATGACATCTTTATTCTTCTTGGAGGATGAAATTTCTATTTGGCTGGTTTTTAGAGCAATCATTCTTCCCTTTTTGCTTGGTTTGTCTACTAGAAACAGTGGTTCATGAGCTCTTAGAATTCCAACTAAATCTTCTAATTTGATGTCGGTCAAGTCTCTTGCTTCTGTAATGGCAGTTACCATTGGCCTCCATTCTTTTGGTAAACTTCTTAGGATTTTTCTCATCCTTTCTTCAACGAAGTATACCTTTCCAAGAGATCTCAAGTTATTTAAAATGATTGTTAACCTTGAGAACATTTCATCAATAGTTTCCTCGTCCTTGATTTCGAATAGTTCAAAATCTCTTACTCTCATGTCTATTCTCGCTTCTTTTACATGGCTTGATCCTTCATGATGGATCCTTGGAGTGTTCCAGAGCTACTTAGCGTTTTTGCAGTCTTCAACTTTGTCATACTCTTCTCTGCTCAAAACACACGTTAGAAATAAATGAGCATTAGAGTTTAGAAATACCTTTGCATTTTCATCTGCCGTCCATTATGCTTGGGGTTTCTCAACTGAGGTTGCATCTGTGTTGTTGGTTCTGATGACGTGATCCCCATTTTCCACCATATATCACATGTTGTGGTGTTGTGATATGAGAAATAGTCTCATCTTACCTTTCCAGTGGTATTAATCTGTACGATCAAAATAGGAATGTCGACTTGATGATCCTCCTTCAGGAATATACTTAGCTTTTGACATTTTTCCTTTTGGATATTTTTCTCTTACACTTTTAGGTGTATTTTTTAGAGAACCAGGCTCTAATACCAATTGATGTAGCTAAATATTACTAGAAGGGGGTTGAATAGGGATTTTGCTGTGTTCTTAAAACTATCCTCTTCTAGAGGATCGCAAGCTCGGGGATGCGTTTTTCAAACCTTCAAATTTGAGCTGAGCAAAATAGTGAGAGAAAAATATGAGAATAACACACACAATTTTTATACTAGTTCACCTAATGAAGGCTACGTCCATTCCTCACACTCTTGTGAGATTTCACTAATGTTCAAACAGATTAACCTCTCACTGAGGATGATTACAAATTGTGTATTCTTTAGCTTCACCAAGCTTACAGTCTAGTTTCAACTATTTCCAAGTGTATCTCACGTGGAAATTATAGAGTGATATGAGAGTGATTGATTCTAAATACTTTCTCAAAGGATTATAGAAAGTATGAAGAGAGGATGGGTATTGCTCTTCATAGCTTTAAGATGCTTGATCTTTTATGCAATATTGTTGTGTATCTTGTAATGAAGAGCTTGCTTTCTTTGATAGAAGTCTTATGATGTTCTTTCCATGTGCCAAGCTGTTTATGACTGTTGGAAAGTCAATTCAAAAAGGCCAAGGTATTTCCTTATAATTACGAAACTGTCATCCAGCTGTCCTTGGACAGATGCAGTCCATCCTCTAGTAAGAGGTTGCAGATTTTCTGGAAACATGGACATGTGTTGTCCTTTTCTTTTTCCTTTCTTTAAGGCTTGTAAGACCACATGTGTTGTCTTTTTCTTTTTCCTTTCTTCAAGGCTTGTAAAGGCTTCACGTGAAGTCCTTTTCTCTTTCCTTTCTTTAAGACATGTGAAGGCTTTTACTTTTAGCTTGTTCGTTGTTGCCTTTTTGAAGATTGACTTTATATTGTTTTCCATACATACAAGAGTGATATATAGGTCTGCTTGTAGCCTTTGCACATGATATGATGGGTTGCTTTCCAAGATATTGACCATAGACACATCCTCGTGTTATCATTCCTCGTACATTTCTTTTGCCATCTTCCTTCTTTACTTTAAAAGCTTTACTTATTCATTCTTTAATATTGTTTTATCTTTATTTAAGGAATAAAACAATTTGTTTCAGTGAGGATGAGTATTCTACAGATTTGAAGCTTCATCCTCTCGCAAGGCCATCCTCAGGAATTTTAATCCTCCATATTTGAATCAGAATTTTCTCCTTTTTATCTTAATGATTAATAACCTATTTTCTTATATGAATACACTCAAAAACACAAGTTTGTCATTAATCACAATCATAATCTTTTAAATAATTTTGTTATCATTAAAACCATTTGAGAGAGATTTTGTCTTAACATTCTCGACCTAGTCTCTTTTACATTATCACAAGAATCATGTGCCTTTTACTTCCATCCCTTCCTCTTTAACTCTAACTAGATTATGACCTGCGTGTTGCGCGGATATTAATTAATTAATTTTATAAGTTTTATAAGTATTATTTTATGTATTATAAATATAGTTATCTTATAATATTACTTTATTGATTTGTAATAATTGAATATGATTAGGAAAATTAAAATGAGAGAAAATTATGTTTATCACAATTATTTAATTTAATTTTTAAAATATTTTATAAAATTTGTATAATAATTTATTATATAGGATAATTGTTTGACTCATTATAATGTGATCGTTAATTTATTTTTCAATATATAATGATACTTGCATTTATTTGATGAAATAAAATGTAAAATACAAACCCAAAAATAAGATGTAAAAATTTAAAAATATGATTGACTATTTAATATTTTTTAATTTAAAAAATATTAATATTGAATTATATTGTAGCGTAGTCTAAATTTATTTGTTTTATTGGTAGGA
>JBBPBT010000420.1:861224-911080 GCA_037974875.1 Cicer bijugum
TTATTTTTCAACATATAATGATACTTGAATTTATTTGATGAAATAAAATGTAAAATACAAACCTAAAAATGAGATGTAAAAATTTAAAAATATGATTGACTATTTAATATTTTTTATTTAAAAAAAATGTTAATGTTGAATTATATTGTAGCGTAGTCTAAATTTATTTATTTTATTAATATGATGTTTTAATTGCGAGCATGAGAAATTGTTGTAAAAAAAATTATTGAATATATTTAATCAAGAGTTTGAAATTTATTTTATTCAAGATTTACATATACTTTAAATCAATTTTAGGTATTTAAATGTTTTAACTAATTGTTTGTGCAATTGAATTATTGTTATATTGATATGTACCAAAAATAAATTCTATTAAAAAAATAATTTAATTTTATAGAATACTTAATTTTTTAACATTCAAATCATCATTATAATAAGAAAAATTAAAATAAAAAATAGCATTCAATTATAAATATATAATTTTATTGATAAAAATTTAGTGTTAGTGTGAAATTATATTGAGAGTTATCGAGCGTTGGTCATCGAATTAGTATAAGTTAGATGTTGGGAATTTTAAAGTGAAGATTAATTTATCATCATAATCAGAGGGTCTGACAAGCTCAATGATTTCGGGGAAGTGAAACTACTTTCCCTTCTATCTCTTTGCGAAACGAAGCTTAGATCTAGATGAAACTGGAAGGGTTGTGTTTGACGGTTTTGAAATCCCTAATACCGTTTTCGAATCCGAGAGAAAGGAAGAAGTTGGAGACTTGATCTTTCTCACCCACTAACCTTGGGTTTCAACTTTCGAACTCAAGGAAGCAAGGAAGAACGAAAATGGAGGAACAATGGAGGAAGGAGGAAGATGACGATGCGTGAGGCAGAGAGAGGAAGGAGGCGGAAAATGTTTTCTGTTTTCCTTCTGTTTTCCTTTCTTCCTTTTTCCTTCCTTTCTATTTCTTTATATCCTTTTCTTTTTATCCTCTTTCCTTCCTTTTTCCCTCCAAACAAATATCTATATATATATATATATACATATATATATTTATATATATTTTAATTACTTTTAACAAATATCTCAAAATATCTAGATATTTATTAAAATTACCATTTCACCCATCACTTCCCAAACCACTTTTTTTGTTAAAAATATCTACTCTCGTCGCAACTCAATTGACAGATGCAATTTTTAGCAGCCCAAGATATTTTTATCAAAACTCTCTATAACTAAATTCTTCGAAAAAGATCCACAACAGTTAATTTAATTTATTTAACGACGAGTAATTCTAATCGGGCATCAAAATATCTTATGGGTCATATAAACTCCAAAATGTTAATTACTTTGGCTAAAAAGCCTCCGAGTTCAATACGAAAAATACCCTAAAATACATAAAGTACACTTTAAAATTATGGGTCTTACATTACTACCCCCCCTAAAATTAGTTTCGTCCTCGAAACTATGCGTCGATAAATAACTCTGGGTGTTGTTCTCTCGTGTTGCTCTCCAGTTCCCAGGTCGCGTCTCTAGTAATTAGGTTCCAAATCACTTTAACCAACGAAACATCCTTGGTCCTCAATCGCTTAATCTTTCTGTCATCAATTCTCATAGGTGGTACTTCAAACGACAAGTTATCCTTTAGCTGGATTGTGTCTGGTTCGATCACATGAGGTGGATCTGCAAGATATTTCCTCTATTGCGACACATGAAACACATCATGGATATTGGACAGTATCGGAGTCAATGCAATCGGATAAGCAACGAGCCCAATTCGTGCAGAAATCTGATATGGTCCAATGAATTTCGGAGTCAACTTCTTCGATTTCAATGCTCTACCAACTCCAGTAGTAGGTGTGACTCTCAGAAATACATGGTCACCCTGTTCGAATTCTAAAAGTCTGCGACGCTTGTCCGCATAACTCTTCTGACGATCCTGTGATGTCTTCATTTTCTCCATGATTTTCCTTACCTTAGCTGTAGTTTGTTACACCGTCTCTGGTCCGACGATCATATTTTCACTGTCCTTATACCAACACAAGGGCGTTTGACACTTGCGCCCATATAAGCCTCATATGGTGCCATTCCAATACTTTCGTGGAAGCTATTGTTGTAGGTGAACTTAATCAATGGAAGTACATCATCCCAACTTCCTCTATCATCTAACACACATGCTCTCAACAGATCTTCAAGGGACTGATTCGTCCTTTCAGTTTGTCCATCCGTTTGGGGATGGTAAGTTGAACTCAATCGTAGTTTCGTTCCCAACGCTTCGTGCAATGCTCCCCAAAGATGTGATGTGAACTTCGGATCACGGTCTGATACGATACTCGATGGTACCCCGTCTAACCTCACAATTTCAGCGATGTAGATCTCTGTTAGCTGATCTACCTTATAGGTGGTCCTTACTGGCAAAAGTGTGCGGATTTAGTCTGTCGATCCACTATCACCCATATAGAATCATTCTTTCTCCTTGTTTTTGGAAATCCAGTTATAAAGTCCATGGAAATGTTGTCCCACTTCCACTCAGAGATATCTAGAGGTTACAACACCCCAGTAGGTCGCTGATGTTCCACCTGGTACGAAACATCCATCTAGTACCAAACCTAAACACTAAGTCTGACACCGACACATTGAGTACAATATAACATTACCTAATGATAGGACTTCCAATCCATACCAAGAATGATCTTGGGTTATTGTAGAGGTAAACAAATCAAATTAATCGAGAAATCTCTATTATGGACAATTACTTGGCAATGTAAACATGCAATATTTTCAGTCAAAGTCTTAGTAGGCGTAAAACAACCAAATCAAAAGGGTAGTGACGACGCAGATAACTTCCAACGATTCACACAATCCATAGTAATGAAGGAATGGGTTGTCCCCGAATCAGAAAGTGTAGTTAGGGGGTTACCTGTAATCGCACAGTCATATTGAATCAGATTGCTAGATAAATTTCCAACTTCAACGCCGACACAATAAACATGTCCTCTAGCAGTAGGAAGAGTAATCCTAGCTACATTCACCATTGGTTCCACCTTCGGAGCCTTGCAATTCTTTGCAAAGTGCCCTGGTTTATGGCAATTGTAGCAAGTAGGACTGTTAAAGGTACAAACATAAGCATAATGTCCCTCTTCTCCACATCGGAAACATTGTATCCCTTGTCCCACTTGTCTCCCAAAGTCTTGGTTCCCTGGGTTATTATGTCCCCCGTTGTTATCATGTGGTCGATTATAAGGTTTAGCAACTTGTTTTCCCTTGTTGTGATACTTCACCCGACTAGGCCCTCCTAAGTCAAAATTCCCTCCTCGGTTGGCTCTCTTATTCTTCATATCCTCAACTTCTCTATATTTTTCCACAAGAACCTGGAAGCGTTGAATTCCCAAGGGTAAGACAGAGTCTTGAATCTCATACTTTAGTCCATCTTGGAAATGATGACACAAGAATGGCTCGTCAATCTCTTCACGGAAAAATCTGAAATGCCTTGATAGTGATTCAAACTTCGCAGCATATTCGCCCACGGTCATGTTCCCCTGATGCAGTCTCAGGAAATCATCACCCAGTCTAGTCCTGGTACTCATCGGGAAGTATTTGTCTAAAAACTTCCTTTTGAAAGATTCCCAGTTCACCTCCTCGTGAGCTGATCTTGTAACACCCCATTTTTCAAAGCGAGGGTGTATTTTTTTTTTAAAGGAAATTGAAATACAACAAAGAAATAAATAAGATAAAACCTTTGGATAAATAATTGAGTCATTATAATTTACAAACAGTGGAAAAGTTTCTCAAAACATAAATCCAAAGCATGTCCTGATGTCAACAGTAGTACATGTACATCCTTCCAATTTAAAATAAAAGTAGCCCAAAAGAAAGACATAATTGTCCTGAGTAACAACCTAGTCTGATCATTCTATACATAACAAAAACTATACGCCTTGAGTAATCTCCACGTGCCCCGTGAGATTCTCCTATCGTAGCTCCAATCAAGCACTCCCATCCACATTCCCATCCAGAGGGTACGAACCTGTAGGATCATCCCGACTCTCATCTGAGGGCAAAGCCCAGATTTCCACAATAGTTATAAAGGGTCACCAACCGAAATTAACAGTTAACACATAACATTTACTTTTCAATGCACAATTAACCTTTTCAATTTATCATACATATTAGATGGGTTTTTCCACATGCTAAAAGTTCATGTAAAGCTTGCCAAATGTAAATGACATCAAATAGAGTTATCAATCCATCAAGTAATACATAACTGAACAAAGCATTGATAAATCAATTGAACAATCAATTATCAAACTCAAAATAAGATTTCTCACTGGGCCAATCGATTGGGGAAATCAATTTCCTGAAAGTTTTTAGTGAAAACTGAATTCTGGGCTAAAATCAATCGATTGGGTAAATCGATTTACTCAATCGATTGGGTAAATCGATTTCCTGACAGACAGAGCCCCTGTATTGAATCCATTCGATTGAGCAAATCGATTTTTGGAAGACAAAGCCCCTGACTTGAATCCAATTGAATCCAATCGATTTATCTAATCGATTTCTTAAATGATTTTGAAAGACAACTTACAAAATCGGTTGAATAAATCGATTTCGTGCAAAACAGGGCCCCTGTAACTCATCAAATCGATGTGGTAAATCGATTTTCCTGTATATTCTTTCAAAAACACATAAACTAACTCAATCACATTCAAACACCCCTCCAAACCTTAACACTTAGCAATACCCATACAATCACCACGACATTATCAGTTTCGAAAACGTTTTACAATCTAACATACTATCACACAATTCCAAAACATAACTCTTAGAACAATCAACACAATCACAATTTGAATCAAACACACTTACACATAGTTTCAAACCATAACACTTAGCAATGCGTATATGCCAAAATGCATGGACTCAGAATTCCAAACCAAAACCCTCCTCGAAGGGCCGTAAATCATAATTGTACCGCCTATCGCAGGCCAAAGTACCAATTACCGAGGTGCCACCTATCACGGGTCAGCACGATTTACTTAAAAGCGTAAATCGTAAACGTACCACCTATCACGGGTCAGTATTGTTTACCGAGGTGCCACCTATCACGGGTCAGCATGATTTACCAAAAGAAAAACGTAAGTCGTAAGTGTACCGCCTATCACGGGCCAAAGTACTACTTACCGAGGTGTCATCTATCACGGGTCAACACAACTTACCAAAAAGTAAATCGTAAACGTACCACCTATCACGGGTCAGTACAGTTTACCGAGGTGCCACCTATCACGGGTCAACACAATTTACCAAATGAAATGCATGAGCATACACTAACTCCATTCACAACAAGCGTTAAGTAAAGGTAGATATTAAAAGATTCCCCATTTTTAATACTCATTTACTTAACCGATTTTCACACCAAAACATTAAGCAAACAAACATATTAAGAGATTCCCCATTCTTAATATACTTTTGACTTAAACAATTTCCACAACAAAACATTCAATAAACAAGTCATTAAGAGATTCCCCATTCTTAATACTCATTTCACTGAAACCATTTTCAAAAACAAACATTAAGTAACCAAGACATTAAGAGATTCCCCATTCTTAACGCTCAGTTGACTTAAACGATTTTCAAACAACATTAAGTAACTAAGACATTAAGAGATTCCCCATTCTTAATGCTCAGTTAACTTAAACGATTTTTCACAAACTCACATTAAGTAAACAAGACATTAAGAGATTCCCCATTCTTAATACTCATTTAACTTAATGGTTTTCAAATTCCACGCAAAACCAACTTTCACATTTCAATCCATAATTTACACCAAATCATTTTCCACACAAGCCACACAAAACACATCTCAAGTTTCATCAGTTATCAATTTAGAACACGTCAAAACAACGAACACACAGCAACACAATCCTCCACTCAAACACACAAGTTTCATTCGTTCAAAATCATTCATAAATGAGTTTAAATTCATTTTCCACGAAGCATTCATCAATATATCAAAAACTAGCTCTAAGATTTTACCCATAAAGCCTTAGATTCATTTTCCACCAAATCAACACTTTAATCCTAACATAATCTTTTCCACACAACTACAGATAAGGCCCTAAGTGCAAGCTAAAAGTTTGGAAGGAGCCCTTACCTTCACTTTAGCTTTTTCGTTCGATTTCGGTACCGTGAGCAAATCCGGTAAAAATCTCCGCTCGCAACGCCGCTTCCAAAGTTAGCTCACTAGCACCGTAGTGTAGTGGTGAGCAACTTTCCCTACTATCACTTCTTGAAACGACGCTTAGATCTAGATGAAACGGAGAGATTTGAGTTTGAATCCCTAAAACCGTTTTTCTTCGTTTTCGAATCAAAGGTGAAGAGTGAAGTTGAGAAATCCTTGTCCTATCACCCACTATCAATTGCGAACTCCAAGGAAAGAAAAGAAAGCAAAAACGAGCAATAATGGAAGAAGGGGGGAGGAATAGGTGTGCGCGGCAGAGAGGGAGAGGGAGGGAAAATGTTTCTTTCTTTCCTTCTCTTTCCTTTCTTTCCTTTTCTTTTCTCTCTTTTTCTTTTCTTCCCAATTCCTTCCTTTCCTTTTCTATATATACATATTAACTATTTCCAACAAATATCTCCAACTCTTTAGATATTTATTAAATTACTCTTTTACCCAAAACGCATAAAACTATCCGCAAAGGATTCACTGCAGTTAATTAACTTATTTATCGACGAGTAATTTTAATCGGGCATCAAAATATCTTTTTGATCATATAAACTCCAAAATATTAATAACTTAGCTAAAAAGCCCCTGAGTTCAATACCAGCAATCCATGAAAATACATAAAGTACACAGCACATCAGCACTACTTCAAGTAATAATTATTCCTATAAAACCATCCTCGAGTAGAGTCTTAACACTACTTCAATAATTCCAAAAATAACTTCCGACCACATCAGCACATAATAATTATTCTGAACTTGACAACTCAAACCACCTAAACTGACACATGATTAGACAACAACTCCTAACCTACAATCTAGAACTAAAGGTGCCACAGCCCCCAAAGAAAACCAAACCAAAGCTCTGATACCACAATGTAACACCCCGTTTTCCAAAGCGAGGGTGTATTTTTTTTTTCAAAAGAAATTAAAATAAAACAGAGAAATAAATAAGGTGACACCTTTGGATAAATAGTTAAGTCATTACAATTTACAAACAACGGAAAAAGTTCTCAAAATATGACTTCAAAATGTTTACATAACAATAGTGGTACAGTCTTCCAATTTAAAAATAAAAGCAACCCAAAAGAAAGACATTTGTTCCCTCTGTTTCAAACTAGTCTGATAATTTTACAAAACAACTAAACACCCTGAGTGATCTCCACGCGCCCCGTGAGATCCTCCTAACGTAGCTTCAAACAAGCATTCCCATCTACATTCCTGTATGTAGGGTACGAACCGGTAGGATCATCCTGGCTCTCATCTGAGGGCAAAGCCCAGATTTCCACAATAGTTGTAAAGGGTCACCAACCGAAATTAACAGTTAACACATAACATTTATGTTTTTAAATGCACAAAATAATATTTCAACTTAGCATACACCTTAAAAGGATTTCTATATGCCAAACATGCATAAACAAAGTTGAAAAATGAAGTTTTTAACAAAACAACATTGTTGTATTCGACTACAACATCTTTGTATTCGAATACAAGGCTATTTCAGCATTCAGCAGCAAAACAACATGTTTGTATTCGACTACAACAATCTGTATTTGACTACACAGTAAGTCAGTGGCAAAACAACATGTCTGTATTCGACTACAACAGTCTGTATTCGACTACACAGTAAGTCAGTGGCAAAACAACATGTCTGTATTCGAATACAGCTTGCTGTATTCGAATACACATCAGACAGCAACAGAAAAACAGCAAAATGCAGCATTTTTTAGCTTTTCAAAGGGTTTCGAAATCAATCAACACTTACCCAAAACTCCAAACAATCAAACTTAACAATTATAGCGCAATCACCACGACATCTTGAGTTTCGAAACAATTTTGCAATCAATCACACTATCACAAAATTCCAAAACAAAACACTTAGCACTTATGACGTAATCGCTACAACATCATGAATTTCGAAATAGTATTGCAATCAAACATGCTATCACCAACTTCCAAAACATAACGCTTAACACTTATAACACAATACTACAACATCATGAGTTTCGAAATGGTATTGCAATCAAACATGTTATCGCCAAATTCCAAAACATAACACTTAACACTTATAACACAATACCCACACAGACAAGATGAACCAACAACTCACAATTTAACAGGGTGTAGTCTCTCACGGACAAACACATGTGCAGTCTCTCACGGACAAACACAATTCACTAGGGCGTAGTCTCTCACGGACAAACCCCTGTGCAGTCTCTCACGGACAAACACAATTTACCAGGGCGTAGTCTCTCACGGACAAACACTTGTGCAGTCTCTCACGGACAAACACAATTCACCAAGAAACGTAAGTCGTAAACGTACCACCTATCACGGGTCAGTACTGTTTACCAAGGTGCCACCTATCACGGGTCTGCACAACTTACCAAAAAGTGTAAACCATAAACGTACTGCCTATCACGGGCCCGTACTGTTTACCAAGGTGGCACCTATCACGGGTCTGCACAGTTTACTAAAGCAAACATTAAGTAAATGAGTCATTAAGAGATTCCTCATTCTTAATACTCATTTGACTTAAGCGAATTTCAAAACAAACAATAAGTAAACAAGACATTAAGAGATTCCCCATTCTTAATTCTTATTTAACTTAAACGAATTTCAAAACAAACACTAAGTAAACAAGACATTAAGAGATTCCCCATTCTTAATACTCATTTGACTTAAGCGATTTTCAAAACAACCAATGAGTAAACAAGACATTAAGAGATTCCCCATTCTTAATTCTCATTTAACTTAAACGATTTTCACAACCAAACACACATTAAGTAAACGAGACATTAAGAGATTCCCCATTCTTAATACTCGTTTAACTCTAATGGTTTTCAAATTCCACACAGAACAAACTCAACCGTATTCACAAATTTATTACACGTTTCACGCCAAAACACAACAATTCATTTCTCCACAAAATCATTTTCACGACGACATTAAGTAAACGCATATATTAAGAGATTCCCCATTCTTAATTCTCATTTAACTTAAACGATTTTCAAAACAAAACATTAAGTAACCAAGACATTAAGAGATTCCCCATTCTTAACGCCCAGTTAACTTAAACAATTTTCAAAACAACATTAAGTAACCAAGACATTAAGAGATTCCCCATTCTTAACGCCCTGTTAACTTAAACGATTTTCAAAACAACATTAAGTAAATAAGTCATTAAGAGATTCCCCATTCTTAATACTTATTTAACTTAAACGATTTTCAAAACAAATATTAAGTAAACGAGACATTAAGAGATTCCCCATTCTTAATTCTCATTTAACTTAAACGATTTTCACAAACAAACACACATTAAGTAAACAAGACATTAAGAGATTCCCCATTCTTAATTCTCGTTTAACTTAATGGTTTTCAAATTCCACACAAAACAAACTCAAACATACTTTCACATTCAATGCATAATTCAAACCAAAACACATCAAACCATTTTTCCACACAAACCACACAAAACACATCTCAAATTCTATAATCATCAATCATGAACATGTCGAATACGACGACACAAATCAACACAATCCACCACTCAAACGCAACAAGTTTCATTTACTCAAAATCATACATAAATGAGTTTAAATTCATTTTTCACGAAATGGTACTTTAACCCTAACAAAATTCTTTTCCACAAAACCACATATAAGTCCCTAAATGCAAACTAAATGTTTGGAAGGAGCCCTTACCTTCATGGTAGCTTTAACGTGCGATTACGGTACCGTGAGTAAATCCGGTAAATTTTCCGCTCGCAACGCCGCTTCCAAAGTTGGTTCCCTAGAACCGTAGCATGGTAGTGAGCAACTTTCCCTTCTATCTCTTTGCGAAATGAAGCTTAGATCTAGATGAAACTGGAAGGTTTGTGTTTGACGGTTTTGAAATCCCTAATATCGTTTTCGAATCCGAGAGAAAGGAAGAAGCTGGAGACTTGATCATTCTCACCCACTAACCTTGGGTTTCAATTTTCGAACTCAAGGAAGCAAGGAAGAACGAAAATGGAGGAACAATGGAGGAAGAAGGAAGATGATGATGTGTGAGGCAGAGAGAGGAAGGAGGCGGAAAATGTTTTCTGTTTTCCTTTAGTTTTCCTTTCTTCCTTTTTCCTTCCTTTCTATTTCTTTATATCCTTTTCTTTTTATCCTCTTTCCTTTATTTTTCCCTCCAAACAAATATCTATATATATATATATATATATTTTAATTACTTTTAACAAATATCTCAAAATATCTAGATATTTATTAAAATTACCATTTCACCCATCACTTCTCAAACCACTTTTTTTGTTAAAAATATCTACTCTCGTCGCAACTCAATTGACAGATGCAATTTTTAGCAGCCCAAGATATTTTTAACAAAACTCTCTATAACTAAATTCTTCGAAAAAGATCCACAATAGTTAATTTAATTTATTTAACGACGAGTAATTCTAATCGGACATCAAAATATCTTATGGGTCATATAAACTCCAAAATGTTAATAACTTTGGCTAAAAAGCCTCCAAGTTCAATACCAAAAATACTCTAAAATACATAAAGTACACTTTAAAATTATGGGTCTTACAGATTGTCCCTTCCAACTTATTGTAGATGTAGAAACATGAAGCAATTCAATTCTAGATTGCTTGGATTATATTAGACATGTGTGCATGTTTGATACTCATTTGTATGAGTGTGTTAAGATACTGGATTAGGATTTTAACCCAATAGATAGGGTGAATAGGGAACTGCGAGTTAGTTAGTGAGGAATCAAAAGACTACATGTTCCTCTAATCAAGTTTCCTCTGATCTAGTTCTTTTATGATAAGAATTCCTCTGATCAGTTCTTCATTTGATCAGACATTCTCATATCTGAATTCCTCTAATATATTTCTTCCTTTGATCAAACTTCCTCTAATACAATTCTTCCTTTGATTATAATTTATCTTATAAGAATTCCTCTGATATAGTTCTTCTTGTAATCAAACTTCCTTGATCCAATTTCTAATAAATTATTGAGAGTAGAGATGTAATTTTGATGAAGAGAAGCAACGGCATTGCATGCAAATTTCTTAAAGTAAAAACAATAATTATAATTTCTTCTAATGAAATTGTATTTCAATATGAAAGAATCAAACCTCAAGTACCATTTTCTAGGTGACTACTGTTGAGACAAAATTCCAAATTAATGTTTTGATGATTATCAAACAAAATTTAACTAAGACTCCTTATTATGATTCTTAGTGTTTTGGTGTTAAACATGTTTGTTTGAGTGTGTTAATCATACATAGGTACTAAGCATGTCAAGCAAGATCATGTTAAAAAGAAGCAAGTACATTTAGAGAAACAAAGAACATTCATGGCATAGTTCTGTAAAACGAAGAACGTTCTTCATAATTCCAAGACAACAAGAATGCTCAGATTCTTAAAGAAAAGAATGATTCTAACGTTCTTCACAATTCACCATGAATGAAGGTTGTTTTAACATCTAATTGCTCTAACTCCGTAATGAGCGAGCAACTATAAATAACAAATTCATGATTGTTGAATGCTTAACCATAGTGGTGAATATTTCACCATAGTGTATACCATTTCCTTGTGTAAGACCTTTAATTTTTAAATCCAAAATTATACAATTTTTGGGTATTTTGTATTGAATTTCTTAGGCTTTTATCCCAGTTTTTGGTATTTAGTAAGTTAAATGCCAAAATATATTTTTGGAAATTGGATTAAAATTATTTTTCAAAGAAAAATTTATTTCTGTGACGAAAAATTTAATACGAGGAAATTTGGTTAAAGATATCACTCTTTGCTGAAAATTTATCTCTCAATTGAGTTGCGACGAGAGTAGATATTTTTATCAAAATAGTTTGAGATTTGAGTGACGTGATGTGGTGTAAGAGTATTTAGATATTGGTTGGATTGGTTTTTTTATATATATATATATAGGCTAGTAAAAGAGGTGAAAGACAAAAACATTCCTCTATACATTACAAACTTAAATTTTATCGGAATTAATCGTAGTGCCGTAATCGCATGTTAAAGCTACAAAGGAGGTAAGTGCTCCTTCCAAATTACTAGTTTGCATATAGGACTCTATATGTGTATGTGTGTGAGATGAATTTTAATGTGATTTATGAGTGTTTGTGGAAATTGAATATGGTGGTTTACGTTTTAAAATGTGGAGTTTTGAATTTGGTGATTTATGTTTGAAATTTTTGGAGATTAAATTTGGTTATTAATGTTGAAAATTTTGGAGATAAAATATGGGTGATTTAAGTTGAACTTGGGAAGAATAAAATTTAATTTGATTATGTGTTCATAAATGATATTAGGAATGTTTTATGTGTTTGAGGTATATTGGTGGAAAATGAATTTAGTTCAATTTATGTGCGGATTGAATTTGAGGATGTGTTTTATGTGTGGAATTGTGAAAAATGAATTTAAGGTGATTTAAGTGTGGTTGAGGAAATTGTTTTTGATGTGTTGGAGGGGTGGTTGTGGAGATTAATTTGGTGTAAAATTATGTTTGAAATTGTGAAATTAATGGGAGAATTATGGTTGAAATATGTGGAGTTGTAATATGGGTGATTTGCAGATTAAATTTGGTGGGAATTGAGCAAATTGAAATTGATGGGTGAATACTTGAATTGAATTTGAGGTGGTTAATGGGTGAATTGTTGAATTAAATTTGAGGTGGTTAATGGGTGAATTTGTGTAGATTGATTTGGATGTGATTATGTGCTCATAATTGATATTATGAATGATTATGGTGTGATTATGTGTAATGTTGTGGTGATTAAGTTTTGATGTGATTATGTATTTCAAACTGCTATGTGTATGTTTAAGGTGCGTTGAGATGGTAAGTGGTGATTGTGATGGGCCGCATGTTAAGTGGTGACCGCGATGGGCCACGACATGGTTCCATGAGTGGAGTGGTTCATCTTATCCTTACGAGGATTTCACTATGGAGTTTGTCCGTGAGAGACTGCACTAGTGTTTGTCCATGAGAGACTACTCCCTAGTAAATTGTGTTTGTCCGCGAGAGACTGCACTAGTGTTTGTCCGTGAGAGACTACTCCCTAGTAAATTGTATTTGTCCGTGAGAGACTACACTGGTGTTTGTCTGTGAGAGACTGCACTCGTGTTTGTCCGTGAGAGACTACATTCGTGGTTGTCCATGAGAGATTGCACCCGTGTTCGTTCATGAGGAAGTGTACGTTTAGAATTTACGCCTCTCGTGGAGGATTTTTGTTTGGAATTGAGGTATAAGGCCTGTGATAGGCTACACTTTAATAAATCATGCGGACTTGTGATAGGTGGCACTTTGGTAATTAGTACTGGTATGTGAGAGACTGTACAATTACGATTTTCGCCTATCGAGGAGAGTTTTAGTTGGAATTTCGGAAATTCATGCATTTTGGGCATATACGCATTGCATTAGGGTGCTTGGCACACGAGTCATGTTTGATATACTGTGATGATTGTATATGTATGCTCATTGTGGTTGTGATTGTGCCCTAATTAGTAAGTGATATTGTTTTGATTTGTGTGTAAGTATTGATTGATTGCGAAACCTTTAAAAAGCTTATTTATGCTGTTTTCTGCTGTTGTATTCGAATATGTAAGACCCATAGTTTTAAATTCTAATTTATGTATTTTTAGTGTATTTTGGTATTGAACTCTAAGGCTTTTTAGCCAAGTTAATGATATTTTGTGAGCTTAATGCCCAAAAAAAATTTTGGAGCCCCGATTAAATTTATTCGTCGAACAATAGTTTTATTTATTTATGCTACGAAGAATTTAGTATCGAGTAGTTTTATTAAAAATATCACTTGTCGCTGAAAATTGTATCTGTCAATTGAGTTGCGATAAGAGTAGATATTTTTATCAAAATGGTTTGGGAAGTGACGAAAGGTGATGTGGAAATGATGTTTTTATAAATATCTAGATATTTTTAGATATTTGTTATATATATATATATAAAAGAAAGAAAAGGAAAGGAAGGAAAAAGAAACAGAAGAAAAGAAAGGAAAGAAAGATGAAAGAAAGAAAACAGATGAAAGAAAAGGAAAAAGAAAACATAACGTCTTCTTCCTCTCCCTGCATCGCGCTACCTCCATCTTTTTTTCCTCCTCTTTTCCTCCACCTCTTTTCCTTTCTTTTGATCTCTTTTGCTTCAAGAAAAGGAACCCAAGGCTTAGTGGGTGAGAAAGCAAATAATTTCTCAGCTTCATTCATCTTCTTGGATTCGAAAGTGAAGAAAAACGGTGTTGGGGATTTCAAAACCGTCAAACTAAAACCTTCACTTTTCTTCTAGATCTAAGCTTCATTTCGTGAAGAGATAGAAGGGATAGCTACTCACCTCCACACTACGGTGCTAGTAAGCTAACTTTGGAAGCAACGACGCGATCGAAGTTTTTTTCCGAAATTAATCGTGGTGTCGTAAGTCATTGTTAAAGTTATCGTTAAGGTAATGGCTCCTTCCAAACTTTTAGTTTGCATCTAGGGACTTCTTTGTGGTTGGGTGCAGAATAAAATTGTTGGGTTTGAGTTGTAGATTTGGGGAAAATGAATTTAATGCTTATTATGGTTGAAATTTTGGAATTGGGTTTAGGTGAAAATTAATTTGACGCTATTTATGTTTGAAAACGCGGAAATTTATGGGTGGATGATGATTGAACTAGGTGTGGTTGTGGTGATTCATGTTTGATGTGTTCATAATTAATATTATGAATTTTTGAGATATGTTTTATGTGTGGATTTCGTGGAAAAATGAATTGATATGAATATTTGAGAATATGTTTGAGTATGCTCTATGTTGAATTTGAAAAATCATCAGTGTTAAATGAGTATTAAAAATGGGGAATCTTTTAATAGCCGCATTTACTTAATGATTGTTGTGGAAAGAGTCAGAGTATGCTCATGCATTTCATAGTACATGGCGACCGAATGGGCCACGAGAGGATTCCATGTGATTTGTTCGTTCATCTTATCCTTGCGGGGATTATGGCGTCGTGTAAGGTCCACGACAGACTGCACATTTTTGGTAAATCGTGTTGACCCGTGATAGGTGGCACCTCGATAAATAGTACTATTGGCCTGTGATAGGCGGTACATTTACGAAAATCGTGCTGATCTATGATAGGTGGAACCTCGATAAATTATTACTATTGGCCTGTGATAGACGGTACAATTATGATTTACGCCCCTTCGAAGAAGGTTTGATTTGAAATTTCGAGTCCATGCATTTTGGCATATACGCATTGCATTAGGGTGCTTGGCACCGGAGCCATGTTTGGTTGAATGTTATGATTGCGTGTGTAAACTCAAGTTGTTGTTGTGATTGTGCCATAATTGCTAAGTGTGATTGTTTGGACTTGTGTGTAAGTGTTGATTGATTTCGAAACATTTTCAAAACGTTTAAAAACTGAATTATGCATTTTTTTGCTATTGTAGTCGAATACAAGAGGCTTGTAGTCGAATACATATGTCCTGATTTGGCTACTGACTTATGAAATACCATTGTATTCGAATACAAGAGGCTTATAGTCGAATACAGATGTCCTGATTTGGCTACTGACTTCTGAAATAGCACTGTATTTGAATACAACAGTGCAATTTTGTTAAAAACTCCATTTTTCAACTTTATTTATGCATGTCTATCATATGAAAACCCTTTCAAGGATTATGCTAAATTAAAAGGTTATTTTATGCATTTGAAACTTAAATGCTATGTGTTATTTGTTAATTTCGGTTGGTGACCCTTTACAATTATTGTGGAAATCTGAGACTTGCCCATAGATGAGAACCAGGATCATCCTTCCAGTTAGTACCCTGGAGATGGGAAGGTAGTTGGACATACCTGACTGGAGCTGTGTCAGGAGGATTTTGTGCGGAGAGTATGGAGACCACTCGAGTTGTATACTTTTTATAGTATGATCAGATTTGATGGTTGTGTAGGGATTAGTTGTCTTTCTTTTGGAAATGTATTTACTTTATTTTGGAAGACTATACCTATACCTCATATTATCAACTTGACTTTTATTTTGATGGGTCCATTAACAACTTTTTGATGTGACGTAGAGAAGTTAAAATTCTAGGGGTAGTGCTTTTGCAAGAGTGTTTGCCGAGAATACCCCATGGGTATGAGCTATATCAGATAGCTCTCATAGCCCCGGTGTATTTTTCTGTTTAAATACTTAGGATTTATATTTCAAAAAACTATTTCTGCAACTTATAGTTATTTGTTGACTTTTGTCGTTATTTTACGACTTAAATATTTATCCAAGAGTATTTATTCCTTCATTTCTGAAATTCGATTTTTGTATTGAAAAAAAAAGGGTTGTTACAGAATACAAGAAGGTTGTATTCGAATGCAGATGTCCTGATTTGGCTACTGACTTCTGAAACATCATTTTATTTGACTAGAGGAATGTTGTATTCGAATACATATTTCTTGATTTTGCTACTAACTTCTGAAACTGCACTGTATTTGAAAACAAGGATGTTGTATTCGAATACGACAGTGCAGTTTTGTTAAAAACTTCATTTGTCAACTTTGATTAAGCATGTTTGACATATGAAAACCCTTTCAAAGAGTATGCTAAGTTGGAATGTTATTTTGTGCATTTAAAATTTAAATGCTATGTGATATTTGTTAATTTTGGTTGGTGACCTTTACAGTTATTGTGGAAATCTGGGCTTTACCCTTATATGAGAATTAGGATCATCCGACTGGTTAGTACCCTGGAGATAGGAAGGTAGTTAGGCATACCTGACCGATGCTGTGTCAGAAGGATCTTGCGGGGCTTGTGGAGAACACTCGGGCTTTATAGTTTTTTTGTAGTATGATCAGATTATGTGGTTGTATAGAGTCTACCTGTCTTTCTTTTGTGGATGTATCTATTATATATATTTAAAACAGACTCCGCTGCCACCTCACATTATTTCTTCCACGTATGCAAAAATTTCCCACCTCACACTATTTCTTCCACGTATGCAAAAATTTCCCATCTCAGCCAAAAAGCTGACATGACATCATTATAGAGAGTTTTGTTTCTAGCTTTTTACAAATCCTATACACCATTCAGTATGTCTCTTAATTAAATATTATTTCATAACGTCTAATCAAAATTTTCTAAATTAATTCCACATTATTATTTCGTAACGTCACATTATTATTTCATAACGTTTGTCCATCATTTTTCACATTAATTCCACATTATTTTAAAAAATCAATATCAAGTTTTATGTCTGAATTGTCAAATAATTATTGATATAATAGTTATATCAATAATATATATATTATTATTGTGTATTCGGAAGAAAACTATTTATCATTTATAGATAAAAAAATAATGTTTAATATTTAAATTAAAAAATTATTTATTATTTTTTTACGGTGATGTTTTATGTTGTTATTTTTTAAAAAATACTACCAATTTGAAGTTTCTACATTTGTTTTAATTCTACTCAACCGTGCATATGAGTTGTTTGTGAAAATTCTCAAGTCATTGTATAGAAGTTTTATACTCAAAATATTGGAAAATAAATTTTTCTAAAAATATTTTGAAAATAAATTTATATTTGGCAACAAAAAAAAATGCATGCCTAATTTGATTTTTCGGTAGATAATTACATATATTAATACTTATTAAAATACTTTTAATATTTTAACACAAAATATAATTTATAAATTTTGTTTGTAGGATGATAATCACTGTGACTTTTTAATAAAATATATGAATTAGTTGCAATTAGGTAATACAAAATATTTTACAGATTCTCAAATGTGTGTTTGCCAATTCATATATAATAATTACTCAAATAAACTCATTTGAAAAAATACTCTACAAACAAAATCAATAAATTATATTATTTTTGAAATATAAAAATCTTATTTACAATACTACTAATATATTAAAATTTATATATTTTATATTATTTTTAAAATTTTATTCACAATATAACTAATATGTTAAAATCTGTATATCTTCGCGCGTTGCGCTGGTAATATTCTAGTTTATTTCAATTTGGAAGACTGTACTTATACCTCATATTGTCAGCTTGACTTTTATTTTGATGGGTCTTTGTACTACTTTTTAATGCGATGTGGGGAAGTTAAAATTCTTGGGGCAGTGCTTTTGTACAGGTGTCTGTCGAGAATACCTCAGGGGTATGAACTATATCTGATAGGTTTCATAGCCCCGGTGTATTTTGTTGTTTAAATACATTAGGTTTGTATTTCAAAAACTATTTATGCTGCTTGTTAATATTTGTTGGCTTTTGTCGTTATGTTATTAAAATATTTTATCCCAAAGTATTTCTGTCTTTCTTCCTTTATTTATGAATTAGTTTTTTTTTTAAAAGGGGCTGTTACACCTTGAGTGAACCCATTTGCTACAACTCTTGCCTTGTATCTAGAAGGTTCAACTCCTAGAATTTTTCTTTCAACATAAAAATTTAATTACTCTTAATCATCTTGGGTCCGTTTAGTTTATAGACAAGATTCCATGCATTATTCTTTCAAGAGAGCTTAACTCTTTAGTCAGCATCTATTTTTTAATATCCTTGTATGTAATGGTTCCAATAACATTCTTTAGTAGTGTGAAATGCATAACTGATCATATCAACTAAGAACCCAACCTTTTGAGGTGAATTTATTTGTCTTGTGTCTCTATCCCTTGCTAGCAAGTACTCGTCTGTATTAAACATGAATACCATAATATAAATCAGCTGCTACAAAGTTTATAAGTTGATTATGTCCAAAAGTTTGGTTTAGATCATACCTTGGCTCATTTCCACCTCTAGGTTTCACCTGAAGCTCAAAATTATCTAATACATGTTGTAACAGAATCTAGTCCTCACTATACTTAGTTAATTTTATAGTTTTCTCCATGAAATTTGACACCTCTACTTGTAATGCATCTTTTATTTCTAAAGAACAGATTCAGTACCCCTTTACTTCATCAGAACATCCAACAAAACATCCCTTCTTTACTCTAGGTCCCATTTTCCATTATTTCCATGATAATATGCAGTACACTCAAAAGTCTTAAGGTGGTTGTAGTTTGGGACTCTACTAATTCAAAGTTCCTGAGAAGTTTTTAGATTTTGGCTATTGATGGGCTCATATTGATGAGATAGTAAGCTATGTGAGCAGCTTCAGCCCAAAATTTCATAGGCATACTTGAGTTTGACAACACACCCATTCCTTTTTGTTTTTCATCATAGTCATCAATAACGTCAAGAAGACATGTTTAAAGCATGTGTCTCAATCTGAAACATCACCCTTTTGGTGTTGCATTGTCTTTGTACCTTAGACAAGCATGAAGGTGTCTTTGGTTATATCGTGTTTGTCTTCAAAAATCCTTGAAACTGTAAGTTATAATTGGTGTAGTGTTAACTAGTTGTGAATTGAGCTCTATGCAGTTTGACATATACATAGTGTTCACAAAATGTCAGTTCTCCAATACTGTCTCCATGTAAAACTCCTAGCTTGCTTAGAATCTACATCTCTTTGAGACTCATGTGTCCCACCTAAACATTGATGCCATAGACTTGTATTTTTTAATTTGGATAATACAACTCTGCTTCTCGAATTATGCTACTTCCATATAAGATATAAGTGTCATTTTTCTGGTGACCATTCCTCACCATTATGGCCCCTTTAATTACGTTCAATGTACCATTCTCAACTTTGTATGAGAAACCAAAATCCTTTAGCATTCATAAGAGATATTAAGTTTTTCTTAAGTTGGGGGACATATCTCATTCTTGTGGTATTCTCCTTGTACCATCTTCAATCCCCAAATTTACTAAACTAATTCCTAATACCTTGAATTCTGGATTATTCCCTATGAAGACCTCCCTCAATCAGATTCTTAAATCCAATAATCTAATCTCTTCAGAATAATATGAAATGAACATCTTGAGTCTAAGACCCACTCAAAATCATAATATATTGTAGTTCCCTTTAGCACATCAGCAGTAGGTAACCATTTGAAGCAATTGGTACTTTCTAGCATCTTTTTAGCCATCACTTTTTGAATTTCCTCTCTGGAAAATCTTTCTTTTTAATGCCTCTATTGCTACATTGAAAAAATCTTTGGTTTGTTTTATCAGTGTACTTCTTCTAAGTTTTAAATTGTGTTTAGATATTTTGTTCTTGTATTTGATTATCCAACAAACTTTATTGTTCCCTTCCTCTCTTAATTCTAAAATTCGCTTTAGCTCCTTAGAATTAAGTATTGATTGCACCTCCTCAAAGAATAATGTACCTTTGTCGTAGACTAGTGTATCAAGTATGTGTTCATATGACATTGCCAAGGAACTTACTAGATGTAAAGCTTGGTCTTCATCTTTAAAACTCCCATCAATATTTCCAAGATTGATAATGATCTTGTTGAATTTATCAATGTGCTCTTCAATTGGTTTCCCTGTTTGCATCTTGAACCCATAGAGCCTCTGCTTCAAGTAGAGTTTATTAGCAAGAGATTTCCCAATTATTAAAGTTTTCACCCAATTGTTACAACCGTCCACTCTTTTGCATCTTATCTCCATGACATGTCTCCCAAACTCAAAATCAATGCACTATGAGCTTTCTTCAGGATTTCGATCTTCTTTTCTTTTCTCACTGTGGCTGGTACACCAATTTAAGCTTCAACTAAGCCCTCATGAACCAATAAAGCTTTCATTTTGGGTTGCCAAACCCTGAAGTCATTCATGCCATTGAACTCCGATATATCAAATTTTGAGTCATGAGTCTCTCAAATTGAAACCAAACCTCACATACAATCATGTGCCAAGTTGGATTACTGATATAAGCATAAAAGCATTGAGGAACTCAACCATTCCCCTAATGAAGGTTGTTTGGGGAGGATCATCGCCAGAGGGATCAACCTGGGAACTAGAACCTAACATGACAAAAAAGTATCCTTATCTCTTTCAATAGATAGGTTCTCAAATTTTGAAGGCAAAATTTTATTAAGGAGGGAAAATGTAATAACCCTCTCACTACCATAGAAATGTTTATAATATTTATGTATTTATTAGAATTTCTAGAATTTTAATAATTGTTAATGTTGTGTTTTTAGTAATGTTAACTTAAGATCAATGGCAATATAAAAAAGTAATAGTATTAACAAGTCCAAGTGGCAAAGAGAGAATATGCCACTTTTACTCCTCTCTCTTTCTCCTCCAATCACGTGTACTAACCTGTCTTCCACCTTCATTTCTTTCATTTTCTTATTACCCACATTTAAAACATTTTAATAGATACCAACATAGGTTACTATTCATTATCTCCCTCATTCATCAATTTTCCTATCTTTCTAAAATCCTTCGAAGACAACAGCTCTCTAAATTCTTCTCCATACAACTTGACCCCTTACATTTCCCTTTCTTCCACTCAAAACACATTAAACCTCTAAAATCGTACCAAAGAAAATAGGGAGAAATTTTGAGAAATTTCATATTTCATTCCATAACAGCAAAAGCAGAAGTGTGAGAGTTGAGAAAGAATAAATTTCCACAACTGAGCTCCAATTAAAGGAATCCCTCCTTGGCAAACATTGAGTTCATTTCTTAGAACAAATTGTTGAATATAAATAATATTGAGAGACATATTCAATAACCTGTGTGTTTCAACTACACAACGAAATTTCTTTATATAGACAAAGGGTATTAAACAACCTTAATTTACATTAATACTAACGGGCCAAAATACTTATAGCCCATCTAATCTATTTATTTACATTCTAATATAGTATTTAACGTACCCTAATTTACAGTAATACTAACGGGCCATAATACTTACAACCCATCTAATCTAATTATTTACATTCTAATATAATATTTAACACTCTCCCTCAAGTTGGAGCTTATAAATCAAATGCGCCTAGCTTGTTACATAAATAACTAATTCTAGGACCTCTCAATGACTTTGTAAACAATCTGGTAACTGATCATTGGATTTGACAAAGCTAGTGATGATGTCACCCGATTCAATCTTTTCTCTAACAAAATGACAGTCAATCACAATATGCTTGGTCCTCTCATGAAAAAAAGGATTTGAGGCAATGTGCAATGCACCTTGATTATAACATATTAGTGTCATTGTGATGATCTCTTCAAATTGAAGTTCTTTCAGTAACTGTTTCAGCCAGACGAGTTCACATTTTACTAGTGTCATGGCCCTGTATTTTGCCTATGTGCTGGATCTTGCAACAACATTTTGTTTCTTACTCTTCCAAGATATTAAATTTCCTCTGATAAGTACACAATACCCGGAACTTGATCGTCTATCTATGGGTGCACTTTTGATGTATTTAAGAATCTGGATTACAACATCCATATGTTCTTGGCAAGTAGAATTTAAGAGTTGACTTACCACACTGACAACAAAGGAAATGTCAGGATGAGTGACTATGAGATAGTTTAACTTTCCAACAATCTCCAATGTCTTCCTGAATCTAATAGAGGCTCCCCCTGATTGGGTAAGAGTTTGACATTTGGATCCATAGGAGTATCAACTGACTTGGCATTTAATTGGCATGTTTCTTCAAGAATATCCATAGCATATTTTCTTTGTGAAATTATAAGGCCATCCTTGGATTGGGATACTTCAATACCGAATATATAACGAAGTTTACCAAGGTCTTTAGTCTGAAATTTATTTGAGAGATGTTGTTTTAACTGGAGTATTCCTTGCTGATCACTACCAGTTATAACAATGTCATCCACGTAAACAATAAGATAGATGCACTCTTAGCTTGAGTGATGATATTGAGTGATCGACTTCACTACGGATTATACCATATTCTTGTACTATCGAGCTGAATATGCCAAACCTAGGAGACTGTTTAAAATCATAAAGGGACCTGTGTAGCCGACAAACCATGTTGGAATACTCCGCCTGAGCAAAAAAAACCATGGTGGTTGCTCCATGTAAACTTCCTCTTCAAGATCACCGGGCAAAAAGGCATTTTTAATGTCAAGATGATGGAGAGGCCAATGTCGGATTGTTACAATGGAGAAAAATAGTCTGACATATGCCATTTTGGCAACAGGTGAGAATGTGTCACTGTAATCCAACCCAAAAATCTAAGTATATCCCTTGTTTACCAAACAAGCCTTAAATCGATCAATCTTACCATCAGGACCAACCTTCACTGTATAAATCCAATCACACCCGACTAACCACTTCCCATGAGGTAAAGGAACCAATTCCCAAGTACCACTGCTTTGTAGAGCACACATCTCATCAAGCATTGTTTGCCTCCACTCAGGGTGGGATAATGTTTCACCTGTAGTTTTAGAAATAGAAACAGAAGACAAGGAGGAAAAGCAAGTGTAATGTAAAGGAGAAAGATGATGATAACACAAATCAATATAATGAGGAGATGGATTATGGGTGGTGCGAATATCCTTACGAAGAGCAATGGGAAGGTCAGCCTCAGGTGGCAGGGCCGGATTCGGAGGTGCCGTCAGAGGAGAGTGTATAATGGGATCAGGAATAGGCACAACAAAGGATATGCAATGATGCTGATATGTTTGTAGTGGTCGTGGAGGTTAGGGGGCAGACTCAGCATGTTCGATAGGAATACGAGTGGGTGGGAGAGGGATAACTACTAGAGGAGGTTCGTGATTAATGTCCTGATAGGGCTCAATAGTTATATGGGTAGGTTTAAAGTATTGTGCAGACTCGAAACAGCTAACATCGGTTGATGTGACGTAGCGGCGTAGTGTGGGAGAATAACAATGAGAACCCTTTTGGGACGGATGATAATCGAGAAAGACACATTGTCGAGTTAGATTGATTGAAGGACAAAGATTCAAAGAACAAAGATTGTTTGTTCATGGAATCGTATTCGTGTATGAAAGCATCAAAATAAGGTAACGGGTAAGAGAATGTTTGAATTCATGAGTATAATCTATTATGAGATGAACGGGAAAACCGTATTTCCCAACAATTCATATGAGACTAGCTACATACGGGAGTAGTCCTTTGAGTGATAAATTAATTAAGATGCAAAGTGAAGATTGTGAGATTAAAATATGGAATAAAAATACTCATAAGGTATTGATTGATTCGTTAAATGTGTGGTATTTAATATTATTGTGATATTTGATTTAATTTCGTTAAATGTTGGGTATTTGATATTATTGTGATATTTGATTTAATTTCGTTAAATGTGTGGCATTTGATATTATTGTGTTATTCCATTTATTTTTGTTAAATGTGTGATATTTGATATTATTGTCATATTGGATGTCGAATGAATTTTATGTATATGTTTGATTAAACAGGTTTCGGTGATGTGATAATCAAAGGTGGATGCATTTTGATAAGTTTATGTGATTATGATGTTGTATAATTAATAAAAATGATGTTCTATATTTGATAAGTCTATGTGATGATGTATGATTGATGAGATTGATGTTATAAGATTGTGATGAGTTCATGCGATGACGTGTGATTAATGATTGTGATGAGAATATTGAAGTAATCTTATAATTGATGAAATAATTGTGATTTCAATTTGTGTTTAAGATGACGGTCTTAATGGAGCACCATAGGCCAAGGAGTGAAGGAAATAAATATTGAGAATTTGGGAACTGGAGACTATTTTGTCATCATATAAGTAGAGCCTGACAAGCCTAGTGATTCTTGAGAAGTGCAACAGAATGAGCCTATCATGGCTGTCTTTTGTTGAGCCTTAAGGCAAGATTGCTAGACATTGGAGGTATTCGGGTGGGGAATTCCTAGGTGACTTGGAGGTAGCACTCTAAATGTTGGAAGCTACCATGCAACACACGTTTACCTTGACCATCGCACATATGTATTTCGGGTTGAGCTGAGGAGATCTATGGGGGCATGGCCCATTTGAATTGTCCGTCCACCAGGATGGTAGTATAGTAACCAGCCTCCTAACCAAATACTTCATAGTTAGAATGGCACCATATTGTGAAGTAGAGTTTAAAGCTCATGCATAACATTGCATTTTCTTTTGAATTTTTTGTTGCGATTGATGTGTTTCAAAAGTAATAATAATTACTTGTAGATGATTATTATAATCAGATGATTATTTTACTTGAGTGACTTTGATGTTATAATATGATACTATTTATTGAAATATTTTGATATATCATAATTTGATTATGATGCGGTCTATTATGATTGTTTGTGTGTTCTTCTTACTTCTATTATACTATTAACCTTATAAAAGGAAAAGTTTAAATTATTTCTTTTGAATTTTGAGAAATGTGATATCCTAAATATGTTATAAAAGTTTTATTTCAAAAAAAAAAAAAGATTTTCTTTATACGCTGCGGATTAAATTAAAAAATTCTTGTATAAATTAATATTTATTATTTTGAGGTTTAGGGTGTCACAATTAACACGTGGTTTCTAGTGGAACAACTCAAGGGAAGTATAATATCTACTTGAATCTAATGGTTGTTGAATCTTATATCCTATGACTGTCAATTTTTGTTATACGACTATAAGGGTATGAATATTGTTCCAATCTTTTGTATCCACCCGATAGTGGTTTAGTTTCTTCTTCAATCTTAGGTTCAGGTTGTTAGGAGAATACTTGGCTTGTAGGGTCAAGGTAGTTAGTTTCTCAAAAGTATGGGGTTGTCAGGTTGATTGGGAAGACTTGGATTGTATGGTCAAGGTGGTGATTTTACTCAAAGTCTAAGATTATCAGGTTGTTTACGAATATTGGTTTGGAGGGTTAGGTCTTTTGTAATTCAAGTGATTTGGATTAATGGATTAAAGTCTTCTAAATTAGGGAACTGGATGTAGTCAAGTTAGTGGTGAACCAAGATAAATCTATGAGTCGAATTTTTTATGCTTTCATTGTTTGTTGCCTCTGAACCTAGTTGCTTCATATCAAAGTACTTCTTAAAAACGAACCAACCTTCATCAAATTAGCAAAAACTCATCATCTTTGTTAAATACAATTCAACCCCCTTCTCGTGTTTGCACATTCAATTGGAATCAGAGCTCGGCCTTAAGGTTGAGCACTTTACAATTTTTGAGGAAAGAACCAACGGTATTCTGACATGTTTGAATTGAACATGTGTTTCAACAAATTCAACATGTTTGAATTCAGTGAATCAACAAATGAAGAAACTGAGGTATTTACTGACTTAACTCGATCTGATTTAATTACTCCTTTAAATGATTTTTAAATCAGAATAAAAAAATATCTTTAAAATTGAAAACATTTAGGAAAGAAAATGTTAACCTAACTGAAAAAGTTAATGTTTTTAAGAATCAAAGTGCTGAATATAAAACTGAAAATGCAATTTTGAAAATTGATATTACTAAACTCAAATAGAAAATGCAACTCTGGAAACATATATTATTGAACTTAAAACACAAAATGCAACTCTTAAAACTAATATTACTGAACTTAAAATAGAAAATGCAAATCTAAAAATTGCTATTGGTGAACTTAAGGCTTAAAATCTAACTCTAAAAAGTAATTATAATTCAACATCAATTGAAAATACCACATGTAACTCTAATAAGCATGAAGAAGTATTTTAAGATTTTCTTGATAATGGTATGGAAAGAAGCAAGTATTCATCTACGATTTATAGTGTTAGTAGGAATGATAAAAGAGGAAAAGGATTTCAAGAAAAAGTAATTGAACCTAATTTTGTTCCCTCTGATGATTTATGAACTATTTTCTCCAAAAAAGATCACACTAAAATATCTTGTCCTATGCTAACCAAATGGAAAGACAAGAAACCTTTAAGAACTAACAAACCAGAACCCAACCAGATTTCGGTACGAAATGATAAAATTGTTTATATGTCTGATGTTCTAAGCAACTAAATTGAAACAACACTCACGATGCTTGGTCAATGGAAGCTTGGGATATATGAAGGGGAAATGGTCTATGTTCCAAAATAGAAGCCAACTGACTCTGGTAGAAGAAGGACTAGTCTTCATAGTACCTATCAGAACAATAACTAGTTGATGAACCATAACTATCAGAAAACGAAGAACCATATAATTAACCAAAAATATAAGAATAGTCTTCAACCAAAACTGGCAGAATAATCACACATACCAACATAACAAAATAGGCAGAGAAATCGCACATATCAAAAGAACTAGAACAACCAGAAGTATCAGAATTACCATCAGTTCCAAAATTACTAGAGGAACTTGATACATCAGCAGAAATAAAAGTATATGATGATCAATCAAAATCTAGTGACTTCTCTAAACACTCCAATTAAGTTCATCAAGACTATAAACCTGGATGCGAATTCAAATCCCTTCATCCAGATCGTCTAATTAGAAAATATGTATAACGCCCTATATTTTCATATATATTACATATGTGTTTTTAAGTAATTGTTGTAAATTATTATCTAATTAATAATTTAATTATTTTGTAAAAAATTAAATTAAATTTTACACCCTATACTTTACCTTGATAATTATAACATTTGTTTCTATTTAACTGTTCTAGTGTGACAATGACACGATGACAATTTAGGGCATGCTCATTTCCTAAATAGATTGCTGTTATTTTGTTTATTTGATTTGTTTCAATAATCAGTAAATCGATGTGTAAGATATGTTGGTTTTATTTTATCATGCGTGACCTGCAGTGATAATTTTTGTCTTGTTGGATTTATTTAGTTGATAAAAATGTTAGTTGAATTATTTAATCCAATTAGAATATATAGAAGTTATATTGTTTGTTAGTTTTATTTCAACCAAATAAGTATTTGGCCTAGGAGATAGTAGAGTATTCAGTGTTATTGCTTGAAAATGTTTTTGGTTCATCCACCTTTAGTATAAAAAAATGAGACTAACTCATTCCTTTAATTCTCCTTCATGACCAAATTTTATGATAATTCATGGTGTTGTCTTGACATAATATAGACTTTATGTCCTTGTCTCAATCAATTAATAGAGAAAGAAAAGAAAGAATAAATAGAGAAACATAGTCTGCTTCTTTTTTTCCACACAATCATTATCATCATCATTATCGTCAAGTTGAATTACAATTTTCTTTCTTCTTTTAATATGATCTTAAGTAAAGTTTGGACCCTTTGTCTTGTTCTTTGATTCATGGGGCTTAGAACGTGTTGCTAGGAAGTAAAGCGTCTAAGGTAAGCGTTTTTACCCATGCAAGGTTGGATTATATATTAAATTGGTGGTTTGTAAGATATTGATATGATGTCATGATGTCTTAATGTAAGACCCATAATTTTTAAGCATATTTTATGTATTTTAGCGTATTTTGGTATTGAACTCAGAGGTTTTTTAACCAAAGTTATTAATATTTTGGGAGTATAAAGGACCAAAAAGTTATATTGATGCTCGATTAAAATTAATCGTCGATCAATAAATTAAATTAACTGCGGTGGATCTTTTACGAAGAATTTAATTCAAGAGAGTTTCGTTAAAAATATCTTGGGCTGCTAAGAATTGCATCTGTCAATTAAGCTGCGACGAGAGTAGATTTTTTTAACAAAAAAAGAGGTTTGGGAAGTGATGGATGAAATGGTAATTTAACAAATATCGAGATATTTTGAGATATTTGTTAATTATAATTGATATATATATATATATATATATATATATATATATATATAGAAAAGGAGAGGAAGGAAATAGAAAGAAAAGGAAATAGAAGGAAAGGAAATTAGAAGAAAGGAAAACCAGAAGAAAACATAAAACATTTTCGATCTCCTTCCTCTCACTGCCTCACGCGAAGCTTCTCCCTCCTTCCTCCATTTTTATACATTTTCGTTTTTCTTGCTTCCTTAGAGTTCAAAAATTGAAACCCAAGGCTAGTGGGTGAGAAAGATCAAGTTCCCAACTCCTTCCTCCTTCTCGGATTCAAAAACGGAGTTAGGGATTTCAAAAACCGTCAAACACAAACCTCTCCGTTTCACCTAGATCTAAGCTTCGTTTCGCGAAGAGATAGAAGGGAAAGTTGCTCACTACCACGCTACGGTGCTAGGGAACCAACTTTGGAAGCGACGTTGCGGGCGGAGATTTTACCGGATTTACTCGCGGTACTGTAATCGCACGTTACAGCTAACGTGAAGGTAAGGGCTCCTTCCAAAATTTTAGTTTGCATTTAGGGACTTACTTGTGGTTGTGTGGAAAAGAATTTTGTTAGGGTTAAAGTATTGATTTGGGGAAAATGAATTTAACTCATTTGTGTATGTTTTGAGTAAATGAAATTTGATGTGTTTGAGTGGTATGTGGGTTGATTTGTGTTCGTCGTATTTGATGTTTTCATAATTAATACTGATGAAATTTGATATGTGTATGTTGGATTTTGTGGAGAAATGAATTGATGTATTTTGGTGTGAGTTGTGGATTGGATTTGATAATATGTTTGAGTTTGTTTTGTGTGGGATTTGAAAACCATTACGTTAAACGAGTATTAAGAATGGAGAATCTCTTAATGTCTTGTTTACTTAATGTGTGTTTGTGAAAATCATTTAAGTTAAATGAGTATTAAGAATGGGGAATCTCTTAATGTCGTGTTTACTTAATGTTTGTTTTGGAAAAATCGTTTAAGTTAAATGAGTATTAAGAATGGGGAATCTCTTAATGTCTTGTTTACTTAATGTTTGTTTTGGAAAATCATTTAAGTTAAATGAGTATTAAGAATGAGGAATCTCTTAATGTCTTGTTTACTTAATGTTCATTTTGAAAATCGTTTAAGTTAAAAGAGTATTAAGAATGGGGAATCTCTTAATATTTATGTTTGCTTAATGTTTGTTGTGAAAATCGTTTAAGTTAAATGAGTATTAAAAATGGGGAATCTTTTAATATCTGCATTTGCTTAACGATTGTTGTGGATGGAGTCAGTATATGCTCATGCATTTTCATGTTTCTTGTAAATCGTGCAAACCCGTGATAGGTGGCACCTTGATAAATAGTACTTTGGTCTGTGATAGGCGGTACATTTATGATTTTCATTTTTGTAAATTTTGCAGACCCGTGATAGGTGGCACCATGGTAAATATTACTTTGGCCCGTGATAGGCGGTACATTTACGATTTACGGTTTTTTGTAAATTGTGCAAACCCGTGATAGGTGGCACCTTGGTATAGAGTACTTTGGCCTGTGATATGCGGTACATTTACATTCTTTTTAGTAAACCGTGCTGACCTGTGATAGGTGGCACCTTGGTAAACGGTACGGGCCCGTGATAGGCAGTATATTTATGGTTTACGCTTTTTAGTAAATCGTGCAGACCCGTGATAGGTGGCACCTCGGTAATTGGTACATTGGCCTGTGATAGGCGGTACAATTATGATTTACGGCCCTTCGAGGAGGGTTTTGGTTTGGAATTCCGAGTCCATGCATTTTGGCATATATGCATTGCATTAGGATGCTTGGCACACAAGTCGTGTTTGATTCAAATTTATGATTGTGTTGATTTTGCTAAGTGTTATGTTTTGAAATTATGTGTAAGTGTGTTTGATTCAAATTTATGATTGTGATGATACTACTAAGTGCTATGTTTTGGAACAGATTGTGTGTAAGTGTGTTTGATTCAAGTTTATGATTGAGTGTTTGAACTTGAGATGTCATTGTGATTGTGTTGAGTTTACTAACAGTTATGTTTTGGAATTGTGTGATAGCATGTTTGATTGCGAAACGATTTTGAAGCTCATAATGTCGTGGTAATTTGTGGGAATGGCTAAGTGTTAAGATTTGGAGTTGTGTATGAATGTGATTGAGTTAATTTATGTATTTTTGGAAGAATATGCAGGGAACTCGATTTCCCAATCGATTTGATGAGTTACAGGGACTTCTCTAATTTGACAAAATCGATATGCCAATCGATTTTGTAAAGCTGTTTTTCAAAACCATTTAAGAAATCGATTTGGAAATCGATTTGGCCATCCAGGAACTCAACAAAACTGACAAAACCGATTTGGGAATCGATTTGGCCGTCCAAGAACTCAGCAAAACAAACAAAATTGATTTGGAAATCGATTGGCTCAGTAGAAAATCTTCTTTTGAGTTAGATAATCGATTGCTCAATTGATTTATCAATGTTTTGTTCAGTTATGTATTACTTGATGGATTGAGAACTTTATTTTGATTTCACTTTCATTTGGTAAGCATTATATGAACTTTTAGCATATGGAAAACCCTTTTAAGATGCATGCTAAGTTGAAAAGGTTATTTATGCATTGAAAAACTTAAATGTTATGGTGACCCTTTACAACTATTGTGGAAATCTGGGCTTTGCCCTCAGATGAGAGCCAGGACAATCCTACCGGTTCGTACCCTGCAGATGGGAATGTAGATGGGAATGCTTGACTGGAGCTATGTTAGGAGGATCTTACGGGGCGCGTGGAGATAACTCAGGGTGTATAGTTTTTTGGTAGAATGATCAGATTAGGTTGACATAGAGGGAACAAATGTCTTTATTTTGGATTGCGGTTATTTTAAATTGGAAAATTGTATCTTTGCTAATATTGTCAGCATGACATCTTATGTTAATGGTTTCCATGTATCACTTTTGATGTGTAAATACTTTGGATTTATATTTCGAGAAACTTTTCCACTGCTTGTTAATTATAATGATTTAAGTAATTATCCAATGGTATTTCCTTATTTGTTTCTCTGTTTTATTTTAATTTCTTTTGAAAAAAAAATACACCCTTGCTTAGAAAATCGGGGTGTTACATCTTAAACGAAAAAAATATTGATTTTATATGCCTTAAAGAATTTAACAATAATGTTTTGAATTTTTTGAGTAATACATTTGCCTTGATAAACATAATTATAAAATTTCAATTTTAATTATTATATAATGATTTATTTGCTTATTGTCATATATTTGATATGAAATTGCGATTTTTGTGTCGTTTAGGTGTACTTAATTATAAAGTAATGATTTTAATTATGATCTCATAAGTAATATGTTTTTTAGGACGCATTTGATTTAAAATTTTGACTTTTGAGCTATTTAATTTCAATATTTTGATTTTTATAAACAATACATGTGTCTTCCGAGAATTGATGGAAATTTTTAATTTTTATTTATGATAACATGATTAAGTTGATGATTTTGATGGGTTTGGTGTAAGGTTTGTTTTGTATGCTTAAATGACTAATGATGGAAGAAATTTTATAGTAGAAGAAATAAAGTTTTTATTTGTATATGTTATTCGTGATTTATGTTTTAATGCCTATCGATAACACGTCGTTAATCCAATTTTATAGTTTATAATATGAAAGTTGTGATTTTGAGATATTTATTCACGTGTATAGGTGTTCTATATTTAGAATAGCGAACTGACCGATTCTTGATTTCGAGCAACCATGATAATATAAATTTGATATCATATGTGATTAAAATTTAATCTTGAATATTTTATCTTTGTGGTTGCCTAAGTGGTTGATGATTTATGTTTTGAACATTGTTCTCTTTGTGGTCGCCTAAGTGACTAGTGATTTATGTGTTAAACATTGTTCTCTTTGTGGTTTACTAAGTGGTAGATGATTCGTGTTATGAACCTTTTATGTATGTGGTTGCCTAAGTGGTAGGTGATTCGGGTTTTGAACATCTTAGGTATGCATAACATGCATACATTTTATTGTTATTTTTATTTTAATCTAATTATTTGTTCTAGCTGAGTTGCTTCTTGAATTATTTAGGTACATTTTATGACTTGATACATCCTTACAAATTATTTGAAAAACATAATTTCTTTCAATCTTTTATTACAAAAAGATGTTATATTTTTATTTTATAGCTATTAACTTATTATTTGGTTTTATTTACGTAATTAGATGAATTAACCTCTTACACCAACATTTAGGTACTAATGATCTCAAATAGTTGCATTAATGATATTTGTTTGGTGCACGGGCATAGGAAAATAGGACTTTAACTTAAAAATAATGTTTTGTATTAATAAAACCGATGTGACACATTTTAAAGTTGTTTACTTTTCATCATTAACTTTAAATAGTAATACGGAAGTGAAATTTTTTCGCTTAGAAAATAATTGAATCCTAGTTAATTTTAGTCACCTTTATTTCTCTTAAATTTCACCTAACGAGAATTTAATTTATTTTAGAGCGTAAGTGAGTATCGATCTAACAATTGGAACATTAAATTTATAAATAAATAAATAATATTTTAGTATATTGAATTACGTTCTTTTGTAAAATAAATATTTCATATTGTTTTCTAGCATATCTTTTGTTTATTACATAATGAGTCACTCTTAAGAAAAAAAATTATAGTCGATTTTAAAAGATAACAATAATTTTTCCTGTCATGGGAATCAAACAAGGTGGTATCTGGGGGATAAGTACCGCCATCCATTCATTCCCGACCAATAAAGCTCAATTGATAGTGAAAATGAATTGACGGCGGTATTTATCCTCAAGTATCGGGTCCAATTCCCAGGGAAGACAAAGACTCGTTATTTCCTATAGAGAGGAGAGGAGGACAAAAAGGTCGTGATTAATAGTGCCGATGCTATTACACTACTTGCCTGAAAACCTTAAGACATGTTGTAACCATCATGTCATTTCCATCCCAACAGCTTTAAAGAACATACACTGATTCAATTACAAGAATAGTTTCGTAAAGTTTCTATGGCAAACCAGTCTTAAAAGAAACAATACAAAACTTCATGAATTATGTTGATTCCTTGCAAAACCTTTTGTTTACAACATAGCCCAATAGTGGTTGCGTTCTTCAAAAACTTGATTGTTCTAAGCTAGAAGGTTGAGAAGAATAAACACAATCTGTATGAGTAGTACGTGTTCAAGTGTATGCTTGATTCTGAGGTGAACTAGTGGATTAAATCCTTCAGGTTGAGGGAATAGATGTATCTACTGTGGATGTGGTGAATAGGGATAAGTCGTTTGGGTATCTTTGCTAAAATAGATTTTTAACTAAAAATGCAATTCAAACTCCCCTTTCTTGTGGTTTTCGTTCTACAATTAGCATCAAAACTCGGTCTCAAAGCTGAGCACTTAATCATTTTTGCATAAAGATCCTTTTTCTTTATGGATAATTATGGTTGTAAGTACAGAAGTACACCTAAGAGGGGGGGGGGGTGAATTAGGTGTTAGTAAATTCTCTTGTTTTTAGTGATATGGTAGTTGAATTTTCTGTGTTTAAGAAAAAGCTTAATGATAAACTGCAGTAAGTAAATGGACTTTGAGATTTATCCTGGTTCCCCTTATAACCAAGGGTACGTCCAGTCCTCTTGCACACCACAAGAGATTAATCCAATACTTTTCAGAAAATGTACAACTCCCACCATGGGATTCTTGCTATAAAAACTTCTAACAATACTTCTAAGATAGCACACCACTATCTTAGATTAAGCTATCTTTTACGAATGATACAATAAGGTTTGAATGAGTCTAAGATGTGGTATATTGATAAACAACTCAATAGCAATTCAAGTACTTTAGAACCTTTTAGAATGATATGAAAATGGAATGCAAGTACTTAGTAAAAATTCAGAATTATGTTCTAAGTGGTTCAATATTTTTATTTAAGGATTGTGATCTTTTGATCTGAAGTTTTGGGGTATTTATACTCCATGAAACATCCTTTCAGATTCGTGGCCAATGATCCAAGAGGTTTGATGAAAAATTACAATGTTCTAGAGCCATCCCAGATCTGAAAAATTGTAATGTTTCTAGGTGTATTCAAATACAGTATATGTGTATTCGAATACAAGTCTTTTTATCGTTCAAAAAATTCAAATTTTACATCTTGTATTTGAATACACATTGGTGTAGTCGAATACAGATTAGTGTATTTTAGCCTCTGACTTAACTTATATTTGACTACAGATGGGTGTAGTCGAATACACAAAAAGGAATTTTGGCCACTGACTTAACTTGTATTCGACTACAGATGGGTGTAGTCGAATACAACATTTAAAGTTTTGCCTCTGACTTAAGTTGTATTCGAATACAACATGGTGTATTCGAATACACTTATGCAAATTGTCAAAAATATGATTTTAAATGGTTTGTTAATGTTGTTTTTTATTTTTGAAAATATGTTACATGTAAATATGAATTGTTCTCATGTATTTGAACTATTGATTTGTATCATATACCTTTACATTTTATCATCTATTATATGGATTTTGAAGCTTATTGTGAAGATATTTTGATCTTCTTTTTGATCTTGTTGCATTGTCCATAATCGGTGGTCTTTGTCGTCATCAAAAACATGTAGTTTACAATGGTAAAGAAGTTACAAGTAGAAACATTAGCAAGCCTCCCGTGTTTGATGGAGAGAGATTTGAGTATTGGAAGGAAAGACTAAAAGGCTTTTACATCTCTCACAATCCTGAACTCTGGACATAATTGAAGATGGCCATTATGCTCATAAAGATGTTGCTAGTGTTGAAATATCTGAAATAACTTCTATGATGACCAAAAGAAACAATTTAAAATGCATCATAAATCCAGAACCTTCATACTAATGCTATCACATTCATGGAGTTCAAAAAATGCAGCAACAAAAAAGCAACTAAGAGTATCTTTGATGCTCTATTCTTAACTATGAAAAAAACAAACAAGTACAAGAAGCCGAAGTTAATCTACTCGTTATAAAGTATGCACTCTTTCAAATGGGATAAGATATAGACATTGAATTTTTTTATGGATTCCAAACTCTAGTGTATGTGCTGAAGTTTCTCTAGAAGAGCTACACTATTGTCGACCATATAAAAAATACCCTAAGAAGTTTTCCCTATAAATAGATATGAAACATAACGACTATTCAAGAGGCTAATGATCTAAACTAACTACTGTTGGAAGAGCTAATGAGTTCACATAGATCCAATGAGAATCAACTTGTAGAAGATAAGCCCAAAAAGAAGTCAAAGTCTTTGGCTTTCAAATCCCAAGCAAAAAAGACAAAATTAAAGGATTTGCGAGCAACTGAAGACTTAGAGGAAAGTGAATGGGAAAATCAGAATGAAGAATCAGATGATGAAGAGTTGTCCTTTATCTCAAGAAAAATCAAGGGCCTGTGGAGTAACAAAAAGAAATCATTTCCCAAAAGAGATTTCAGACAGTCCCAAAATAGCAAAAATTAAATTGAAAAATTAGACAAAAAGAAGGTCATCAAATATTAATGTAATGAACCAAGTCATTCCAAATCAGAGTGTCCTAAACTTGGAAAAAGGAAAACACCATAGGAAATACTTCAAGACCTTAGAAGAAAGGTCTTATGGTTACTTGGGATGACTTTGATGAATCATCTTATGAAGATGAGGAGCACGCAAACATGGCTTTGATAGCAAATATTGGCTCTAACTCTAAATTGGAAAATGAAGAAATTAAGGTATAAAATTTCCAATTCTTTTGTGTATGAAATAGCCTTTCAAGAATTTCTGGCTAATGACATTGACATAAGTAAACCAACTTCTATGAACAATTAATCTGGCGTATGCTTTGAAGAAAGGACAAAAATTCAAGATTTACTCAATCTCATATTGTGTGCACATACTACCATATGAAATGTCACAACAAAATAACTTGTCCTATGCGAAAAACATAGAAATACAAGATATCTTTATGAACTAACAAACCAAGAACCTAAAAATAAAACAATTTATCTTGCAGATATCCTCAACAACAAAGATGAAACACCATTCGTTGCACCTGAACAATGGATGCTCACAATACATGACGGGGAAAACTATATGTTCCAAGATCAAGCCCTCAAGAATAGAGGATTCATAGGATTTGGAGGTGATTAGAAGGGTAAGATCATTGGACATGACACAAGAGGTAATGGTTCTCTTCCTTTTATTAAGAATGTTATATATGAAAAAGGACTAATGCATAATTTACAAAGCATAAGTCAAGTAAGTGATAATAGTTATCATGGAGTCTTCAATCAAAAGTCTTGCAAGGAAATAAGTCCAACCAACAGATCCTTAGTGTTTAATGTCTTAAGGAAAAACAAGTTTTGCAAAATAAATTTATCTGATTTAAACAAACAAGAAGTCATGTGTCTTATGTTTGTAAGCGAGGAACAACTAATATGGAACAAAAGATTAAGACATACCAATTTTAGGTTAATCTCCAAATTAAGACTTGAATTAGTTAGAGGCTTGCAAAATCTTAAATACAAATCAGATGTTCTTAGTGAGGCGTGTAAAAAAGGGAACCACACAAACTCTTCTTTTTCCTCTAAAAATGTTGTTTCCACATCTTGACCACTTAAACTTTTACATATTGATAAATTTAGCCTTGTAAAGACTACTTATGTTAGTGGTAAAAATGTATGGACTCGTTATTATTGATGACTATTCCAAATTAACATGGATAAAGTTTTAAAAATACAAAGATGAGTCATATAAAGTTCTCACTACCTACTGCTAACAAGTGCAAAAAGAAAAAAGTTTATATATAACAACAATTCACATTGATAGTGAAGCTGAATTTGAAAAAAAAAAAATGAAAACATCTGTCAAGAGAATGATATTTTACATGATTTTTTCTCTCCTATAACACCATAATAGAATTGTGTTGTTGAAAGGAAAAAACATTAAATACTTCATGAAATGAACATTTTAAGCAATTTTGGGAAGAAGTCATGAACATTGCATGTTTTATTCAAAAATAATCTATAATAGACCTGTTATCAATAAGATTTCTTATGAATTATGGAAAGGAATAAAGCCCAACATTTCATATTTTTATCAAATTGGTCGTATATGCTATATTTTGAACACCAAAGACAATCTTGGCAAGTTTCACTCAAAATCCAAAAATTGTAGCTTTTTGGGATACATTGCAAGGTCTAAAGCCTATAGTTTTTACAAAAAAGAAATACTGAATGTTGAGGATTAAATCCATGTGAAGTTTAATGACATAAAGCACACCTAAGAAGGGAGGGTGAATTAGGTGTTTAAAATTTTTCTAGTTTTTAGAGACTTAGTGGATAATTTTTTTTATTAGGATAGTGTATGGTAAAAGGCAAATGGCAGAAAAATAAAGAACACATCAATATTATCCTGGTTCCCCTTATAACCAAGGGTACATCCAGTCCTCTTGCACACCACAAGAGATTTTCCACTATTGTTAGAATAAGTACAAGTTCCACCCTAGGTCCTTCGTTACAAAATCCTAAAAATCACCCTAAGATACCACACCACTATCTTAGTTTACAATACTTGAAGAAAGTATATCATTCGATGTCGCACACGGGTCAAATACAGTTAATAAAATGTAAATAGAGATAATAACTCAAATCGTTTCTCAAGGACTTCTTATATGATAATAATAACCGAATTGAAAGTTGAAATTAAAAAGGGGGGTTTTTAGATTTTTTATTTAACAGATAAGCAAAACGATTAATCCACTTATTCGAGTCTCAGACCTATCACTGATTCTATCAATAAGTTTAATTTCTAATTTGTGATTATATTCTTATTTGACTATAGAATTAATCAAACAAGCTTAGTCAATCATATGTGAATTTGGTTTCTTTGATTGGATAAAGCATAAATATCATCAAAATATTACAATTAACAATCTAATGTCGCAAAATTGTAATTCAATTAAATTAGAAACGAAAACCAAATTTTGTCAAATAAATTTTATCGATCCTATTGAAATTCAATTTAAGAAATCAAAACATGAATGAAATCAAATAAATAAGAATATAATCATGAATCAAAATTCGCAATGCAACCTGAATCTCAAGATGTTGATGAATCTCTGAACTCGTGGATTAATCTTATAAAATTAGCCTTCCATGAAATTCAAATAAAAACTATTTATTTCTTGTTGCAATCAGGATCGTAAATTATTTCTTGAAATTATTACAATAGTCCAAATTATGAAATCATTAATTTAGGCCTCATAAAGTTCGGAATTGGTCTTTTCTTCCAAAATATTATTGTAGATTTGACTTTTAGTTTTCCAATGTCTGCACATATGCGTCAATCCAATATCCAGAGTTAAAATTATGGCCTACGAAGCGAGAAAGAGTCAAAATACAAATAATAAAATTATAATGCAAATAGAAAAATTATAATTCAAATTCGACCCAAAGTTTAGAAACAAGTTAAAAATATTAATCTAAGCTATAAAGAGCTTTTAAAATACCAAACTAAAACGCTAGAAACATGTGCCCAAACGCTATGATCAATACACCACTTTCCTCAATTTAGACAATAACTTGAATAGTTTCACAACATTGATTTTGACTGAGATCAATAAGATATAACAGTTGATGATTTTAGGTATAATGATAGAAATTTGATATAATTTAAAGTACAATATAGAACCTTTCTCAATGATATGACAATGTAAAATATGTACTTGAAATATGAAAGTAAAACTTTGAATAAATCAAAATATTTTAGAAAGTTTGTTCAAAGTTGTTCTAAGATTGATGTTATGATAGTGGAAAAATTAAATCGTTAAATATGAAGCTATGAAGTATTTATATTCCATAGACATCATTCAGATCAGTGGCAATCGTTCCTAGAGGTTTGACGAACATATGCAATGATCTAGGTTGAATCTGAACTGGAAAATTGCATTGTTTCCCAGTTGTATTCGACTAAATTAGGAGTGTAGTCGAGTACACCTCTTGTAATATTCAGTTTTACTCCAAAAAAAAATTCTTGTATTCGAATACGAAAACGTTGTAGTCGAATATGGATTACAGAACTTCGCCAATGACTTGGTTTTGTATTCGGCTACATTGTCTCCTATTCGAATACTTTGTCTTGTATTTGAATACAAAAGTCCAATTTTAGCTACTGACATATCAATCTTATTCAAATACATTGTCTCATATTTGAATACATATATTCAGTTTTAACTACTGATTTGAGTCTGTATTCGATTATAGCATGTTGTATTTGAATACAACATTGATTTTTGTCAAAAACTTGATTTCCAAACATTGTTTCATGCATTTTGACACTTTGAAAATTATTTTGATGCATATGCTAAAATGAAAGGTTCTCATGTGCATTTAAAATTTAAGAATATTAGATTGCATCATGAACCTTTACATTATAAGACTTCTAGTATATATGACCATAGTTGGCTTCGATTGTTTGACTTCCTTTTGAGCTTACAACTTGATAACTTTCCTTGGGTTTTGTCTTCATAAAAAACATAAGTATTTTACAAGAGGAACCATATAAAACAATACCATGATCAAAGTCAGTCCCAAGTGAATAAGAAGATCCACCTAACAACTCAAATCAAAATCATCTAAAATCCAAAACTAGTTGGAAATACAAGTCATCTCATTCAAATTATGTTATCATAGAAACACAAATGATCCTCTGAAAACTACATCTGCTCTCAAGGAAATATCTATGTTTGTGATGCTATCTAAAATTAAACTTACATCCATAGAAAAATCACTACTAGATGATGGATGGATACTAGTTATGCAAGAACTGTTGAATCAATTCAAAAGGAACAACATATGGGATCTCATCCCCAAACCTAATGAAAAGAAGTTTCCAACCAACGTGATTTTTAGAAACAAACTCAATGAGAAATGGGAAATGGTTAGAAACAATGCTATACTTCTAGCCCAAGGATACACTAAGCAATTTCCTTTTAAAAAATGATTTTGAAATAGGCCAAGTTGACTATAATTTATTGAGAAAATAATCTAAGAATGACCTTATCATTATCCAAATATATGTTAATGATATTATTTTGTTCCAACTTACGGAAAGCTTTTCCATGACTTTTCTAAACTAATGCAGAATAAATTCGAGATGAGAAAGATGAAATATCAAAGGTTAACCCAACTCAATCACAATGAGACAGCCACACATATGCAATGTTTCGGATGTTCTATACTTTATACTTCGCCATCTTTTGGTCCCATTCTACTTTGAAGTACTTGGTTAAGAGACTTGATACTATGCAATTGCAGGAGTGGACAAAAAATTCATGAATCGCCATGTTCTCGTAGATCCCCTCAACTCAACCAAATACACATATACACGACAATTGGAGAACTCAGGTGTTGCATTGTAGCTCTAGATCTTAGGGAATAACCCACTAATGCACATAGGAATTTCCCACTAGAGACATCCTCAAGGTTTATCAATCTTACATTGAAGTTTGATCGTAGCTCTCCTTGGTCAAACTCATTTAGTTGTACTTTACCAAAATCATTGGGCTTGTCAGACCCTCTAAATATGATGACAAAATAATCTTCACTTTAAAAATCCCCAACATCTAACTCATACAAATTCAATGACCACAAATCAATAACTCTCAATATAAATTCACACTATACACCCAAATTTACAAGTATGTATACATATGTCATTCTACAATATTCATCAGAGCTTATATATATATATATATATATATATATATATATATATATATATATCAATCTTAATCAAGTAGCAACATTTCAAACACATCAATCACAATGAAGAATGAAGTTTTATCAACTATAATGTAAAATATTAAACAAGTAGTGCATTCAAGTAAAATCCTAATTTTACTCAAGTAAACAAGAATACTCAAATACACATCTTCCGTACAATAGCAATTAGCATAGGATTTCACAAAAATAAAATATCATGCCATCTTTCCGTACGTTAATACATAAGAAATTCTATAGATATCAAAATCATATTTTAGCCCTCACTCTTACTAGTCAAATATTCCCAATTAATAACTACTTAATAGGACTAGACCATACATGATAAGCCCCAAGTGAATCTTTGGAAATTGTGATATTCCTGATCATCATACATTATATATTACTCATTATTCAAACCTTCTCTTAGCCCTTACCTCAATAACTGAACATAACAATTTCTACAAAAACAATGAAACCGAACATAACAATCTCTACAAAAACAATGAAACCGAATAGCTTTACATGCTCGCATAAATATGCAATTCTAAAACCACATAAATAAAATATCATGTAATCATGACATAAGTTAATACACAACAATTCTATAGATATCAAAATCATATTTTAGTCCTCATTGTTTCTAGTCATATATTCCCAATTAATAAATGCTTAATTGGGATAGACCGTACGTGATAAGCCTCAAGTGAATCTTTGGAAATTACGGCATTCTTGATCATTATACATTATATATTATAGTCATTAATCAAAACTTCTCGTGCCTCTTACCTCAATTGAAGATTCCATCGAAATTAACTCCCACAAATGTGTACCATGGAAAAGACATTCAACCTAACAATATGGACATTTTCAAGTTGAGCTAGAGCTTAATGACAATCAATTATTATTTATTTGTAATATAATCTAATAAGTATTTTATACAATATATATATATATATATTATACACACCTATATAAATTGAATTATATGAATAAAATCAATAATAGTTATATCATTTTAGTTTAAGGAAAAAATATAGCCTAAAGTGTGTTAGAACTTTAAAACATAATTTAATTTTTTCAAATTTAAAAATAGAGTACTAACATAATAATCAAATACAATAATATAAATTAAACATAACTCAGATGGACAAGTATATTATTATTAAAAAGGATTAACCTTTAGGAAACAAATAAATTCCTTGAGAAATAATAGATATTTGGTGATTTGTATTGAGACATTATTTTATCTTAACTTTATGGAAATAATTGATTTCATCTTGTTCAACATAATTTTGAAATGAAAACCAAACTAAATTTAATGTACATGATTGAATCTTAGTTCTATTAACAGCGCCTTTGAAACAATATCTACTTTTTTATGCTTCTCTATTGCTTCTACATTTCAGCAAAATTAGTGCATGCTTTTAATGTTTCCAACACTAATACAAATGATGACAATTATTTATCCATCACATTCATCTTATCAAGTAGATATGGTACACAGTTAATTTTTTTTTGGAGACTTATGGTTTCAATTAATAACCGACATTAAATATATGTTTCATTAAGGTTGCTTTCTCACTCCGAAAGTTTTATCTTGAACAAATCATATTTTCTTTGGGAGTTAATTAACAAGTGAAGCAAATTAGAGGATGACACACAAAAAAAAACATACACTTTGATAAAAAATAATCGGTGCTACATGGTGTTACATCCCTAACAATGCAAGAATAAAAACAATAAAAGAGCAAACAAGAGACCTAGTGTAACAACAATCACGTAAAAATAGCCATGATAAATTGTTCATTGAAACAGAGATATAGATGTAAATAATAAAATAGATTTTCAAGAGTTTACCAAGTCGAGCGTTTGACATCCTTAACCCCAAAATATTATATATAATAATTTTACTATATGTTTGTTTGAAAATAATTCACAATGGATAAATAAAACTTTTTCTAAGTTAATAAAACTTTTGAAACTAATTTAGGATATTCCATTTCTCAAAGTAAATATGGGACACTATAAACTAAATTTCCCGAAAAAAATGGTGCAATCTCAATATACTGGAGTTAACTATAATTTATTGATTGAATTCCAAAAATTATTACTACTAACATGGTCTATCAAATTAAATTGGTAAAATATGTTTTATAAATCTTATTTCGGGTATCATATATCAGAGATAACATCTCCTAAACTTAAAATTTAAGAATTTCTAACTTGTAATAACTGCAATTTTGCAAACGCATGGTCAATTCAGTCAAACACAAATAACAATCACAACGAAATACCAATCAAAATATCACATGATGACATAGCAATCAAAATATTCAAGATAAAATATCAAAGTTTAAACTAACTCAATCACAACGAAATAGTTAAAAATATCCAATGTTTTTCATCTTCTATAATTTCTACTTCTTCATCATTTGATACCATTCTACTAAAATGTAGTTGGTTAAGAAACTTGATACTATGCTACCACACAAGTGGAGAAACAATTAATGAATCGCCATGTCCTCATAGATCCCTACAACTCAACTCAAGACACATATGCGCGACGATTGCGGTACTCATGTGTTGCATTGTAGCTCCAGACCTTAGGGAATAACCCACAAATGCTCATAGGAATTCACCACTACTGATACCCCCAAGGTCTACCAGTCTTGCCTTAAAGTTTGACGCAGCCCTCCTTGGTCAAGCTCATTTAGTTGTATGTACCTGAAATCATTAGGCTTGTCATACCCTCCGAATATGATGACAAAATAATCTTCACTTCAAAAATCCCCAACATCTAACGCATACTAATTTGATGACCACAACTCCATAACTCTTAATGTAAATTCGTACTATACACAAATGTATGTGTGTATGTATATATATGTCATTTCACAATATTCATCGGAATTTACATTATTATATATATATCAATCAATCTTAATCAAGTATCAACATTTTGTAAACTCCAATCACCATGAAGAATGAAGTTATATCAATTGTAAGAAATCAAACAAGTAGTGAATTGAAGTAAAGTCGGAATTTCACTCAAGTAAGAAAGAACACTCAAATACACATAATTTGTACAATAGCAATTAACATAGGATTTCACAAAAGTCAAATGTCATGCAATCTTGACATAAGTTAATACACAACAGTTCTATAGATATCTAAATCATATTTTAGTCCTCACCTTTACTAGTCATATATCCCCAATTCAATACTACTCAATAGGGCTCGACCGTATAGGGTAAGCCCTAAGTGAACATTTGGTTATTATAGCATTCATGATCATCCCACGTTATATATTATACTCATCAAATCAAATATTATGTCACCCCTAACCTCAATTGACGCTTTCACTAGACATAACAATCTCTAAGGCAAAAACAAAATCGAACAGTTTTACATGATCACATCTCCATCTTTGTAATAGTGGCGAGCAATAAACAATAAAAGCTAAATAAATATGCAATTATAAATCCATATCAATCAATAATTATTTTATTATCATAAAAGAGATGGTAAATTCCATTGAAGTTAACTCACACAACTGTGAATCCAAGAAATGACGTATAATCTAACAATATTGATATTTGTAAGTTTAGCCAAAACTTAATCACAATCAACTATTAACTATTTGTAATATATAATCTAATATGTATTTTATACTATATATGGACATATATTATATACACCTATATTAATTGAATAATATGAGTAAAATAAACAGTAGTTATATCATTTTAGTTTAAGGAAAAATTATAGCCTAAAGTCAGATAGAACTTTACATAATAGTTTAATGTTTTCAAATTTAAAAATAGAGTACAAGCATAATAATTAAATACAATAACGTAAATTAAACATAATCCAGAAGGACAAGTGTATTATAATTAAAATAGACTTAACCTTTATAAAACAAATAAATCCCTTGGTTATAAAACTGAAGCATAAAATAGAACAATTGTATTAATTAAATAAGTTGATAGTTGAAATTCAAAGTGTTTTGTCCTAAAATCCCAAGAAAAGAAGATGAACTCTAAGGTTCTGTCAACCACAGAAGACTAAGAGAAAAGCGAATGAGAAAATCATCGTGAAGACTCACGTGATGAAGAGTTGTACTTTATACAAAATCATTTTCATATTTTTCTAACAATACTTTGATAATAAATTTAGATTTGTTGTTCCATGTTTTCTTATATTATTTTTCTATCATGTAAACAACTAGAGTTAAAAAAAAATGTTAGTTGCAATCATTTTTCACTATAATTAAAACAACACTCATTTTGTTTTACCATTTTTATTGCTACTTTTCAATTTGTATTCTCCATTTCGTGTCTTCATCTGAATGTGTTAACTTAGATCAATTTCTTGTTCAATCATTTTAAAGAATTAACTACACGACATCCCAAGTGATCAAAGAGCACGTCTAATATGATTTTATTGTAGATAATTACATATATCAATATTTATTAAAATAATTTTAAAATTTTTAATACTAAATACAATTATGAGCTTTGTTTGTAGGACGATCTTCACAAAGGATTTGTTTGAAAAATTATTATTTTTGGTTTTATGCATCCAAACCACACATTTAAGAGAATGATTTATTTTTTGATTCAACATTTGAGTGAGTGATGAATGTTTAGAAATTAGTATTTCTTTTAAAATAATGTAATAACTAGACAATAACCCACGCATTGTGCAGGTATATTTTAATTTATTTAATTTAAGTATATTTAAAAAAAAATCAATATACAGTTTTATGTTCCAATTGTCAAATGATTATTTATAAAGTAGTTATATAAATAATATATATTTAGGTTTATCAATGTAATTTATAAAAGAGAAGTACCCCCACAATAGGAGGCATGTATAAATAGCCAAAATACATTTCAGGGTATGCAAGAGAGACATATGTACTCTCAATTCAGAAGAAGTTGAAGAAATTTTATATGTACTCTCAATCCATAATAATGTGGCAATGTGAAAAATGTTCGACAAACATTATGAAATAATAATGTGACTTTATGAAATAATAATGTAGAATTAATTTAGAAAACTTTGAATAGACGTTAGGAAATAATATTTAAATAGGAGATATAGTATAAGATAGTGGGTGATGTATAGAATTTGTAAAAAAACTATTTAGAAACTTAGTAGAGAAAACTCTCTAAGAAGACATACACGTATTGAATATTTAAAAATTAAAAATAATTATATTTAAAGTTATAATTAATTACATTTAGTTATAAACTAATGAATTTAAACACTTGTAATATCTATTAATTATTTGTAATTAATCATATAGTCAAATTGTGTCAACTAATTTTTTATTGTCAATTTTTGTATTAAAATAACAACTCTTTTGGATATTGTTATATAATAAAAACATAGTGGATGAACCAATAGACAATAACCACAAGGATGGGCATTATGTTAATTACCATTTTATTTGATACTATTTTCTCAAAAGATGCAAATTTGTATTTAGATCGATTAATTTAAATATAGTTCTTTACTTTTTCTCGATTTTAATTATAAGAAGAAAAATAAATAAACATCAATACCAATGAATTAATTATTATTTTATTTTTTGAATATTTTTGATAAATAAAGTCTCATAAAAAAGTATAAGACATTATATACATTCACTAATATTTAAAAAATAAACATTAAATAAAAAAATTATTTAAATGATAAACACATCTTAAAAATCACAATTTTTCTTATAAATAAAATTAAAAAGTCGCTAAATTTTTTCAAATAATTAATACCAAAGATAGTATTAAGATTCGTATTTTGATTTATTAATGCAAAGATAATTGAAAGAGAAAAAAATATTTTCTTTGTACAATCATTCATACCTAAATCACAAGTAGGGATGGGAATAGGCTAGGCCGTCCGTAAGGGGCCTATGGCCTAACTTGGCCTGACCTATTTAATAAAAAGGCTAGGCTCATGTTATTTTTAAAATCTATTTATTTAAATAGGTCATACTCAGGCTTATAAAAAGGCTTAGACTTATAAAAAAACCTATTAGGTCTGACAGGCTGGCCTATATATATTTTATTATTTATTAGTATTATTTTTTATTATTATATTAATAATATTATTTCCTATTTTATTGTCTAGACTATTACTTAGTAATCAATTAGACAATCACTCAATAATCATTTTATATTCAGTAGTGATTTTATATTTTGCAGTCATTTCATATTTAGTAATCGTTCAATTAGTCAATCACTTGTTCCATATTTGTTTAAGAGGTAATAATGGGTGCATTTGTTTTAGAAAGAAAAAAAAAATCTATTATTTGAAACCAAAAATATTTTTTAGTGTTTAAAGGCTAGGATATTTGTATAAAGGTATGAGTAGAACATTTAATTATTTTAATATGAATTAGACTTTTAAAAAAGCTTCCTGATCAGGCCAAAAAAAAAAGCATATGATAGGTCGTAGGCCTATAAAATAAATCGTAGGCCAAGCTCAAGCCTTTCAAAGTCTGGCCTCACCTGGCCTATTCCCATCACTAATCACAAGCATTCATACGTTGATAGAATTCTACATATTATGAAAGAGAGATGAATATGATTAAACGTTAATTGATATTAATTATGAGATATTTTATCACAAACTGACTCACAGAAGAAGAACATCAACTCTATTTTATTCAACTTAAAACCCAATTGTCACTACACAAACCAAGGAAACCTTTTAATTTATAAGCATTCTATACTTAACATTCAATATTTAAGCATATAATTTTGTATTTATTCCCATCGAAGTTGATATATAAGAACAAACCAAACTCTTATAGTATATTAAATTTGAGTTTAAATATCTATAAAAAATATTTTCATTTAGTATATAAGACACTTCAAATATAACTACCTTATAGAGAAACTTAAATAAAAAAAATTCTTAAACCGTAGTGCTGTAGAAGTTTAGGCGGCGCCAACAATTTTTCTTTGGTCCAATAACTGTAAAAAAGCAATTGTTAAGTTTAAAAAAATCTAATAAACATGATGCTGAAATTGATAGATGTTTTTTTTGGCCTCTGATAACAATGCAAGAATTAATGCATAAATCAATCATTTCCGCAGCCATGTTAGTCGGAAGCGCTATTAATAAAATCTTCCCTCGGACCTTCAAAGCTATGTAGTAATATAGTTATCATGACCATAATTAAAAGACTATCACTTTGAAAAACAATGTCATAATGAAAAACAACTATAACAACGCTAGGAGGTCGAGCTTAGCGAACATCTTGAAACATGTGAGTGCGAAGGGAGACCTAACAGTATGTCTTAGCTTTTATAGCTCAGATGTTCATCAATGGAGCACATGATCGTTAAGCCTCCAATATTTTTGCAGAAACCTTGACTAATGTAATGCACAATGGATTGATAAGCTCCCTCCTTATTCCATCGTCGAATTTGATTATTTGGAAACAAAGTGTATGGCTTAGTTCTCCACAAAGCAAGCAGGACGAAAGAGTCAACCAAATGAATATCTGAGCGGAAAGGCCAGAACAAGCCCATTGATGGTAGACAAGACAAATGAGATGGAGTGTCGCACGAGCTTTCATCATAACAAACCCTTGGAACAATGATAAGTTGTCGCATGAGGTCAAATAAGAGTTAATAAAAATGTAGTCTAGGAAACAACTCATATCATCTTGCAAGAAATTCTGGCTCAATTAACCGAATTTATAATCAATAAAAACAATAAGGGATTTTTTCCAAATTTAGTTTAAAATATATTAAAACGATTAATCCACCGGTTCAAGAATTTCACCATCACATATTTTTATGTGGTTCAATTTCTCAGAGATTCTATTTTGTTTTGATAAAGAATTGATCAAGCAAACATAAATCAACCCTATATGAAATTATGTTTCTTCAACTGAATTAAACATCATAGTAAATGATAGATTATAGTTATTAATCAAGCGTCTCAAAAACTACAACTAATTTAGAAATCAAATTATGTCAATCAAATTTATCAATCCTATTGAGATTCGAATAAGCAATCAGAATAACAATATAATCGAATGAAAAGGAATAAAATCGACCATATAAAATTAACATCATAAAATAAACTTCAAGGTCTTGATGAAATCTTAAACGTAGAAATTTATATTTTAAGAACATGTAATATAAACATAGAAATTGAAATATTAAAATGTTAAGATAACATGTGTGTTATAAAAATGAAACACATGATTCAAATTAAAATAATTTAATAAAATTTATAAAA
>JBBPBT010000420.1:911097-945127 GCA_037974875.1 Cicer bijugum
AAGAAAAAAAAAGTAGACCTATTTTGGAAGGAAAAATGAAAACATATATGAAGTTGACATGTGAAACAATATCCGACATGGCAAAAACTTGTTGTATAAAGTTTCATTACTAAATTGACAGTATATTTGAAGAACAGAAATGCATGTAAGGTAGTTTAGGCAGCTTTCTTAAGTTAATTTTAGATTTCATTTTGCTCTGTCACTTTTGAAAATTTCTAAGTTGTCCCTTACACTAATAAAGTTTGAAAGTGAAAACTCGAGTAGAGGGGTTGAATTATTTGAGTTCTTAACAAATCCTTGTTGTTGATTTTGTTAATAATGGTTAAAAAAATTGATTTTTGATGTGTTTTGAGTTACGTAATGAGTTATTTTCAAATAAATCAGTTTGAACTGAAGTTGAAATTGTACAAAAAAAAAAATTAGAGTTGTTAAAGTTGTGAAAAAGTTCAAATTTTAACTAAGTTAAAGAATTTGAGCAAAAATGCTAGATTGAAAATTTTGAGTTTTTATCAAATCCTTGTAGTTATTGTTGATGATTCTGTTAGTAATGGTTAAACAAGAACGAAATTGATTTTTGATGTGTTTTGAATTACATAATGAGTTATTTTAAAATAAATGAGTTTGAACTAAAGCTGAAATTCTAAAAAAAAAAATTAGAGTTCTTAAAGTTGTGAAAAAAATTCAAATGTTAAATAAGTTAAAGAGTTTGAGCAAAATAGTTAGATTGAAATTAAAATGTTTAGAGTTAAAAGTGTTAATCTTTTAATTACTCTTGGACTGAATTTAAAAAGAAAAAGTTTAAAGTACTTTATTAACTCAAATTTGGATGCTCTAATAATGGAGTGTGTGTATGTTTGATTTTGAAAATATTTGTTTTATTTAGTTTTAACTAAATAATGTAGATTATTTAGTTTTAAAAGTTTGGTGTGTGATAGGAATTTTGTTGTGGTTGGATAAGTTATTGTTGTGAACAAATTGTTATAAGTATTTATATTTATGTAGTTAGCTCCTTGAGTCTCAAAAAAGAATCGACACCGTTGGCATGGAGTTAGCGGTGGAGAGAACTCTTATATATTAATATTGTTGTAGTGATTAAAGAAAAATAAAATATTTAATATATTTTGAAAGCAATGAAACTATTTTAAAATGTTTTAACCTTGAAACTAGAAAAAATATTTATTGATATCTTTTGTGTGGTTATGTAGTTATTTGGAGAAAAAAAAAAAAGAGTTTTGGCAAATTTGAGAAAAATTCGTGGTTGTGTGAAATTTTTTGAGAAATATATTTTAAAACGTTTCAAAATTTTTTTAGTGAATTCACTAAAAAGTTAAATGGTGTTAATATCTAAAATTATATTTTATATGTTGAATGTGTGTTGTGGTTAATAGTACTATTAGTCCTTATTTATTGTAAACTATTTTCACAACTTTAACAACACTATTTTTTTTTATTTTTGTAAAATTTCAACTTCAATTCAAACTCATTTATTTGAAACTAACTCATTACGTAACCGAAAACACATAAAAAATCAAAATGTTTAGAGTTAAAAATGTTACTCTTTTAAGTAACTGGAGTCCATGTGTGCTTTGTGTTTTATTGTCTTGGGTCAAGCATGATATGTTTAAGTAGTTCATTGTTTGTTATAAGAAACAGCGTGCCTTGTAACACTTTAGTTGGAAGAGTAGTTAAAACATAGAACATTAGTCGACTTTGATCGATGAGTGACTCTGAATTCCTTAGATGTATCGATTTAGGAAATACAGGGTTGAAGTGAATCATCACGACAAGGGATTTATGAAGTGGTTCTAAGGATACAAATGCTATGTTATTGGTATTAACTCGAAGATGGAGGTGGTATGGATGGGTTAACGTTAGACTGATAGGGGATTTCAAGTGAAGATATAAGTGGATAATTTTTGTAAGAAAAGTATTAGATGTTTTCCTGGTAGATTTCAGGACGAGACTGGATGAAGTTTAATAATTGTCAAAGAGATGTGAACACCATGGAATTGTTGAGAATATGAGGCTTCCATTTGGAATAGCATTTGGTGCTTAGGTGTCAAAGAAAGAGACTTGAATTGAAGTTAATGGAGGCTACACATTAGGGGTGAATACTACCTTGATTAGTTAAAGGAAGCTTTGAGTAAATAGTCGATGCCTTGAGGGGTTAGGTCAAGCATTCGAGTTAAACTAGATTCGCGGCTTAAATTGTTAAGTATGAATCTCATGAAGATTATAGGAGTGAGACTATATATTTTGTTGGTAAGTGACAAATCTTTGTGTGGTTTAGGAGATAACATGTATGGATAGTGATTTTAGATGAAACTATTGACATGTAAGTGTGTATTTTGAGTGATGTTCAGGTGAACATAAGGAGTTAAGCCTTGAAGTATTGAACCACATGTTACTATTAAGTGGAATTGGAAGCACATAGTATTAGAATACTTAGAAATTGTAGCAATGTAAATATTAAGAGTCTTTATGACTCTTCATCATATGCATATTTTTCCACTATTTGTCTTATTTATCTTCAATCATTAGTTAAATTAAAAATTTATTTGATATATTTGATTGATTTTTGTTTTTTGAATTAATAAAATGTTGGTGTTTTTTATTTCATTGATTATGTAGAAATTTTTCATAATTTTACACTGCGTTTTGTTTTAAGTGCAGGGCTGAATTTTGGTGAGAAATCAACATGACCCATGTTAAGTATTTCAGACATATCGGGAGTTGTAGATGTCTAATTGGAGTAAAACCAAATGCTAATGAAAGCTAAACTCCATATCTACAACTTTCATGAAGACACTGGAACCAAATTCAGACTCGAAAGATGAGCAAAATGCAAAATACGTCATATAGAAGATGTTGTGCGCCAGGAGCACGCCTTGCGCGCCTGAAGCGCATTTCCAGACATTCAGCACCGTCAATACGCGCCCGGAGTGCAAAGATTGCGCCTGGGGCGCGCGACGCGCATCAGCATTCATAAAAACACAATTGTTTACTGTTTAGGGATCTTTTTGACTCCTGGGAAGTTGGGAGACTTGTGCCCTAACATAGAAACTTAAAGATGGTCGTTTCTAACATCATTAGAGCAGTTTTATCAAGAATCATTCATGAATCATTATTGTACTTCTTCTTTAATCCTTATCTTTTGTATCTCTGTCATAAGTAACTAAACCCTATTTGTTAGGGATGAGTGTAACTAGATGAAACCCTTATTTTTCTGATTTAATTTCTAGTTGTACGAATGAGTTTATTGAATTATTTTTCTCATCTCTGTGCTTAATGCTTTTTATTGCTTGATCAACACTAAGATGTTCTACGATTTGTATTTTGAAACGGAAGTGGACTTTACGAATGCTTGAGATGAGAAATTTATGAATTTGTAGTCTAGGGATAGATGCAGGTCATGAAACCAATTAAATTACTTGCAAAGCAATAGTTTACAAGAGAATTTCTATACGGTAATGCTTAGTTCTAATCTTAAATCTACTAAGGAATTAGGGGTTACTTTGGAATTAAAGGTTTTGTCACTAAGACATTAGGGCAAAAATAATAAAGAGAATTCTGTAATAATTCAATAAAGGAATTTAGTAACTAGGATCAAATTAGGTACCAAGGTTGGATTCGAAGTGAAACTCATCCCTAACATTTTTCTCATTATAAAGGATCAATTTTATTACCATTGTTAATTTTAAATTTTATTTCAATCAATTTGGGAACCTTTTGTACAATTGTAGTAATTAAATATAATTCAATAGTAAAACGCAATCCTTGTGTTCGACACTCAGTACTACCGTTTTATTATTACTTGCAATGATTCAGTACACTTGCTGAAACGCTATCAAGTCTATTCAAGGATGGTAATTACTAGGAGAATGTTAATATCTTGATAAGGTTAAAGGTATTATTCAAGATTTGATATGGGACCCTGAGATGGTTAATCTTTAAGTCAACCATTTAAAATCCACAAGATTAGATGGAGGACCAAGTGACGCCTAAAACTTGTATAATTGAGGTAGTTGAGGTAGGCAACTAATAAATATTACATGTTATGGATGGAAGTGCTTGAAGATTTACAAAAAAACAATATTGGGCTATTATTAGAAGGGTTTTCATTAGTGATATTACTAAGACGGTTAGAGTCAATGACGTATAAGACCTTGTATTGCATCTTAAGATGCAATAATTGAATTTAGATGGTGTAATGAGTATTTGAAGATTTCAAGGATCAGATTTCATAATTTCATTCAATGACATAGCGTGAATAGGAAGAAATGTAACAAATGATTTATGGTTCAGTTGTTGTTCTTGGGAAGTCAAGTGTTAAGATTTGAAATGAGTGTTTTAGTTACTAGATGGATGAGGAAGGTATGTGGGTCTTAGAGATATTTTACTGCTAAGTTATGAGGATGAGGTTTAAAGATAATTATTCTTTAAGAGATACTTATTGGGAATGTTTAAAAAGTAGTTCTTTAGGTTGTTCGATTCTCGAGATTCTTTTAGTTGGTACCTCGGTGAAGGTTGCGAATGAATAAGAAATTCAGCGAGTAAACCAAATTTTGGAAAATGTGCCATGAAAAACTTGTTGGCGCACTACATGGGTGTGTAGCTTATGTCAATTAAGGATTCAAGAAATGAATTATCTTACCCGTAAATCAGACATTGTTATTAGAAGGGTATGCCAATTAATTCAAATGTACTACTTGAATACATGTCATAGGATTACGTTGTTGTCTTCGTCAATCAAAAGAGTTAAATGTTTGTTTGGTAGGGAAAAATTGAGCATGGAATTGAAAAGTTTGGTGGGAACTAGTAAGGTTTGATTTATGGAAATCACTATAATGAAGAAAGACGAAGTACGATGGCGGTTGAGCTAAGAAAATAAAGGATTCCAAATATTGACCAGATGGACGGTTGAATGATGATATAGGTGAAAAGTGTTTTGAGATATATTTTAGATGTAGAATATTTCATAGGAAGTGTGAAAATTAGGAGGAATTAATTTTTTTTTTTTGAATTAAAGAAGGAATTCTTAATGACCAGGATGACAAGCTTATCTGAAGGAATAAAAGTTTAATAGTACGACGAAAGACAAAAGAAAATGAAGTTAGGTTGGATGATATTTCGGGATATGATGCAAAATGGTGTGTACCAATTGTGGCTGTCAAAGAAAAGAGCAATTTTTGGAAAAAAGACATATAAGAGTAGGCTAAGTAATGATTTCAAAATAATGAAGATGTATCAAGGTTCGAGGTAGAAATTTAAGGTTTGTATAAATGGAAAAGTGATGAAGTGAATACAATGTGTGACCTGTCATAATGAAAAAAATAATCATCAAGCTGCAAATAAAGGAGCGGCAAAATTGAGAAGTATCAAAATGAATGTTGGCAGTAGATGTTGGAAAATAATTTTCGGGTTTGTCTAGAATTGCGAAGTACGTAGGAAATTGACTAGTGAAGCATGCATTTGAGGTGTTAGGCATGAGACAAATGTAGGTCTTAATCAGTGAATAAAATTCAAGTTGGATATTTGTTAGGGATGTGACTCTTCAAATTAAGCACTAAATCTGAAGGAAGTTTGTGTGTTGTAGGTGGTATAGTTCTGGCATGTTGTTGAAAATATTTGAGGAAACTTTGATCACCAACCAGATGTTGGGATGTAATTATTAAAGTTATAATTAGACCAACATTCTCATAAGAACACTGTGGTTTGGTGTAGTTGTGCGACTAAAGAAAATCGAGGATTTGTGGGCAATGGAGAAATTAGAGAGTTCTCAGCATTAATGATTGTTTTATTCTTGATGTGTTGGTGTCATACTTAATGTTTCAGTTTGGTACCTAATAGATGTTTCGTACTAAGTGGACATATATGAGGCAATATGTGACATAGTTTTGGACGATTGTACTTCCTCGATAGGATCAAAATAATAAGAAAATAAGGTAAATTTAGTGGACATTGAGGAGATTGTTAGAACGCTTGTGCCTCAGGATAGCCATAAGTACAAATCGTAGGGAGCATTATTAAAGTTAGGTTAAGATGGTTTAAGCCACCATCATGGTCGTTGGCTACCTATTAACAAATTGAGGAACTGATCATCCCCAATCTCTTGTTGATCGTAGACAAAATCATGTTGAATGAAATGGACGAGTCTTACCGGCTATGATAGGGCATAAAGTGATTAAGCACCGTATGAAAAGGGATAAACGACAGTTTCTTCACGTAGGCATGACAAAACAAGTTCTATCATGAATGTCGAGTTGGAGTGCAAATCTAGGATGGGTTGTTACTCTTACATTAAGTTCCGAGGACAAAACTTCTTTTTGCAGGGTAGTAATATAAGACCCTAAATTTTTAAATTCTAATTTATGCAATTTTAGGTTATTTTGTGTTAAATTGCTTAGACATTTAGCCCTATTTTATTTTAGCCTAAATTATATCCGTAGTCCCTTAACTTAATTTCAGGTAACGTTTTAGTCCTATATCTTTTTTTTTCCAAGTTGGTCCTTTATTTTAATTTTAAGTGACAATTTCATATTTTATGTTTTAAAGTTTCGACAATCTTATCCTTTGTTGTACAAAAATTCATAAAATCATCAAAATTTTCAACCAAAACCCATTAAATTAATAATCAACTTCAATACAATGCAAATTTTATCAAATTCATGACTCAAATATTCAAATACACTCATATTTTCATCTCCAACAACATCAAATAAAGAATGAAAATATGAGTTTATTTCAAGATTTAAGATATGAATTTGATTAAATTTGTATTTTATTGAAGATGATAATGAATTTTATGGGTTTTGGTTGAAAAATTTGATGATTTTTTTGAATTTTTTTTTAAAAAAGGACAACATTGTTGAAATTTTAAAACATAAAATATCAAATTGTCACTTAAAATTAAAATAAAGGACCAACTCGAGAAAAAAATGATAAAGGACTAAAACGTTACCTGAAATTAAGTTAAGGGACCACGGATGTAATTTAGCCATTATTTTATTATGTAAGTTAATTATCAAAAATATATTTTATTAGAGTTAATAATATGTTTAATATATATATATATATATAAATTAATTTTTTATTTTGGGACCTGATTAAAATTGTTTATCGAAGAAAATTTTAATTATATTACGACTAATTTAATACGAGACAATTTTTAAAAAAAGATGTCATTTGTTGCTGAAAAATCCATCTGTCAATTGAGTTGCGACGAGAGTAAATATTTTTATTAAATTAGTTTGAGATATAAATGAGGTGATGTAGATAAGAGTTTTTATATATTTATTGGATTCATTTTAATATATATATATATATATATATATTATATATATATATATGTATGTATGTGAGAAGCCAAGAAAGATAAACAGCAAGAAAAACGTTTCCCCTGCTCTGCACCTTCTCCTTTCTATTTCAAAAAAAAAAAGGGGGTTGTGTTGGAAGAGAGAAAAAAAAAAAAACAAACTCAACCTTTCCTTTATCTCCTACATCTAAGCTTACATTCGATAAGTGTCAGGAGGAAAAGTTGTTATTCTCTACACTACAGTGCTTGTGAACTAATTTATTTAAGGTGAAACACTTACTTCCTCATCCTTTTTCCTAAATTCGTAAACTTTATACAGTGGGGGGTATGAGTGAAATTTTTGAGTTCTTAATAAATTCTTGTTGTTGTGTTGTTGTTGTTGTTGTGGTTGTAATGGTTAAAAAAAAAACGAAATTGATTTTCGAGGTGTTTGAGATACATAATGAGTTATTTTCAAATAAATGAGTTTGAACTGAAGTAGGAATTTTACGAAAAATAATTAGAGTTGTTAAAGTTGTGAAAAGTTCAAATGTTAACTAAGTTAAAGAGTTTGTGCAAAATAGTTAGATTAAAATTAAAATGTTTAGAGTTAAAAATATTACTCTTTTAATTATTCTTGGACTGAATTAAAAAAGAAAAAGTTTAAAGTACTTTATTAACTCAAATTTTGTGCTCTAATAATCGAGTGTGTGTGTGTGTTTGATTTGGAAAATATTCATTTTATTTAGTTTTAACTCAATAATGTAGATTATTTGATTTTAAAAGTTTGGTGTGTGAAAAAGATATAATTTTGGAAATTTTGTTGTGGTTGGATAAATTTTAGTTGTGAACAAATTGTTATTAATATTTATGTTTATGTAGTTAGCTCCTTGAGTCTTAAAAAGGAATCTAGACCGTTGGCATCAAGTTAGCGGTGGGGAGAACTCTGATATATTAATGTTATTGTGGTGATTAAAGAAAAATAAAATATTTAATATATTTTGAAAGCAATGAAACTATTTCAAAAAGTTATAACCATGAAACTAGGAAAAAATATTTATTAATATCTTTTGTGTGGTTATGTAGTTATTTGGAAAATAAAATGAGTTTTGGCAAATTTGAGAAAAATTTGTGGTTGTGTGAAAACTTTTGAGAAATATAATTTAAAAAATTTCAAATTTGTTTTTTAGTGAATTCACTAGAAAAATTAAAGGATGTTGATTTCTAAAATATATTTTATATGTTGAAAGTGTGTTGTGGTTAATAGTACTATTAGTCCTTACTCATTGTAAATTATTTTAGTAAAATATACTCTAAGGGAGTTAGAATTAAGAAAGAATTTTTAAGGTAATTAAGGTTTAAGTGATTCATTTGACTAAGTCAACCATTATATGATTAAAGGTGTCGGCACGGACGAGATTTTTCGTTGTGTTTGATTGTGGTAGTGATAACCGTTGGAAAAGCTTTAACTCAAGTAATGGCTCCTTTTAAATTTTTAATTTGCATATAGGGACCTTATATGTGTGATTGATATATGATTGATGTGTCAATGAATGACAATTAATTTTAACGTGAATATATATTTTTGAGTAAAAATACGTGTTGTTAATGTTATGAGTTGATCATTAATATTAAAATGATTATATATTTTGGAGTAAAAATACGTGTTGTTATATGTTATGAATTTTACTGAGGAAAATTTGTCTTGAGTATACTATGTGATAAGTATGAAAAATTATTAGTGTTAAATGAGTATAAAAATGGGAGTCTTTTAATAGCTGCATTTATATAATGATTGTTATGAAAAAAGTCAGAGTATGCTCATGCATTTTGTAAGACCCTAAATTTTCTAAATTCTAATTTATGTGATTTTAGGGATTTTTGTGTTAAATTGCTTAGGCATTTAGCCCAATTAAATTTTATTTTGGGAATTAAATATAAAAAATATATTTTATTAAAGTTAATAATAAGTTTAATATATATATATATATATATTTGAGACCCTATTAAAATTATTTGTCAGAGAATAATTTAATTATGTTACAAAAAATTTAGTATCAGACAATTTTGTAACTTGTTGCTAAGAAACTCATATGTCAATTGAGTTGCGGCGAGAGTAGATATTTTTTTGAAAAAGTAATTTGAGAATTGATGTGTAATGATGGTTATTTAAAAAAATATCTTTAAAGTTTAGATATTTATTTTGTTGGTTTTAATTATATATATATATATATATATATATATATGGATGAAAGGAAACAGAAAGCTAGAAAACAGAAAACATTTTCTTCCAACGCCTTGCATTTCATCTTCTTTATTCCTCTGTTTCAAGCTTATGTTGGTGATTTCAAAACCCAACAAATACAAATCATCGTTTTTCTTCTAGATCCAAGCTCCCTTTCGAGAAGTGATAGAAGGAAAAGTTGCTCCTTGCCACGATGCGGTGCTAGTGAGCTAGTTTTTGAAGCGACGATACGAACTAAAATTTTACTGGAATTAATTGTGGTGCCGTATCAGTTGTTAAAGCTACAACGGACGTAAAAGCTCCTTCGAAACTTTTAGATTGCATATAGGACACTATATGTGTAATTGTGGAGGTGGAAATTTGTGAAATTTATGTGTGAAATTGTGGAAAATGAATTTAATTCGATTTACGTGTGAAATAGTGGAATTTGAATTTGATGTGTTGAGGTGTGGTTTGTGGTGATTTATGTTTGGTGTGTTTTATATGTTCATAATGATTATTAGGAATTTTTGGAGATGTGATTTATGTGTGTTTATGAAAATTGAATTTGGTGGTTTATGTGTGAAAATATGGAGTTTTGAAAATGGGCGATTTGTGGTTAAATTTGGTGTGAAATTGTGGAGATGAAATTTGGTGGTTTATGTGTAAAAATGTGGAGTTTTGAAATTGAGAGATTTATGTTTGAATTGTTAAAATATAACTAAGGTGCTATATGTGTGTTGTGGAATTGAATTGATTAAATTCGGTGTGAATTTACGATAATTAAATTTGATGTGTTTGAATTACATAATGAGTTATTGTCAAATAAATGAGTTTGAAATGAAGTTGAAATTTTACAAAAAAAAAAAAATTAGAGTTGTTAAAGTTGTGAAATGAGTTAAAGTGTTTGAACAAAAAGATAGATTGAAATTAAAAATAGTTAGAGTTTAAAATGTTACTCTTATAATTACTCTTGAACTGAGTTTAAAAAGGAAAAAAAGAGTTTAGAGTATTTTATTAACTCAAAAATTTTGGTGCTGTAATAGTCGAGTGTGTGTATGTGAGATTTGGACAATATTTATTTTATTTCGTTTTAATTAAAAAATACAGATTATTTGGTTTCAAAAGTTTGATGTGTGAGAAAGATTTAATTTTGGGAATTTTGTTCTGGTTGGATTAAATTTATTGTGAACAAATTGTTAAAAATATTTATGTGTCTCGAAAAAGAATCAAGACTGTTGGCACCGAGTTAACGGTGGAGAAAACTAATATATATTAATGTTGTTGTCGTGATTAAGTTTTGATGTGATTGTGTATTCATAACCGATAATAGGTGTGTTATGAATTTTATAAAGGAAAATTTGTTTTGAGTATACTATGTGATAAGTTTGAACAATTGTTAGTGTTAAATGAGTATTAAAAATGGAGAATCCTTTAATAGCTGCATTTACTTAATGATTATGGTGAAAAGAGTCAGAGTATGCTCATGCATTTCATAGTACATGGTGACCGATGGGGTCATGGTGTTAGGGGTGACCATGATGGGCCACGAGATGATGCCATGTGATATGTTGCTTCATCTTATCCTTGCGGGGATTTTTGCGTCGTGCTGACCCGTGATAGGTGGCACCTTGATAATTAGTGTTGGTATGTGAGAGGCTACACTCTAGAAAATTGTGTTAATCTGTGAGCGATTGCACGCTAGTAAATCTTGATGATCTGTGAGAGATTGCACCTTGGTAATTAGTATTGGTTTGTGGAAAAATGTACAATTATGATTTAAGCCCCATCGAGGAGGGTTTGGGTTTGGAAATTTTGGAATCATGCGCATTGGCATATACGCATTGCATTAGGGTGCTTGGTACGCAAGTCATGGTTGTTATACTATGATGATTGTATATACATACTTTGTTGTTGTTTGTTATTGAGCTGTAATTGCTTTGAGGTGCGATTTTGGGTTGATTAAATTTTGATGTAGTTATGTGTTCATAATTGTTGTTATGAACGTTTGATGTGTGATTGAGGTGTGAATTTGTGGAGATTGATTTGGTGTGACTTTTGTGTTCGTAATTAGTATTACAAATGTGTGATGTGTTAATTGATTCAGAACCATTTTAGAATTAAAAATATGCATTTTTCTCAGTTGTATTCAACTACGACATTGCTGTATTTGAATACGACAGTGCAGTTTTGTTAAAAACTTCATTTTCGACTTTGTTTATGCATTTCTGACAAATGAAAACCCTTTCAAGGAGTATGCTAAAATGAAAGGTTATTTTGTGCATTTAAAATTTAAATGCTAAGTGATATTTGTTAATTTTGGTTGGTGACCCATTACAATTATTGTGGAATTTGGGCTTTGCCCTCAGATAATACCCGAGTTCGTTCCATCGACTATTACCATGACAACGGAAACACTGTTAGACTTCCCCGACCAAGATTCGTCGACTCCTTGGGCATACGTCCCCATCTTAAGCAAAGCTACTTATGTGAGGAAGGTAGTGAGGACAAGTAGGAGAGTTGTAGCAGTACACCTCGTGGAGCTCACTCCCGAGAAGATTGACTCTCTGATATTGACAGGATTGGTGCTCGGAATGGGTGGAGCATGGGAAGATGCAGAGGATTCCTGAGTTAGGGTTCAAGCAGAGGCCACTATAGCAGATGGAGATACAGTGATTGGACCCGAAACTGGCAAAAATGATAAGGGGCCAATGCCATTGGAGCGAGAGATTGTAGGACAGTCCAGGCGGGCAGAGTTAGAGCTTCCATTTCCATTTAATGATCCTTTACCGACTTTCCTTGAAATAGCGGACTGTTTTGAGATCCCAGCGCCGCCAAAGCCACCTATCTCGTGGGTTGATCTGACTTTTGAGGAGATTGATCCTTCTATGGACGATGAGGAGGAGGAAGTCACATCGAGGATAAAAGTTTCATCATATGGGACTTGTGGAGTGTGTGGAGGTCACCCGTGTTATTGTGGTTGCTAGGGTATGATTAGATTAGTTTCATGTATAGGGACTTGATTTCTTTCTTTTGGTGGTTGTACTTATTTTATTTTGGGATGATTGTAACTAAACTTATACGATCAGTTGACTTTTGTTTGGTGGGTCCATGTTCCTCCTTTTTGATGTGACCATAGGGTGGAGTAGCATACGTGGAGCAGTACTTTTTTGCAGGTGTCTGCCGAGAATACCTCAGGGGTATGAGCGATGCCTGATAGGGTCTCAAAACCCGGTGTATTTTGTTTAGTTGTATAATTTGGATTATCGTCTAAAAAACTATTTAATGGATGATGAGGAGGAGGAAGTCACTTCGAGGATAAAAGTTTCATCATATGGGACTTGTGGAGTGTGTGGAGGTCACCCGTGTTATTGTGGTTGCTACTACTACTAAATTCTGATTTAGCATGATTTTTATTTAGGTAAATTTTATATTGCGTTGATTTATAAAATAACAACAACAACAACAATAATAATAATAATAATAATAATAATAATAATAATAATATGTTAAAATTTGGTTTTAAAATAATTAATTGTTATAAATTTGTAATTTTACAATCTAATCAGTTGAAGGAGTTAGAATTGTTTTTACTAAAATGGTTGAAATTCTGATTTAGTATGATTTTTATTTTTAAATAGTTGATTTTTATTTAGGTAAATTTTATTTTGCGTTGATTTATAAAATAACAACAACAACAACAACTACAACAACAGCAATAATAATAAGAATAATAATAATAACAACAATTTGGTTGTTTCAAAAGAATTTGGCAAAATCTTAAACTAAACCCAAATTTTATTTGAGTAGGAATTAGTAGTTGAAAGACAATTAAATATTGAGTTAATTATTACTTATTCGAAGATCTGAACTAAGTTAAACAAAGATTTGTGGCGCATAATTCTAGAAACAACTTTCGTAATGATAAAGGCATCACTCCATTTACTTTCCTACTTGAATTATATGTGATATAAATGTCCTTTGATGTTAATTATTGATTTTGTTTGTGTATTATCTTCAAAATATGTGTTATATGAATTAAACAAATTTGCGTATTTGGATTGGTATCAGGTGGTTATTCAAGCTGATAACTTCGTGTCTAAACTAGGTTGACTTAGGACAATGTTAAATGGTTTTGAACGCTCTACTTGAGTGATTTATTTTGTTACTAACTAAGGTGATGAATTTCATTCATGTATTGGTGGCCTAGACCTTGTCGCGAGTAAGTGACGACAGTTCATTGGAAAGACAACGTGATTCAGAAAAATATTCAACGGTGGGGTATTGAACATGAAACTATGAAGAGCATTTGTTCAACAGTGGGAGAAGTCCAACGGTGAGACATTGTCCAATGGTGGGACGACTCTATGCTCTACATGGTGGTGATATTACATACTCGTGCATTGACATATAGTCTAACAAATAGGATTTATACATTTTTCTTGATTTGTATCTTGGCTGCTTGGTGATTTTACATTTGACAGGTGACATCCCCAATTTCATTTGCCACTCGTAGGAGTTTTCGGATGAATAGATGGAGCATTTTTTTTTTAGTTTCTAAGAAGGATAGTGGTGATCAGCTTTAGGGACTTTATTTCCGTTTGACTATAGTTTATACCAGTTATTACTTTTCTGTTTTGGTATGACATTTTTGAATCATAAAACATGAGTACTCAATTATCTGATTCCAATACTTAAGGATTTCTACTGAATTATCGATTGGTTGTTTGAATTTATATATGTAATTGTGTATTTTGCTTGAATGAGAATTAAAATATTTTCATGAAAAAAAAAATGAAATGCATTTTAAACATAGTATTTCGAAATAATTTTCCAAAAAGTGGGATGCTACATTGTGGTATCAGAGTAGTTCGGTCTGTGAGTTGGATCCCCAAAGCTGACTAGTGTCGGGTTGAAGGGTAGTGGTAATGAGTCTTTTATGACTTTGCGTTATGTACTGGTATGAGTGTGATATTTAAAGTTTTTTCTTACCAATATGTTTTTAAAGGCAACCATTTTTCTTCTAGTTATATTTTTATAAGTTATTATTATTATTTTTTTCTTTAAATGATATTTTTTTTTAAATCCATATTACTAAATTAGATGTTACATAATATTTCTTTTCATTTTCATTTGTAAAATGATGTTAAATACCATCAGATATTCGCATTCAATTTTGAAGTTTCGGGTTCGAATATAAGACATAATGTCCAACCTAACAATATCATTTAAGGACAAATGTGTGGTTCATGGAGGAATAGTGCTTTTGTATTTTTTTTTTTTATATGATCAAAGTTAGCAATTAGTTGTTATATGATTAAGTGTAATCTAATCTTTTTACTTTGAATTTTCCACTTTTTTTAAAATTTGAAACATAATATTGATCTACATATATATATATATATATATTTGAAATTATGAAATTTTATAAAAATGAAATGTTGCTAATATTTTACAAACTAAAAAATTATGAACATGATATTTTAGATTTGTTATTTACAAAAATTAGCATCATATTAAGAGTCAAAGTTACAATTTTTATTTTTCGATCAAAGATTTTAGCATTGCCAAAGTTACAACTCTAGATGTATGTTATAGGTTTCGTTATCCCTCACATTTGAACTTTATCATATTTTTCGATCATTGATGTGAAAGGTTTGTTATTCCATACATTTCAATTTTGTTGTATTTATAGGTTTTGTCATAATATGTTTTATACTTTTTATTTGAGTGTCGTTAGTTGGCTGGTAGATTTCCCCTTTTTCAATTTTAGTGACTTTGAATTATATTGTTTTTTATTGACGTAATTTACACCAATTAAAATTAGAGAATATATTATCTTTAGTAAAAAATAATATTTAAATTTTCAATTTTAACTTCTATTTGCACTGACGATATGTATTGAGTGTTTCTAATTGGCCAAGTTCAATACTTTTTATAGGGGTCGAGAGTCATGGTTGAGCCTTAGAAAATAAAAGTATATTATTTTGCTTTAATATTTCCGATTAGAGAGAACCATAGCAAGTTTGTGTTTGTTCACATGGTTGTGCCATTTATGCGCAGTAAAGGTATAAATAATTAAATATTATAAAAATTTGTTGATCATTAAAGTGAACAAACTTGTATGTTTATTTAATTATAAACTTATGATTTATTTCAATTACCTATAGTATGGATGTTAAAATTATGATTATTAATTTATGGGTCAATTGAAAGTTCATTGTTATAAGAAATTTCCAAATCACTCAAATGTTGATTGATTGTTGTTATAATTAATGAACACGAATATTGGTAGTATATGTGTATTATTAGTTTTATTTATATATCCAAATATAATGAATATTTTCAATAGTTGCATATGTAATGCCAAATAATGTTAAATTAACAAATCATTATCACTACTTAAATATATTATCCAATGTATATAATACACAGAGAAAAGTCACTATTAAATATATTATCCAATGTATATAATACACAGAGAAAAGTCAAAAGCATAAACTAAATTAAAAGGATTCTAAAATAAAGACTATGATTATGATTTCGCATCATGATATTACTCTACATTAAATAGTTGAGGAATAATTTGAATATACTCTTTAGTTCTTTGATGTTTACACTAGGAAAACATCGTCTCAACATCATAGCGAGTTATGAAAACTCTGTTAAATAGAATTTACAAATCAACTTAAAGATATTTTTTAAGCATATCGGTGAGTTAAGCATGGAAAATTCTCTTGATAGTAATTCTTTAAAACTTAATTGTAATATTATAAGATAAAACTTGCATTCTTAAAACAAAGTTTTTTACTATATACTTAACTATACATATGTATATATTTACATATAAACTACACTTGAAATCTTTAAGTCCACACTCAAATGTGAGTCGCGTGAGAGATACTAGCCTAGAAGCAATGTAGGTCACACGCCATGACTAACCATTTATTAGTCCCTTATTAATACTCTTTTACTGAAAAATATTAGTCCCTTTTAGGAAGGCATACAATGAACTAACCATATATGTGATCCTTCTTTATTGAAGGCATTTTTTAATATAGTGTGTGTGTACAATCAACATACAACTATAACAACCAAAGTAATCATTCAATTCACATATTTCATATCAATTTAATACCATTCATGAAATAATTAAATGTAATTGATCATGGTTTTAGTTTTCCTAATTGATATACTAGACATTATGTAACTGAAACCAAGCTAAAATAGTCAAGAAAACAATTAAATCATAGTCAGTAAAATTCGCTCGACGAAAATCACATTGGGTCAATGATTATGAAACAATAAAACCATCCCTAGGCTGAAAAGTTCTCTCAACTAATTTAAATTATCTCAAATGATTTGATAGGATACATAATTTTGTTTTACGAATTTTAGCTTAATCTATTCCCATTCTAACTCTAAAACCCCCTTTAATCATCACTTTTAACTCTAAAACCCCCTTTAACTATACATATGTATATATATATTTACATATAAACTACACTTGAAATCTTTAAGTCCACGCTCAAATGTGAGTCACGTGAGAGATACTAGCCTAGAAGCAATGTAGGTCACACGCCATGACTAACCATATATTAGTCCCTTATTAATACTCTTTTACTGAAAAATATTAGTCCCTTTTAGGAAGGCATACAATGAACTAACCATATATGTGATCCTTCTTTATTGAAGGCATTTTTTAATATAGTGTGTGTACAATCAACATACAACTATAACAACCAAAGTAATCATTCAATTCACATATTTCATATCAATTTAATACCATTCATGAAATAATTAAATGTAATTGATCATGGTTTTAGTTTTCCTAATTGATATACTAGACATTATGTAACTGAAACCAAGCTAAAATAGTCAAGAAAACAATTAAATCATAGTCAGTAAAATTCGCTCGACGAAAATCACATTGGGTCAATGATTATGAAACAATAAAACCATCCCTAGGCTGAAAAGTTCTCTCAACTAATTTAAATTATCTCAAATGATTTGATAGGATACATAATTTTGTTTTACGAATTTTAGCTTAATCTATTCCCATTCTAACTCTAAAACCCCCTTTAATTATCACTTATATCTTGGAAAAGTTACATGCCATGCAACTCACATCGGAACACCTCGATTTTTTATTGTAAATTTTTTCTTTATTCAAACATTTCTCAAAAATCCTTTAAATAGAATTAATTAACAACATGTTTCGGATTTTTTACCATTATATCCTCTTATTGAAAAAACTTAACCAAATTGCCCTACTTTCAAAAGTTGTTACCAAAATGCCCTACTTTTTAGGGTTAGTGGGAAAACTCTCCCGGGGGAACGACCTGTCAAACAGGTAAAAATTTCTCCCCTAGTAGGAGGTCGCATCCCCGGCCAGCGACCTCCCAAAGGATTTTCAAATACGTTTTTTAATTGTTTGTATATAATTTAAGTAATTTTTAAATAATAATAATAATACATTAATAATAATAATTACTATTATTATTATTAATTATTATTAATTATTATGATTGTTATTATTATTATTAATGTATTATTATTATTATTAATTATTATGATTGTTATTATTATTAAAAATGGTTTTAGGTAAAAATAATTATAATTAAATTAAAAATTATTATAATTAAAATAATAAACTATTATAATAATACATTAATTATTATTATTATTATTAATTATTATTATTATTATTATTAATTATTATTATTAATTATTATGATTGTTATTATTATTATTGTATTATTATTATTATTATTAATTATTGTGTTGAAAAGATATACTTTGATGATGTTGGTGAAGATGCATATGTATTAGAAAAACAAGCATCTTGTCGACCATACATCCTACGTATGATCGGAGGATTATTGATGCCTAACAAATCCACCGGGTACATTTCAATATAGTTGGGGTTCAGCCGTTTTAGCTACAATATATAGAGAACTATGTCTTGCAACGAAACCCAGTGTAATAATTAATAATAATAATAACAATCATAATAATTAATAATAATAATAATAATAATAGTTATTATTATTATTAATATATTATTAAATAATAATAATAATTATTATTATTAATGTATTATTATAATAATTTCTTATTTTAATTATAATAATTTTTAATTTAATTATAATTATTTTTAACTAAAACAATTTTTAATAATAATAACAATCATAATAATTAATAATAATAATAATACATTAATAATAATAATAATTAATAATAAATAATAATAATAATAGTAACTATTATTATTAATGTATTATTATTATTATAATTATTATTAATGAATTTGAAAATCCTTTGGAGGTCGCTGGCCGGAGATGCGACCGGGGAGAAATTTTTGCCTCTTTGACAGGTCGCTCCCCCAAGGAGAGTTTTCCCACTAACTCTAAAAAGTAGGGCATTTTGGTAACAACTTTTAAAAGTAGGACAATTTAGTTAAGTTTTTTCAAAAAAGGGATATAATGGTAAAAAAATCACATGTTTCCAAGATAAGCAAAAAATTCCAACATCAAACTTTTTTATTTTGAATGTAAATTATAATAAATTAAATAACAAAATAAATAAGGGTTATTAGTGTTAATAACCGTTATTTATTTTGTAATTTAACTTATTATAATTTACATTCAAAATAAGAAATTAATGTGTAAATTCACCACGTTAGTTAATCGTTATTTCATCTAATGCTCATATGCATTATTCTAGAATAATCACATAACATCAAGAAACCAAAAAATTAAAAACATAACACCAAGAAATCAAACACATAGTAGTAAAATACCAACAACAAATATAACCTAAACATGTTATATTAAAATATGGAAGGAACCCTTACCTTGTTGCACTAGTTTCTTTAATAAGCAAAACTATGCTATACAACTCTATTATGCCTTCCAATACAAGCAAAGCAAAGCCTCAGATTTATTCTATTCTTCTTAACCTTACATCAATTATATTTTACTAAGTTAAAATGAAGTCCCAAACGCAAGCAAAGCCTCATTTTGACCACAATTATATATGCAAGCAAGGACTATTTTTCTAATAAATAAAAATTTACCCAAACAAGTTTTAAACAACTTTAATACCATAAACTCACAATCTTTTCAAATGAAGTATCAAACGTCAATCTCTAAGTCTTTTTCTACCAAAAATATTTGCATTACTTAGTTTAAATATGATTTTTCACTATAACAATACCAGCAATTTATTTTTAACAACAAAACATAAACAATTTCAAGACTTCTAACGATATATCTATTTTTTCAAAACCAATTTGTTGTACGTGTAGCATCAATTTAAGAGGTGCCTGTTTTGTTGTTCTTTTCGCTTATTTTTCTTTCATCAGATTTTGCCTCTTGGGATAAGTTCATAATGCCTTATCCCCAACCTAATCCAGGTGCTACAAAAATAAAGGCACAAAACAGGTATAGGAAATATCAAGCACACAAACAAATATAAATCAATCAAACCAAAATCATCCATATTTAATCTACTCAAAAAAATCTCATATTTATTAATTTTATAGTTAATTTTGTTTTATTTTATATTAAATAAAATATAAAATTTTGAATTATTTTTTTTACTACCATGTTATTATTAGACCAAAAAAGTAATAAATAAAAAAAACATGAAAAGCCTAACACATATCCCTTTGTATTAACAAGCAAAAATTATACAAAAAATTAATTGAAAATTATACATTAAAATAAAAAATTAGGGTATAAAGTCCAAAATAATTTCGGTGTCGATAATTAGCTTATAAGGAGACATCCCTAAAGGTGTTTTATAGGTTATCCTATAAGCCAACAAAACATCTTTCAAATGGAGAGACCAATCTTTCTTAAAGGAGTTTACAACTTTTTCTAGAGTATTTTTATCTCTCTATTTGAAAGATCAACTTTTCCACTTGTTTGTGGATGATAAGCGGTGGCAACTTTATGCTAATTCCATATTTGACAATAAATTATCAAACCTTTTGTTACAAGACTTTAGAATAAAGGTCTTATGAATACTTTGGATGACTTTGATGAATCATCTGATGAAATTGAGGATCATGCAAACATGGCTTTGATGACAAATACTGACTCTGACTCTAAATTGGCAGATGAAGAAATTAAGGTATAAAATCTCCAATTCTTTTATGTATGAAATAGTCTTTCAAGAATTTCTTGCTAATGGCATTGACATAAGTAAACTAGCTTCAGTGAACAATAAATGTGGCGTAGGCTTTGATGAAAGGACAAAAAATTCAAGATTTACTCAACCTGATATTATGCGTGCATACTGCCATAAGAAATGCCAAAACAGAATAACTTGTCATATCCTAAAAACATGGAAAGACAAGATACCTTTCAAAACTAACAAATCAAGAACCTAAAAATAAAAAAAATTTATCTTGCAGATATCCTTAGCAACAATGATGAAACACCAATCATTGAACCTTAACAGTGGATGCTCAAGATACATGACAATGGAAAACTCTATGTTCCAAGACCTGACACTCAAGAACGGAGGATTCGTAAGATTTATAGGTGATTAGAACGACAAGATCATTGGACTTGGCACAATAGGTAATTGTTATTTTCCTTCTATTAAGAATCTTTTATTTGAAAAATGACTAATGCATAATCTACTAAGTATAGTCAACTAAGAGATAATAATTATCATGCATGTAGTCTTGCAAGGACATAAGTTAAACAAATGGATCCATAGTGTTTACTGGTCAAAGGAAACATAAGCTTTACAAAATAAATTTATCTAATTTAAACGAACAAGAAGTCAAGTATCTTATGTTTATAAGCGAGGAACAACTAATATGGAGCAAAAGATTAAGATATACCAATTTGAGGTTCATCTCAAAATTAAGACTTGAATTAGTTAGAGGCTTGCAAAATCTTAAATACAAATTGGATGTTCTTTGTGAGGCGTGTAAAAAAGGGAACCGCACAAAATCTTCTTTTTCCTCTACAAATGTTGTTTTCAACTCCAGACCACTTGAACTTATACATATTGATCAATTTGGCCATGTAAAGACTGCTTATGTAAGTGGTAAAAATATATGGACTCGTTATTATTGATGACTATTCTAGATTAACAAGGTTAAAGTTATTAAAACACAAAGATGAATCATATAAAGTTTTCAATACCTTATGCTAACAAGTGCGAAAAGAAAACAGTTTATGTATAACAAAGAATCACATTTATCATGAAGCTGAATTTGAAAACATTTTTTTTTTTCAAAATCATCTGCGAAGAGAATAGTATTTTACATAACTTTTCCTCTCCTATAACACTACAATTTAATGGTGTTGTTGAAAGGAAAACATACCATACTTCATGAAATGAACGTTTTCAAGCACTTTTGGCCAGAAGTAGTGAACAATGCATGTTATATTCATAACATGTTATCAATAAGACTTATGAATTATGGAAAGGACTAAAGGCCAACATTTCATATTTTCATCAATTTGGTCGTATATGTTATTTCTTGAACACCAAAGACTCACAATCTCCAAGGTGCAGCTTTTTGGGATACTTTGAAAGGTATAAAGTCTATAGGGTATACAACAAACAAATATTGATTGTTGCGGATTCAATCCATGTGAAGGTTAATGATAAAAAGCATGACCATAAAAATTCAAAGCTAGAGATAGACTTTGCAGATCTATAGATTTTAGAGCAACCAAATAAAACAACGACATCATCAAATCAATCCCAAGTTAATTAGAAGATCCACCTGATAACACGAATCAAAAACATCAAGAATCCATAACTAGTTGGAAATACAAGTCCTCTTATTCAAATTCTCTTATCATTCAAATGATCAACTGGAAACTACATCCGCTCTCAAGGAAACATCTATATTTGGGCTACTATCTGAAATTGAACCTACATCCAGAGAAAAAGCACTAATAGATGATGGATGGATACTAGTTATGCAAGAAATGTTGAATCAATTCAAAAGGAACAACATATGGGATCTTGTAAGACTCTTAATTTTAAATCCTAAATTATATAATTTTAAGGTATTTTGTGTTGAATTTCATAGGCTGTTAGCCCAGTTTTGGGGTATTTAGCGAGTTAAATGCCAAAAATATATTTTTGAAAATTGGATTAAAATTATTTGTTGGAGAATAATTTATTTACGTTACGGTGAATTTAATACCAGACAATTTTGTTAAAAATATCACTCGTTGCTGAAAATTTATCTGTCAATTGAGTTGCGACGAGAGTAGATTTTTTTTTTGAAATTAGATTGAGATGGAAATGAAGTGATGGGTGTGAGAGTTGTTAGATATTTGTTGGTTTAGTTTTATCATCACCTAGGTTGTATAGTTTTTGTAGCATGATCAGATTAGGTGGTGGCATAGGGGCTAGTTTTCCTTCTTTCGCAGATGTATTTATTTCAATTTGGAAGACTGTACATATACCTCATATTGTCAGCTTGACTTTTATTTTGATGGGTCCTTGTACCACTTTTGATGCGACATGGGGAAGTTAAAATTCTTAGGGCAGTACTTTTGTACAGGTGTCTGCCCAGAATATTCCAAGGATATGAGCTATGTCTAATAGGTCTCATAGCCTCGATGTATTTTGTTGTGTAAATACATTGGGTTTGTATTTCAAAAACTATTTCTGCTACTTGTAAATATTTGTTGACTTTTGACATGATGTTACAACTTAAATATTTTAGCCAAGAGTATTTCTTTCTTTCTTAATTTTTGATATTCGACTTTAGTTTTGAATTTGAAAAAAAAAAACGGGATGTTACAGATCAAGTCCCCAAACCTAATGAAAAGAAGACAATTGCAACCAAGGTGGTTTTCAGAAACAATTGTTAAAAACAAAGCTATACTTCTAGCCCAAGGATACAATCAACAGGCTCCATGAGCTTGGTATGATACACTACATAATTTCTATTTAAAAAATGATTTTGAAAGAGGCCAAGTTGACTCAACTTTATTGAGAAAATAATCTAAGAATGAGCTTATCATTATCCAAATATATGTTGATGATATTATTTTTGTTTTAAATTACGACAAGCTTTGTTATGAATTTTCTAAATTAATGCAGAATAAATTTGAGATGAGCATGATGAGAGGATATACTTATTCACCAGACCAAATACACATGAGAACTAATTAAGAAGTTTAAAATGGATGACCATAAGCTAATGTCCACACCTATGCATCGAATTTGAAATGTTGACAAACATTAGTCAGGTAAAAAGGTAGATCAAAAGGTATACAAAGGAATGTCAGGTTCCCTCATTTGCATAACTACCTCTAGACCTCGTATTTTGTTTAGTGTATGCGTGCGTGCATGCCATATTTCAGTCTGACCCTAAAGAATATCATTTAATAAATGTTAAGAGGATATTTAGATGTCTGAAAGGACTTACTAACATTGGTATGTGGTATAAGCTATCCTTTGAGAACACATTAGTATTTCTCTGTGATGCTGACTATGTTCGAGATAAGCTACAAAAGAGGAACACAAATGGAAATTATACATTCTTGGATGATAATCTAATCTCATGGTCGGACAAAAGACAATGCATTATTGCTCTGTATACAACAAAAGTAGAGTTTATCTCAGAAAATAGTTGCAACACTCAATTGTTGTAGATGAAACATCATCTAGAAAATTTCAAAATTTATTAGAGTAACATTTCTATCTTTTTTGATAACACCTAAGCCATATGTTTAACAAAAAAATCATATGACCCCAACTCATCGTCTTTTCTCCATCCTTGTCCAAAAGAGGTTGTGCATGTTTCACCAGCTCTTCGCGACATAGTCTCTTATACATTATAACAAGAATCATGTGCCTTTTACTTCCATCCCTTCCTATTTAACTCTAATACTTCCTCCATCCCTCTATCTATCATTCCTTCCACACATTCTATTCCATCTAACTTCCCTGACCTCCAGACCTTTCTTACCTCACTTCTTGTCAAAATTTCCCTAACCTTGAGTGGTTGTTCCATTGGCACCATTGCAGCTTCTAGTGTTCAACCCATAAATTGAGATTTAGAATGTTGATGTTCCTTCTAGAGCTTCCGATGTTCATCCCATAAATTGAGATTCAGAATCTTGATGTTCCTTCTACAACTTCTAGTGTTCATCCCAAAAATCAAGATGATATACAAAATACTGTTAAAATTTTGGCTAGGATAAAAAATTTGAACCTTTAGTTTTTTTTTTTTAGTTTATTGTACTGCTTATGTTTCTTTATATTTCTCTTTTTTCCTCTCTTTTTGTTTGATGCCAAAAAGGAAGGCTGTATTTTAGAGAAATTTTAAGCAATTAATTTTTTCTTATCATGGACTTCAATTACTAATGCACAATGATCTACTATGTCATAATATACTTCATCTTATGAATTAAACAAGCATATAAAAGAATATGATACAAAAACAACTCTAAAAGTCTGCAGCACAAAAACCACTCAAAGCAGTATTAGGACCACTAAAAACTCGACCGAACTACAACATAAAATTCTATCTAAACGGATAGTGTTATAAGGATCACTAAAAATTTGAAGAAACTATGGCATAACAACCGCTCTAAAAATTGAAGGGACTACGACATAACAACCGCTCTAAAAATCAAAGGGACTACGACAAAATAACTGCTCAAAAAATCAAAGGGGTGTCGGTACAAAACCGCTAATTAATATTGAAGGAACATAAAGAAAGGGGAGTGGTGACTCAGAAATAAATCGAACAGAATAAAAAAGAAAGAAAATAGAAAGTTGGGAAATGCATCTGACTTTGGTGTATTTTCACACAAGTTTGAAACTCATTATAAAATGATGGAAGCAAACTCATGTATGTTTTTAATCTAATGTTGAACTTTAGTATTTATAGAATTGAAAACTACACAAATGAAAGTTTTGTAAAGTGAGACTTCAACAATTTTTAAATTCACACATTAACATACTCGATGTTCCAACAATTTTTGATTCAACTTAATATGGATATATCATATAGATGAAAGAAAATCAATTATACAAAAACTTTTTAACTATTTTCGTAATTTTTTTTCTATGCCAAAAGGTAGTATATTGTCTTTGTTGCTAGTTCCCCACCTATATTTTCTATTATTGCAGTTTTATTCTACGGTGTTTTTGCTCAATTAAAAGTAATTATTTTTTTTTCACATTCTTCAATGTTATATTAAAAATTCTCCAATGTCTCAAATACAATATAAAAGAAAGGCTACAAGTGGAAAACACTTATTCCTACACACGGACACATAGAGAGAGAAGACCAGGAAACTAACGACTGATATGGTTTATAGGAAGAGGGGGAATGTGCAAACTGAGGTAAGTAAGAGAGAGGAGAAATAATCAATTGTTTTTTTACTTTTAAATTTTATTTGATAGATTGTTTTTTTTTTTTTATTTGTCAAGTTTTAATTGTTTGCGTGTAAAAGCTAACATGTCATTGGAGTAACCATCTAAAAGTTTTTTTATGACGAAGTAAAACTGATTAATGAATATGTTTGGTAAAAAATTAATATATCAACGTTGAAATCTTAAATTTTTCTTATTTTCAGTCTCTCTTTACAAAAGTATATTATGACTTATATAACATCCATTCTCAAGGAAATGTTTATGTTTGGGCTTCTATCTAAAATTAAACATACATCCATAGACAAAGAACTACTAGATGATGGATGGATACTAGTTATGCAAGAACTGTTGAATCAATTCAAAAGGAACAACATATGGGATGTCATCCCCAAACCTAATGAAAAGAAGCCAATTGCAACCAAAGTGGTTTTTAGAAACAAACTCAATGAGAAATGTGAAATGGTTAGAAACAAAGCTATACTTCTAGCCCAAGGATACAATCAATAGGCCCCATGGGCTTTATATGATACACTAAGAAATTTCCTTTTAAAAAATGATTTTGATAGTGGCAAAATTTACTCTAATTTACTGAGAAAATAATCTAAGAATGACCTTGTCATTATCCAAATATGTAGAATAAATTCTAATTTACTCTGTCATGAACTTTCTAAACTAATGTAGAATAAATTCGAGATGAGCATGAAGAGAGAATTGAATTTCTTTTTGAAAATTCAAATTCATCAAAATTCAAAGGATGTACTTTATTCACCAGACCAAATACACATGAGAACTACTTAAGAAGTTTAAAATGGATAACCATAAGCTAATTTCCCTACCTAAGCATCCGATTTGATCTCTTGGAAAACATGAGTCAGGTATAAAGGTAGATCCAAAGGTATACAGAGGAATGACAAGTTCCCTCATTTGCTTCTACCTATAGACCTCGTATTTTGTTTGGTGGGTGTGTGCGTGCGTGTCATATTTTAGTCTGACCCTTAAAAATCCCATTTAATATATGTTAAGAGGATTTTTATATGTCTGAAAGACATTACTAACCTTGGCATGTGTTATAAGCCATCCTCTGAGAACAAATTATTAGGTTTTGTGATGTTGACTATGTTGGAGATAAGCTAGAAAGGAAGAACGCCAACGGAAACTATACATTCTTTGGTGACAATCTAATCTCTTGGTCGAACAAAAGATAATGCACTCATGCTTTGTATACAATAGAAGTAGAGTATACTCCACAACTAGTTGTAACACTCAACTATTGTAGATGAAACTTCATCTAGAAGATTTCAAAATTTATTAAACATTTATATCTTTTTTTTTATAACACTTCAGCTATATGTTTACCTAAATATTATATGGCCCAACTCATCGTCTTTTCTCCATCCATGTCCCCAATTGGTTGTGAGTGTTTCACCATCTCTTCTCGACCTAGTCTCTTATACATTATATGAAGAATCATGTACCTTTTCTTTCCATCCCTTCCCCTTTAACCGTAACACCCTAAATTTTATATTAAACTATTTTATTAGTTAAGTACGATTTTAAATAATTAATTTAACATTAAAATTATTTTAGAATATATGATAATAAATTTTCTGACTAATTTTTGTTATATAGGTGATTTCTATGATGTGCTAGTTTTATAAATCTTAGATTACATGAGCGATATAAATAATAAATATTATATTTTATAATTTGATATATTTTAAAAAAACAATATTATTTTAGTGCAATATATATATTTTAAAGAAAAATATTTTATACGATTTTACGTGTATATACATGTATCCAATTAATGTAATACTTTTAGGTGCGTTTGACTAATGTTAAGTATGCACGTAGTTATATTTCAATTATTTATAACTATTTTCTATTTTTAGTTATTCTTTTATAAATAATTATCTTGAGATAGTAGTGATATTGTGTTTGATTTACTTTATTTTTATATACTTGTTATGACATTGTGATTTTATATATATTTATTAAGATTTAATAATTAATTTAAAGTGTTGATGTTATATTTATTTATTTTATAATTTGAACTATTCTCTAATGATGGTAATATTTTAATTTGAGTATTTGAAAACAATAAATATTTTTATAGGGATTATTTAAAATATGAGATTTTTGGTTATAAATGTATTTTAAAAGATTAATTATTTTTACTTATAAATTATTAGTTTTGAAATAGTAATAATGCTTTATTAATGAAATTGTGTTTTAAAATAAAATAAAATAAAATAAAATAAAACTAGTAAAACCTAAAAGGAGACCAATGAGTTTGATTAATGTACGAACCCTAATTGTTAATAAAATAATACATACAAAATAGGGAAGGGAGTTGGAAGGGCAGCTGTAAAACCAAAGAGGAAACACAACAATAACCCTATCGTTTGACATTGGTGACTTCTTCGTTTGTAGAATTCATTGTTTTGCACTGTTCTCCTTCACCGTAAGTCCAATTTGAGTGTAACGAAGGCCAAAACGACCGTGTGAAAATTGACTATATTATCCACTGATTGGGTTTCTAATTTATGGTAATTTTCCTTGACCTAATTTCTAATTTAGTTTTTAGAATATCTTCTCATGATTTATTTTTAACGTTGACCCATAAATTGTCGAGTTAAATCGATTGAAGGACAAAGAGTCAATAAACAAAGGTTGTTTGCTCGTGGAATCGTATTCGTGTGTGAAAACGTCAAAATAAGATAAGGGGTGAGAGAGCGTTTCAATTCATGAGTATAATATAATTTGATATGAAAGGGAAAACTGTATTTCCCAACAATTCATTCGGGGCTCGCTACGTATGGCAATAGCCCTTTGAGTGATAAATTAATTAATGTTAAAATATGGGAATTGTGATATTAAAATATGGAATAGAAATATTTATAAGGTGTTTATTGATTTACCTTCGTTAAATATGTGGTATTGAATATTCTTGTGATGTTTGATTTATTTTTATAAAATGTGTCATATTTGATATTATTATGATATTAGATGTTGAATGAATTTAATGTATATGTTTGATTAGACGTGTTTATGTGATGTGATAATAAAAAGAAAATTTATTTTGATACGTTTATGTGATTATGATGATGTATAATTAATAATAACGATGTTATAAACTTGTGACGAGTTTATGTGATGAGATATGATTAATGATAGTGATGTTGTAAATTTGTGATGAGAATATTGAAGTAACCTCATAGTTGGTGAAATAATTGTGATTTCAATTTGTGTTTGAGATGACGGTTCCTAATGGAGTATCATAGGCCAACGAGGAGAGAAAATAAATATTGAGAAATTGTGAAGTGAAGATTATTTTGTCATCATATAGGTAGGGCCTGACAAACCTAGTGATTTTGGGGAAGTATAACTGAATGAGCCTAATCGTGGCGGTCTTCTGTCGAGCCTTAAGGCAAGATTATTATACTTTGGAGGTATTCTGGTGGGGACTTCCTAGGTGACTTGGAGGTAGCCCTCCAAATGTCGGGAGCTACTACACAATACACGTTTATCTCGACTGTCTCGTATATGTGTCTCGGGTTGATTTGAGGGGATCTATGAGGACAAGGCCAATTTGAATTGTCCATCCTCCAGGATGGTGGCATAGTATCAAGCCTCCTAACCAAGTACTTCAGAGTTAGAATGGTACCACATTGTGAAATAGAGTCTAAGCTCATGCATAGCATTGCATTTTATTGTAGTTGTTATGTTGTTATTAATGTATCGTGTGTGGTGATAATTTCTGTTAGACAATTTGATGTTACAGTGAAATCTATTGATTTTCCATGAGTGATTTTGACCTTTAAATGTGATATTTTCTTGATGGAATATTTGTGTAATGTTATGGTTCTATTATGATTGTTTGCATGTTCTTTTTACTTGCATTTTATTGTCAACATGATTGCTGTGACACCCTAAATCCCAAAATAATATATATAATAATTTATATCATATTCCTATAAAATTTGTAGCGGATAAATAAAATTATATTTTCAAGAAAACAAAAACTTTTGTAATTAATTTAGGATATCACGTTTCTCAAAGTACACATGTAACAATTCAAATTTTATTACTCAAATAAAACAATTTAATCTCAATGAACTTGATTTAAGTATAATTACTTGATTTAATTCTAAAAACTTACTAGTACTTCTAAGGTTTTCATACAAAAATTTGATTCAAATTAAATAAGTAAAATACAAATTAAAACCCTTATTCCCGGTATCACCTATCAGAGCGGGGTTCCTCACAAACTTGAACTTCAAGACTCATTGACCTGTAATAACTGTGATTTCGCAAACGCAGGGCCCAGCCAGTCAAACACAAACAACGAAGGAGGTGAGTTTTGAAATCATGTTAATAGTATAATATGAGTAAGAAGAACACGCAAATAATCATAATAGAACCGTATCATAATCACTTTACGATATATCAAAATATTTAATTAAATAGTATCATACTATAACATCAAAGTCACTCAAGTAAAATAATCATCTCATTATAATATGCATCAAATCATCTAATTAATATTACCTTTGAAACACATCAATCACAACAAAACAATCACAAGGAAATACAATGCTATGCATAAGCTTAGACTATACTTCACAATGTGGTACCATTCTAACTCTGAAGTACTTGGTTAGGAGGCCATGATACTATGCCACCATACCGGTGGACGGATAATTCAAATTGGCCATGTCCTCATAGATCCCCTCAACTCAACCCGAGACACATATACGCGACAGTCGAGGTAAACGTGTGTTGCATGGTAGCTCCCGACATTTGGAGTGCTACCTCCAAGTCCCCTAGGAATTCCCCACCGGAATACCTCCAAGGTCTAACAATCTTGCCTTAAGGCTCGACAGCAGACCGCCACGATCAGGCTCATTCAGTTGTACTTCCCCAAAATCACTAGGCTTGTCAGGCCCTACCTATATGATGACAAAATAATATTCACTTCACAATTCACAATATTTATTTTCTCCCCCCGTTAGCTTAGACTACTCCATTTAGAGCATCATATTTAAGAATCGTCACTATCTCATCAAGTATGGGGTACTTCAATATTTTCATCACAATTTTATATCATTAATCCTAAGTAATCATTCATCACAATTTTATAACATCTCTATCATCAATCAAAAATCATCATTATCATCACGTAAGCATATATCAAACCATGTATCCATATTTTATTATCACATCACATAATTTCATCTAAGCAAACATGTACACATAATTTCATTCAACATCCAACATCACAATAATAACAAATATCAACTACCACACAAGTATCGAAAATTAAATCAATCAACACCTTATAAAAATTTCTATTTCACATTTTTATCTCACAATTCTCATATTTCAAATTAATTAATTTATCTCTGAAAGGGCTACTGCCGTACGTAGCAAGCCCCAGATGAATCGTTGGGAAATACGGTTTTCCCGTTCATCTCACAATATATTATACTCATGAATTCAAACGCTCTCTCACCCCTTACCTTATTTTGAAACTTTTCACACACGAATGCGATTCCACGAGCAACCAACCTTTGTTCATTGACTCGTTGTCCTTCAATCGATCTAACTCGATAGTTTATGAGTAAACGTTAAAAATAAATTATGAGAAGATACTCTAAAAACTGAATTCGAAATTCGGTCAACAAAAATCATCAGAAATCAGAAACCCAATCAGTGGATAATATAGTCACTTTTCACACGGTCGTTTTGGCGTTGGTTTCACTCAAATCGGACTTACGGTTAAGGAGAACGGTGCAAAATAAGGATTTCTGTAAACGGAGAAATCGGGTATTTTAGAGAGAAATTGGGGTTGTTAAAAATCTGGAAGATTATGTTTAATTGATGAGTTAAATGAATGAAATAACATAATCAAATTTGGATGAGAACGGAGAAACTTTTACGGGACAATTATCGATCACCAGTGTCAAAAACGATAGGTTGTTGTTGTGTTTACTCTTTGGTTCTACGGCTTCCCATTCAACTCCCTTCCCTTTTCTTTGTTTTGTTTTATTTTAGTACAAATCAGGGTTCACAAGGTCTCTTTATTTATGTTTTTGTTTTGGAAAGCAGCGGATAAAAAACAAGCAGCAAAACCTAACAAACTCATCTAAATATTAGCAAAACCTATAACGAACTCATCTAAATATTTGTAAAATTAGTTAACAACCCATGCCTATCTTACATATATCAACCTGATTCTACAATTTAGCTTGTCCTATATATTTTAATGTATCATTATTATTTATTTATCTATTTATTTTAAAATATATTAAAAACCAAACTCTCTCATTCAAAATAGTAATTATAATTATTACTATAACATTTTTCAAAATAAACTTATAAAAATATTACTATTTTTATAGAATAGTCAAAACGATAAAATAAATAAACATAACATCAATAATTTTTATTAATTACCAAATCACAACAAATATTTATAAAATCATCATGTTATAGGAAATATATAAAAGTAAAGGAAATCAATCACAATATTAGTAATATCTAAAGATAATTAGTTATAAAATAAATAACTTAAAATAGAAAATAGTTATAAATAATTTAATACAACTACGTGCATGCTCAACATCAATCATGCGCACAGAAAAATATTACATTAATTGGGTACACATATATACACGTAAAATCGCATAAAAAATTTTTCTTTAAAATATATATTACACTAAAATACTATTATTGTTATTCTTTTAAAATATATCAAATAATAAAATATAATATGTATTATTTATATCGCTCATGTAATAAAACATGTATCAAACTAGCACATCATAGAAAGCATCCTTATAACAAAAATTACTCACGAAATTTATCAACATATATTCTAAAATAATTTTAACATCAAATTAATTATTTAAAATCCTATTTAATTAATAAAATAGTTTATTATCAAATTTAGGGTGTTACAATTGCGAAACTCACCTCCTTCGTTGTTTGTGTTTGATACCGAGAATAATGGTTTTAATTTATATTTTACTTATTTAATTTGAATCGAACTTTTATATGAAAACCTTAGAAGTACTAGTAAGTTTTTAAAATTAAATCAAGTAATTGTACTTAAATCAAGCTTATCGAGATTGCACTATTTTAATCAATTAAATAAGTTTAAAGTGTTTTTATTTTTATTTTTGAGAAATGTGATATCCTAAATTAAATATAAAGTTTTTATTTTCTTGGAAATATATTTTTATTTATCCGTTGCAAATTTGATAGGAATATGATATAAATTATTATATATATTATTTCGGGTTTTATGGTGTCACATTAGTGGTATCAGAGCAGGTATGTCCAATCAGGCCGGGTGGGTTGAGTGTCGGTTTAATGGGAGTCAAATGTCAGTCGTGTCAATTGTGTTTTCATGTGTATTAATTATTTTTACTATCATGTTTTTCAAGTTTATATTATTGTGTTATTTGTCATGTGCTATATGCTTTTGTATAATTATTCATATATTTGAAATTACTAATGAACTATCTATTGTTTGTTTACTCTAATTGTGTTGTGATTATAAGATTCTACTCAAGTGACTAAATAAACCATGAAATTATTTGTTAAAATTTGAGTGAAGTTGAATTATTGACATAACCAAGTTAATTACCGTTTGATTAAACTTGTAGTTTGCATTTCTAACTTTGATTATTTGTTCCGTTGTTATAGTGGATAGGTAAAAATGATTTTTTTATTGACTAGTTATATATTTAAAATTATTAATTTAATTGAGGTAATCCTAATAATTGATTGATTATGATTATTAATTATATTAACTACCATATTTTTTTCTGTTATATTATTGTGTTATGTGATGTATGCTTTTGTATTATTGTACATTTTATTTAAGTTACTAATTAACTATTTACTATCTTCTTACTCTAATTGTATTGCGTTGTGGATTCTATGTTCATATTTAAATGATTAAATATAATATGGAATTATTTCTTAAAATTTAAGTTAATTTGAAATGTTGACATGATTTAGTTAATTACCTTTTGATTGGATTTGTGTTTATAAATTTGAATTTTTGCTCATTTGTTATAGTGGATAATTAAAAATAAATTTTTCTATATATTGATTGGCAA
>JBBPBT010000420.1:971928-1075891 GCA_037974875.1 Cicer bijugum
TGACAATACAAAAAAAAAAAAGCCTAATTTGATTTTCCGGTAGATAATTAGATATATTAATACTTATTAAAATACTTTTAATATTTTAACACAAAATATAATTTATAAATTTTATTTGTAGGATGATAATCACTGTGAATTTTTAATAAAATATATGAATTAGTTCCAATTAGGTTATACAAAATATTTTACAGATTCTCAAATGTGTGTTTGTCAACTCATATATAATAATTACTCAAATAAACTCATTTGAAAAAAATACTCTACAAACAAAATGAATAAATTATATTATTTTTGAAATATAAAAATCTTATTTACAATACTACTAATATATTAAAATTTATATATTTTATATTATTTTTAAAATTTTATTCACAATACAACTAATATGTTAAAATCTGTATATCTTCGGGCGTTGCGCTGGTTATATTCTAGTTGATATGGTTTTTAGGGAGAGGAGGAATGTGCGAAGTGTGGTAAGTGAAAGAGAAGGAAAAATCAATTGTTTATTTCTTTTAAATTTTATTTTTTATTTTATTTGATAGATTGTTTTTTATTTTATTTTTTTTTGTAAAGTATTAATTGTTTGCGTGTAAAGGTTAATATGTCCGTGGAGTAACCATCTAAGAATTTTTTTTGACCAAATAAAAACTGAATATTGAATATCTTAGTCAAAAATTAAAAGTCAAATTTTTTTTTTTAGTTTCAATATCTCTTTATAAAATTATTTATGACTTATATAAATTGTGGAATCTAATTTTTTTTTTATTAAGTTAAAAATTTATTAAATTTCAATTTTATCAAAAAGGTAACTTTAAAACTTTTACTAAAGAATATCCAATGATGGATGATTTCCTCATTTAGGGTGTAAAAATTTAGTTAAGATGACTTTTTCAATGGTTATAAATGGAGAAGGTTTATTCAACATAGATTCTCAAATAAAATTACACAGACAAAGAGAAATACAATAATCATATCATAAACAAAAACAATGTCAAAGAGTGAGATGAAAAATGTTATGATTTTGGTCATTATTATGGCAATGAATATGTTTGTTTTTGCTCAAGTTGATGAAACCCCTTCACCAACATCACCTCCACCTCCACCTCCACCTACACATAGTAAAATCAAAAAATTGCTTTGTCTTGGCAAGTGTGGTTTGATATGTGCAAGTGAAATAGAAAATCCTACGTCATTTGTAGAATGTCTTACTACTTGTGGGTTAAAATGCTTTGACATCTCATCAGAAAGTGCATATGATTGTACTACAAATTGTGCTTATTCGAAGTCCATCAGTGCTGATATTGGTATGTTTATACTTTCTCTCTTTTATTTTATATGTTGGTATGATGTATCAATCTAATATTATAAATTAATAGAGTTGTCTTAACTCATTATGTTTCTTACATTTTGATATATATTTTTTTTTTCAGATGCACATAGCATTAATGGAATCGTGAATTCATGCTTGGAAACTTGCCAGAACAAATAATGTATATTACTACATGAATGTAAAACTACATGAATCAATAAATTAGAAATTGATTGACCTCAATAATTGTATTAACTACTTTTTTTGCAACAAATAAACATTTTCGCTTTGTCTTTCAATATACACACACACATATATATATATATATATATATATATATATATGGGACGGAATCAAATGACCCTAAGGTGTCAAATAAAACTTTGATGGCATATCTTTCGGGTTTAATTAGTTTTGATCTCAAGGATTACGTTAATCCACTAATTAAAACTTATGTAACTCTCTCTCCCACTTATACTCTTTCTCAAGTCTCATCTTTAGTTTGACATATGTGACGGCTATTTTTCAAAACTATCAATTAAACCTTGACAAATAACAACTAAAAAAAGCATGAAAAAGAAATCAAATAAGATTCAATTTTAACAACCTAGCAAAAACAAAACTCTGGGATCACACTCTCCCTTAAATTCAACGACCCTAATTCGAACAGTAGAAGGAGGGACATATAGAGATATATGTACTCAATATCTCTTTATATTGAATTGAAATTACGTATATAATGTAATCATTTATGTTATTTTTATGTTTTAAAAGACCGTTTCAAAAGAAATGTAGGTTGATTCACAATCAAGATTTGTCTCTTTAAGACGTTTCAGGGCACAATTTAAATTGTGCAAGAAAGACTATCAACCACAAGATCTTTAGGATAAAACATCTCGGATTCATTGTATCGCAGTTGCATGCACTATAAAAAAAACTGTTCTAGAATTACACCCTTAAAGCGGTTAAAGTCACTTATAATATAATATTATGGCCACTCATATTAGTATTAGGACCACAAAAATATCGACCAAACTACCGCATAACAACATCTTTGAAAATCGAAGGGACTATGGCAAAATAATCGCACAAAAAATTAAATGGAAAACGGTACAAAACCGCTAATTAATATCGAAGGGACAAAATGAGATTTTTGTAATGTGGAACTTCAACAATTTTTAAATTCACACATTAACATACTCTATATTCCAACAATTTTTGATTCAATTTAATATGGGTATATGATATAGATGAAAGAAAATCAATCAAACAAAAACTTTTAACTATTTCTGTCATATTTTTTCTCTGTCAAAAGATATTGTATTGTCTCTTTTGCTAACACCCACCTATATTTGCATCTTATTGCAGTTTTATTCTACTATGTTTTTGTTCAAATAAAAGTAATTATTTTTTATTCCACATTCTTCAATGTCATATTAAACATTTTCCCGTGTCCCAAATACAATATAAAAGAAAGGCCACAAGTGGAAAACCTTTATTGCTATTGATATGGTTTTTAGGGAGAGGATGAATGTGCAAAGTGTGGTAAGTGAAAAAGGAGGAAAAATCAATTGTTTGTTACTTTTAAATTTTATTTTATATTTTATTTGATACATTATTTTTTATTTTATTTTATTTGTTAAGTATTAATTGATTGTGTGTAAAGGTTGATATGTCAGTGGAATAACCATCTAAAAATCTTTTATGATCAAGTAAAAACGGAATATTGAATATCTTAGTAAAAAAATTAATATATCATCATTGAAAAGTCAAACTTATCTTAATTTCAATCTCTTTTTAGAAAATTATTTAAGACTTATATAAATTGTGGAATCTGATTTTTTTTTATTAAGTTAAAAATTTATTAAATTCTGATTTTATCCAAAAGTAACTTTATAACATTTAGTATTGAATTTCCAATGATGGATGATTTCCTCCTTTACGGTGTAAAAGTATAGTCATGATGACTTTTTCTATGGTTATAAATGGAGAAGGTTTATTCAACATAGATTCTCAAATAAAATTACACATACAAAGAGAAATACAATAATCATATCATAAACAAAAACAATGTCAAAGAGTGAGATGAAAAATGTTATGATTTTGGTCATTATTATGGCAATGAATATGTTTGTTTTTGCTCAAGTTGATGAAACCCCTTCACCAACATCACCTCCACCTCCACCTGCACATAGTAAAATCAAAGAATTGCTTTGTCTTGGCAAGTGTGGTTTGATATGTGCAAGTGAAATACAAAATCCTACGTCATTTGTAGAATGTCTTACTACTTGTGGATTAAAATGCTTTAACAACCCATCACAAAGTGCATATGATTGTACTACAAATTGTGCTTATTCGAAGTCCACCAGTGCTGGTATTGGTATGTTTATACTTTCTCTCTTTTATTTTATATGTTGGTATGATGTATTAATCTAATATTTTAAATTAATAGAGTTGTCTTAAATCATTATGTTTCTTACATTTTGGTATTTTATTTTTTCAGATGCACAAAGCATTAATCGAATCGTGAATTCATGCTTGGAAACTTGCCAGGACAAATAGTGTATATTACTACATGAATGTGACACTACATAAATGTAACACTACATAAATCAATAAATCATAAATTGATTGACCTCAATAATTGTATTAATTACTTTTGTTGCAACTAATAATATTTTTCTATGTGTTTTTCTCTGTGTTTTTCTATATATGGGATGGGATCAAATGGCACTAAGGTGTCAAATTAAACTTTGATAGTATATATTTTTGGTTTAAATAGTTTTTATGTAATTCTCTCTCCCTCTTATACAGTTTCTCAAGTTTCGGCTTTAGTTTGACATATGTGACGGCTATATTTGAACACTATCATTCTCAATCTTGATCTAATTTTTATCCTGATAATGTCAAATAAGAGATTAATAACAAAATATTGAAATATTTCATGTTGTCTTTGTGCTTTGATAGTACTCTTATATCACCATCTATCTCAACACAATAATAAACTTGATTTAATCTTAAGTTTATGAAAATAACTGATTTCTTCTTGTTCAATAGATCTTTAAAAGGAAAACCAAACCAAATTCAACACACATGATTGAATCTTAGCTCAATTATCAGTGCATTTGAAACCATATCTATTTTTTATTTTATTTTATGTTTTTCTATTGATTTTATATTTTAGTAACATTAGTTTATGCTTTTAATGTTTCCAACACTAATATAAAAGATGACAATTGTTTATCCTTCTCATTAATCTAATCAAGTAGATACGGTACACACTTATTTTTTTTTGGGAGACTTATGGTTTCAATTAATAACTGACATTAAATATATGTTTCATTAAGGTTGTCCTCCCACTTTCAAAGTTTTATCTTGGACAAACCACGTTTTCTTTGAGAGTTAATTAACATGTGAAGCAAAAAAAATGACACACAAAAAGGAATTCATGCTTCAATAAAAAATAATCGGTGCTACATGGTGTTATATCCCTAATAATGAAAGCCTAAAAACAATAGAAAAGCAAACATGAGACCTAGTGTATCAACAATTAAGTTAAAAAAGACATGATAAATATTTGGTTGAAAGGAAGACAAAGAGACAAATTATAAAAAGGATTTTAAGGTGTGGACCAAGTTGCAAGTGTGACATTTTTAATCCCAAAATATTATATATAATAATTTTACTAGATTTTTTTAAAAAAATACTTCACAATGGATAAATAAAGCTTTTTCCAAGTTAATAAAACTTTTGTTATTAATTTAGGATATCAAAATTTTCAAAGTATATATGGGACACTTTAAACTAATTTACAAATAAAATGGTTCAATCTCAATATACTAGATTTAACTATATTTTCTTGATTTAATTTCAAATATTAATACTACTAATAAGGTCTATCAAATTAAATGAGTAAGATACAGTTTATACATCTTATTATGGATATTACATATTAGATCGAACTTCTCCAAAACTTAAACTTTAAGAATTTCTATCATTTAATAATTGCAATTTTGCAAACGTAAGGTCATTCCTCTTAAACACAAATAATGAATGGTAGTAATTAAATTGCACAATATCACATGATGACATAGCAATCAAAATCTTCCAAATGAAATATCAAAGGTTAACCCAACTCCATCACAATGAAACAACCACAAATATGCAATATTTTGGATGTTCTATACTTTGAACTTCTTCATCATTTGTGTAAGACCCATTATTTTTAAGCATATTTTATGTATTTTAGTGTATTTTGGTATTGAACTTGGAGGCTTTTTAGCCAAAGTTATTAATATTTTGGGAGTTTAAAGGACCAAAAAGTTATATTGATGCTCGATTAAAATTAAACGTCGATCGATAAATTAAATTAACTGCGCTGAATCTTTTACGAAGAATTTAATTCTAGAGAGTTTTGTTAGAAATATCTTGGGCTGCTAAGAATTGCGTCTGTCAATTAAGCTGCGACGAGAGTAGATATTTTTAACAAAAAAGTGGTTTGGGAAGTGATGGGTGAAATGGTAATTTTAATAAATATCTAAAGATTTTGAGATATTTGTTAATTATAATTAACATATATATATTTATATATATTTATATATATATATATATATATATATATAAAGAAAAGGAAAGGAAGGAAATAGAAAGAAAAGAAATAGAAAGGAAGGAAAAAGAAAGAAAGGAAAAGGGAAAGAAAGAAAGAAAGCAAAATACATCTTCTTCCTCTGCCTCGCGTGACCCCCTTCTTCCTCCTTCTTCCATTTTCGTTTTCTTTGCATCTTTTTGTTCAAGAATAGAAACCCAAGGCTAGTGGGTGAGAAATATCAAATTCCCAGCTTCTTCCTTCTTCCCGGATTCGAAAACGGTGTTAGGGATTTCAAAACCGTCAAACACAAATCACCCGGTTTCATCTAGACCTAAGCTTCATTTCTCGAAGAGATAGAAGGGAAAGTTGCTCACTACCACTCTATGGTGCTAGGGAACCAACTTTGGAAGCGGCTTTGCGAGCGGAGATTTTACCGAATTTACTCGCGTTAGCCTAATTGAACGTGGAAGCTAACGTAAAGGTAAGGGCTCCTTCCAAACTTTTAGTTTGCATTTAGGGACTTATCTGTGGTTGTGTGGAAAAGAATTTGTTAGGGTTGGAGTGTTGATTTGGGGAAAAAGAATTTAATGCTTTATGGGTGAAATTCTAATGTGGGGTTTTGGTGATAGTGATGAATGTTTCGCGGAAAATGAATTTAACTCATTTATGTATGATTTTGAGTAAATGAAACTTGTTGTGTTTGAGTGGTGGGTTGTGTTGATTGGTATCATCGTATTTGACGTGTTCTTAATTAATACTGATGAAATTTGATATGTGTATGGTTGAATTTTGTGGAGAAATGAATTGATGTGTTTGGTGTGAATCGTGGATTGAATTTGATAATATGTTTGAGTTTGTTTTGTGTGGAATTTGAAAATCATTAAGTTAAACGAGTATTAAGAATGGGGAATCTCTTAATGTCTTGTTTACTAAATGTGTGTTTGTGAAAATCGTTTAAGTTAAAAGAGTATTAAGAATGGGGAATCTCTTAATATTTCTGTTTGCTTAATGTTTGTTGTGAAAATCGTTTAAGTTAAATGAGTATTAAGAATGGGGAATCTCTTAATGTCTTGTTTACTTAATGTTTGTTTTGAAAATTGTTTAAGTTAAATGAGTATTAAGAATGGGGAATCTCTTAATGTCTTGTTTACTTAATGTTTGTTGTGAAAATCGCTTAAGTTAAATGAGTATTAAAAATGAGGAATCTTTTAATATCTGCATTTACCTAACGATTGTCGTGGATAGAGTCAGGGTATGCTCATGCAGTTCATAGTGATAGTGGTAACTAAGATGATGCCATGTGATTTGTTTGTTCATCTCATCCATGGGAAACGAGATGATTCCATGTGATTTGTTGGTTCATCTTGACCATGGGCCACGAGATGATTCCATGTGATTTGTTGGTTCATCTTATCCTTGCGGGGATTGTCGCGTCAAGATGATTCAATGTGATTTGTTGGTTCATCTTGTCTGTGTTGGGATTGTCGAGTCAAGGTGATTCCATGTGATTTGTTGGTTCATCTTGTCTGTGCTGGGATTGTCGAGTCAAGATGATTCAATGTGATATGTTGGTTCATCTTGTCTGTGTTGGGATTGTCGTGTCAAGGTGATTCCATGTGGTTTGTTGGTTCATCTTGTCTGTGTGGGGATTGTCGCGTCAAGGTGATTCCATGTGATTTGTTGGTTCATCTTGTCTGTGTGGGTATTGAGTTGTAACTGTTAAGCGGTATATCTTGAAATTGTGTGTAAGTGTGTTTGATTCAAGTTTATGATTGAGTGTTTGAACTTGAGATGTCATTGTGATTGTGTCGATTTTACTAAGAGTTATATTTTGGAATTTTGTGATAGCATGTTTGATTGCAAAACTATTTCGAAGCTCATAATGTCGTGGTGATTGTGTGGGAATTGTTAAGTGTTAAGATTTGGAGTTATGTATGAATGTGATTGAGTTAGTTTATGTATTTTTGGAAGAATATGCAAGGAAATCTATTTCCCAATCGATTGGATGAGTTACAGGGACTTCGCTAATTTGACAAAATCGATTTGCCAATCGATTTTATAATATGTTTTTCAAAACCATTTAAGAAATCGATTGGCTTTAATACAGGGGCTCAGTTATTCATTCAATTGATTTCCCAATCGATTGAATTAAGCCCAGAGTTCAAATTTCACTAAAAACCTTCAGGAAATCGATTGGCTTAGTAAAAATTCTTATTTTGTGTTAGATAATCGATTGCTCAATTGATTTATCAATGTTTTAGTCAGTTATGTATTACTTGAAGGATTGAGAACTTTATTTTGATTTCATTTTTATTTGGCAAGTATTATATGAACTTTTAGCATATGGAAAACCCTTTTAAGGTGCATGCTAAGTTGAAAGGTTATTTGTGCATTTAAAAACTTAAATGTTATGTGTTAACTGTTAATTTCGGTTGGTGACCCTTTACAACTATTGTGGAAATCTGGGCTTTGCCCTCAGATGAGAGTCAGGACAATTCTACCGGTTCGTACCCTACGGATGGGAAAGTAGATGGGAATGCTTGACTGGAGCTACGTTAGGAGGATCTTACGGGGCGCATGGAGATCACTCAGGGTGTATAGTTTTTGGTAGAATGATCAGATTAGGTTGACATAGAGGGAACATATGTCTTTATTTTGGATTGTGTTTATTTTAAATTGGAAAATTGTATCTTTACTAATATTGTCAGCATGATAGTTTATTTTCGATGGGTTCCATGTACCACTTTTTGAGGTGTAAATACTTTGGATTCATATTTCGAAAAACTTTTCCGCTGCTTATAAATTGTAATGACTTAAATATTTATCCAAAGGTATTTCCTTATTTTTTTCTCTGTTTTATTTTAATTTCTTTTGAAAAAAAAAATACACCCTCGCTTTGAAAATCGGGGTGTTACAATTTGGTATCATTCTACTCTAAAGTACTTGGTTAAGAGATTTGATACTATGCAAGCGCACGAGATGACAAACAATTCATGAATTGTCTTGTCCTCATAGATCCCTTCAACTCAAGCAAAAACACTTATACGCGGCGATTGGGGTACTCATGTGTTCCATTGTAGCTCTAAACCTTAGGAAATAATCCACTAATGCACATAGGAATTCCCCACAAGAGATAGCCTTAAGGTCTATCAGTCTTACATTTAAGTTTGACTATAACTCTCCTTTGTCAATCTCATTTAGTTGTACTTCCCCAAAATCATTGGGTTTGTCAGACCCTCCAAATATAATGACAAAATAATATTCACTTTAAAAATCCCCAACATCTAACTCATTCTAATTCAATGACCACAAATCAATAACTCTCAATATAAATTCACACTATACACCCAAATTTAAGAGTATCTATATATATATATGTCATTCCAAAATATTCATCGAAATTTACATTATTATATCTATCAATAATCTTAATCAAGTATCAATATTTCGAAAACATCAATCACAATGAAGAATCAAGTTATATCAATTATAACGTAAGAAATCAAACAAGCAGTGCATTCAAGTAAAATCGTAAACAAGAACACACAAATACACATCACCCGTACAATAGCAATTAGCATAGGGTTTCACAATAATCAAATATCATGCCATCTTGACATACGTTAATACACAATATTTCTATAGATATCAAAATCATATTTTAGTCCTCATTGTTACGAGTGATATATTATATATTACGACATTCATTGTTATTTACTAGTCATATATTATATATTATATATTTCAATATATTTTACCTCCAAGTGAATCTTTAGAAATTACGGCATTCCTTATCATCATACATTATATATTATACTCATTAATCAAACCTTCTCTTAGCCCTTATCTCAATTGATGATTTCGCTAGAGATAACAATCTCTATGGAAACAACGAAACCGAACAACTTTGCATGTTCACATCTCCTTCTTTGTAATAGTGATGAGTAATAACCAATAAAGGCTAAATAAATATGCTATTATCAACCCATATAATCAAATATCATGCTATCATGACATAAATTAATACACAACAATTCTATAGATAACAAAATCATATTTTAGTCCTCACTGTTACTAGTCATATATTCCTAATTAATAACTACTTAAGAGGGCTATACCGTACATGATAAACCCCAAGTGAATCTTTGGAAATTACAGCATTCTTGATCATATCATACGTTATATATTATACTCATTAATTAAAATTTCTCTTACCCCGTACCTCAATTGAAGATTTCACTCGATATTACAATCTCTATGGCAACAACGAACCCGAACAGTTTTACATGCTCACATCTTCTTCTTTGTAATAGTGACTATCAATAACCAATAAAGGCTAAATAAATATGCAATTAAAAACCCATATAAATCAATTATTATTATTTTATCCTAGAAGATTATGGTAAATTTCATTGAAATTAACTCACACAAATGTGTACTCGGGAAAAGACATCCAACCTAACAATATTGACATTTGCAAGTTGAGCTAGAGCTTAATGACAATCAATTATTAACTATTTGTAATATAATCTTATAAGTATTTTATACTATATATGTATATATATACTATATACACCTATATAAATTGAATTATATGAATAAAAATCAATAATAGTTGTATCATTTTAGTTTAAGGGAAAAATATGGACTAAAGTGAGTTAAAACTTTCCAACATAATTTAATGTTTTCAAATTTAAAAGTAGAGTACTAACACAATAATTAAATACAATAACGTAAATTAAATCTAATTCAGATAAAACCCTCGATTAAAAAAGAATTATTATTAACCTTTATCAAACAAATAAAACCTTTATAAAAGAATTAACCTTTATCAAACAAATAAAACCCTCGATTCTAAAACTGAAGCGTAGTTTATTTAAAAATATAAAACAAACCATTTGAGTTTAATAGAAAAATATATTTATTTTTAACACAATTTGATTTTTAATAAATCGTATACAATCATGTATGGTTATCCAAAAAAGAAATATAAATGCATAGAACAATTGTATTACTTAAATAAGTTGAATTTGTTTTATAAATTGAACTAAAACTTTTAAGATATAATGTTTTCCAAATGGAAAAGAAATATTAAATACAAAATTTTAACAAATATAATTTGTAATTAGTTATATATATAAATTATAATTTACCAAATTTAACGAAGTAGAATTGATAATTGAAATTCAAAGTCCTTAGTCCTAAAATCCCAAGGAAATAAGATGAACTCCAAGGCTTTGTCAACCACTGAAAACTAAGAGTAAAACAAATGGAAAAATCATCGTAAAGACTCAGATGACGAAGAGTTGTAATTTATACAAAATCATATACATATTGTTCTAACAATATTTCGAAATTAAATTTAGATTTTTTATTCTATGTTTTCTTGTATTGTTTTTCTATTAAGTAAGCAACTAGAGTTAAATTTAAATATTAGTTTCAATTATTTTCACTATCATTAAAACCACACACATTTTGTCTCACTATTTTTAATACTACTTTTCAATTTGTATTATCCATTTCGTGTCCTAATATGAATGTACCAACTTAAATAACTTTTTTGTTCAATCAATTTAAAATTATAATTACACGACAACTCATGTGATCAAAGAGCATGTCTAATTTTATTTTACGGTAGGTAATTATATTTATTAAAATACTTTTAAAATTTTAAATACTAAATATGATTTATAAGCTTAGTTTGTAGGACGATTTTCACTATGAATTTATTTGAAAGTTATTATTTTTGATTTTATGCATCCTAATCACACATTTGAGAGAGTGATTTATTTTTTTGCCTGAACTTTTGAGTGAGTGATGAGTATTTCTTTAAAATAATATAGTAATTAGAAAGATGTCAATTTTATCATATTATTGATTAACATTATAATTTTGACAAATTATTTGGTTCATCATATAGACCATTAATGATTAATGATGAATATAATATTAACTTTAAACTTATTACTATAATTTAATCCGTATATAATATTTTTACATAATACTCTTTTTTTTTCTTTGAATCTTTGATGAGTGAAATATGATATAAGATATTAAATTATAAATCAAATGGAATTTTTAAATACTTTTTTTAATAGTTTTAAATCTTATTAAATCATTAAAATATAACTAAAAATTTAACATATTAATCTAATCAGTAAAACATAATATCTGAATTTGTTGCAATTATGTTCTCCAAAATATTCTAGATATTCTTAAATGTGTGTTTATAAACCAATATATAATAATTACTTAAATAACTCACTTGGCAAAAATACTCTACAAACAAAACTAATAAGTTATATTATTTTTGAAATTTAAAAATTTTATCCACCATAATACTAATTTATTAAAGTCTACATATCGGGCGCAACTCGCAGACCACATTCTAGTCTTTTATTATTTGTCAAGTTTTAATTGGTTGTGTCTAAAGGCTGATGTTTTTTAAAAGCTGATGTGTTAGTGGAGTGACATCTAAGAAATTTTCACAACGAAGTAAAAATTGAATATTAGAAATCTTTGTCAAAAAAGTCAATATATTAATGTAAAAATCTCAAACTATTATTTATTTGGATCTCATAGTGACATTGTAAAATATCTACACTAAGACATCTAATCAAATTTTACCATTTATATATATGTGCAGCCAATTACAAAATAATATTATGACATATATAAATTATGAAAAATCAGTTTTTATTTTCATGAAACTAAAAATATATGAAAATCTAATTGTACCAAAAAGTTACTTTTAAGCTTTTAATACATAAATGTTAATCATGTCACAATTTAGAATTGACAATCATCAATAATTTTCTAATTTTGGGTTTCAAAATGTACTCAAGATGACGTTTTTTTATGATTATAAATGGAAAACAACATAGATTGTCAAATCAAACATACATATACAAAGAGAAATACATATACGTAGATTCATCAATAACACCTTCACCTGAAAGTGCACATCGTAGTATCGGAGTATTGCTTTATCTTGGCAATTGTGGTTTGATATGTGCAAGTGACATAGGAAATCCTATATGGTTTGTAGCTTGTTTTAATAGTTGTAGATTAATATGCCATCACAACTCATCACAAAGTGCATATGATTGTATTGTAAATTATGCTTATTCAAAGTCCAACGGTGCTGGTATGGGTTTGTTTATATTTTCTCTCTTTTGTTTTATATATTGGCATGTTGTATCAATGTAATATTATAAATTAATAGAGTTTTCTTAAATCATTAGGTTTCTTACATTTTGATATTTTATTTTTCAGATGCATAGCATTAATGCAGTCGTGAATTCATGATTGGAAACTTATAAGGATAAATAATGTATAATACTATATGAATATAACACTACATAAATCAATAAATCAAAAATTGATTGACCTCATTAATTGTATTAATTATTTTTGTTGCAATAAATAATATTTTTCTCACTTTCTTTCTCTCTCTCTCTCTCTCTCTCTATATATATATATAGGTTGATATCAAATGACACTAAGGTATCAAATTAAACTTTGATGCTATATATTTTATGTTTCATTAGTTTTGATCTCAAGGATTACGTTAATCCACTTATAACTCACGTGACTCTCTCTCCCTCTTATACTCTTTCTCAAGTCTGAGCCTTAGTTTCACATATGTGGCAGCTATCTTTAAACATTATTATTCTCAATCTTGATTCAATTTTTATCGTGATAATGTCAAATAAGAGATGAACAAAAAAATATTGAAACCTTTCATGTTGTCTTTGTACTTTGATAGTACCCTTATATCATTATCAATCTCTATACAATAATGACTATATTCTTTATCACTTTTCATTAAACCAGATTTGTAATTGTATGAAATTCATATGCCAAATATTTGGTGATTTGTACTGACACTTGATTTAATCTTAACTTTATGAAAATCATTGATTTCTTCTTGTTCAACAAAATTTTGAAATGAAACCCAAATCTTTATGCTCTATTATCAGCATCTTTAAAACCATATCTACTTTTGTATGCTTCTTTATTGCTTTTAAATTTTAGCAACCTTAGTGTATGCTTTTAATGTTTCCAACACTAATACAAAGGATGACAATTGCTTATCCTTCTCATTCATCTCATCAAGTAGATATGGTACACACTTAATATTTTTGGGAGGCTTATGATTTCAATTAATAATTGACATTCAATATACGTTTCATTATCGTTGTCTTCCCACTTTAAAAGTTTTACCTTGGCCAAATCATGTTTTCTTTAGGAGTTAATTAACAAGTGAAGCAAAAAGGATGACGCATAAAAAAGAATTTATGCTTCAATAAAAAATGATCGTTGCTACCTAGTGTTCTATCCCTAATAATGAAAGAGTAAAAAGAATAGTTGAGCAAACATGACACCTAATGTAACGACAATCAAGTAAGAAAAGCCATGATAAATTGTTCATTTAAACATAGATATAGAGGCAAATAACAAAAAGGATTTTCAAGAGTGGATCAAGTCGCGCTTGTGATATTCTTAACTCCAAAATATTATATATAATAATTTTACTAGATTTTTTTTGAAAATAATTCACAATGATTTAACAAAACTTTTTCCAAGTTAATAAAACTTTTGTAACTAATTTAGGATATCACATTTTTTAAAGTACATATGGTGCAATCTCAATATACTAGATTTAACTATAATTTCTTGATTTAATTCCAAATATTAATACTACTATTAAGGTCTATCTAATGAAATGAGTAAAATACACTTTATAATTCTTATTATGGATATCAAATATAAGAGCGTACATCTCCAAATCTTAAACTTTAAGAATTTCTATCATGTAATAACTGTATTTTTTCAAAACATAGGGTCAATCTTATCAAACACAAATACTAAATGGTAGTAATAAAGTTGACACAATATCACATGATGACATAGCAATCAAAATCTTCAAGACGAAATATCAAAGTTTAACTCAACTCAATCACAATGAAACAACCACAAATATTCAATTTTTGCATGTTCTATACTTTATACTTCATCAATCATGAACACGTCGAATACGACGACACAAATCAACACAATCCACCACTCAAACGCAACAAGTTTCATTTACTCTAAATCATACATAAATGAGTTTAAATTCATTTTCCACGAAACAGTACTTTAACCCTAACAAAATTCTTTTCCACACAACCACAGATAAGTCCCTAAATGCAAACTAAAAGTTTGGATAGAGCCCTTACCTTCACGTTAGTTTTAACGTGCGATTACGGCACCATGAGTAAATCCGGTAAATTTTCCGCTTGCAACGCCGCTTCCAAAGTTGGTCCACTAGCACCGTAGTGTGGTAGTGAGCAACTTTCCCTTCTATCTCTTTGCGAAACGAAGCTTAGATCTAGATGAAACGGGAAGGTTTGTGTTTGACGGTTTTGAAATCCCTAACTCCGTTTTCGAATCCGGGAGGAAGGAAGAAGCTGAGAATTTGATCTTCTTGACCCATTAGCCTTGGGTTTTCCATTATCGAACTTAAAGGAAGTAAGGAAAACGAAAAATGGAAGAAAAGGGAGAGGGAGAAGGGTTCGCGAATGGGAGGCTTCGTTTCCAATATATATATATATATATATATATATATATATATATTACTTAATATATATATATATATATATTCATATATTAATACATATATATAATTATATATATATATATATATATATATTATAATTACAACTAAATCAATAAATATCTACAACTCTCACACCCATCACTTCACTCCCATCTCAAGTTCATTCAATTGCACTTTTCCAAAATCATTGGGCTTGTCAGACACTCCAAATATGAAGACAAAATAATATTCACCTTCAAAATCGTATTTAAGTCCTTGTTGTTACTAGTAATATATTTCCAATTAATAACTACTTCACAGGGCTTGAATGTACGTGATAAGCCCCAAGTAAATCTTTGGGATTTACGACTTTCTTGATCATCCTACGTTATATGTTATACTCATCAAATCAAACCTTCTCTTACCCCTTACCTCAATTGAAGATTTCATTAGACATATAATCTCTACAGCAACAACGAATTCGAACAACTTTACATGCTCACATCTCCTTCTTTGTAATAGTGGCGAGCAATAACCAATAAAAGGCTAAATAAATATGCAATTATAAACCATATAAATCAATTATTATTTTTTTTATCTTATAAGAGATAGTAAATTCAATTGAAATTAACTCATACAACTATGAACCCGTAAAAAGATGTCCAACCTAACAATATCGACTTTGCAAGTTGAGCTATAGTTTAATGACAATCAATCATTAACTATTTATAATATAATTTGATACGTATTTTATAATATATATATTATATTATATTATATTATATTATATTATATTATATTATATTATATTATATTATATTATATTATATTATATCATATTATATTATATTATATTATATTATATTATATTATATTATATTATATTATATTATATTATATTATATTATATTATATTATATTATATTATATTATATTATATTATATTATATTATATTATATTATATTATATTATATTATATTATATTATATTATATACACCTATATAAATTGAATTGTATGAACAAAATCAATACTACTTATATCATTTTAGTTTAAGGAAAAAATATAGCCTAAAGTGAGTTAGAACTTTACAACATAATTTAATGTTTTCAAATCTAAAAATAGAGCACTAACATAATAATAAAATACAATATTGTAAATTAATCATAACTCAAAAAAACAAGTGTATTATGATTAAAATAAAATTAACCTTTATAAAACAAATAAAACCCTTAATTATTCATCAATTATGTTATTTATTAGAATTTCTAGAATTTTTGTAATTGTAAATGTTGTGTTTTAGTAATATTAACTTAAGATCAAAGGCAATATAGAAAAGTAATAGTATTAACATGTCCAAGTGGCAAAGAGAGAATATGCCACATCTACTTCTGTCTCATTCTCCTCCATTCACGGGTACTAACCCATCTTCCGCCTTCATTTTTTCATTTTCCTATTACCCACATTTCGAACATTATAAAAAACACCAACACAAGTTACTATTCGTTGTCTCCCTCATTCATTAGTTTTCCTTTCATTCTAAAATCATTCAAAGACAACAACACTCTGAATTCCTCTCCATACAATGTGACCCCTTTTGCATGTGAATCTTTTTCCCACCTTTGATTATGTTTTCCTTTAGATGCCCCAATTTTGTTTTCGTTTGGGTGCCTCTGATTCTGTTTTCCTTCAGTTGCCTCTATTTCTATTTTCCTCTGACTGCCACAAATTTTGTTCACCTTTGGTTGCTTTTGGTCACAACTTTCCTATGATCGAGTTGTCTCTGGTCCAAGTCTTCCTCTAACTGAGATGCCTTTAGTCCAAGACTTCCATGGATCAAGTTTCCTCTAGGTCAAGTCTCCCTCTAACCGAGTTACCTATAGTCGAAGCTTTCCACCAACTAAGTTGCCTCTTGTATATGTCTTCCTCTGATCGAGCTTCCACTGGTCCAAGTTCCACTTATCATGTGACCTAGTGTCAGATTCTACTTTTGGTCATGTTGCCTCTAATCCAAGTTCATTTGATCATGTCGCCTCTGGTCATACTGCCTCTGATCCAAGTTCCTTTAATAATGTTGCCTCTAATGATTATGTGCTTCTAGTCATGTGGCTTAGAACCCAAGTCCCCCTTATCATGTTGCCTTTGGTAAGAATATGCATCTGATCTTGCTTCCTCTAATCAAATCATGCCTCTAATCGTGTTGCATTTTAAAGTGTGACTAGAATTCTAGTTATAAGTTCAGTTACAAATTATGTGATTGTATGAAATAAACTTCCATGTGACCGATGATGAAAGGTAAATTGAATCCATGATATACATTGTGCATTGCATACCTGATGTCCATTATGAATTTCATATACAAAACAAGATGAGCATGGTCGAGTATAATGGGTAAAGGTAAAATAATTGGGGCACCAACTGAGGATCATGGCCATACCACATTTGCAAACAAACTCCAACAATTTGGATTACCCAGATATGGGTGATAAAAGGAGTTTTTTCTTATAAAAGAAATGGATATCAATTATCTTTTCCTTAATTAAAAAGGAAATGTAAACCAAAATTTTTTCTAAATTAAGAAAAGAAAGATAATGCACTTTTTCCTACCTTAAAGAAAAAGAAAAGATTTTAAATATTTGGTCTATGGCTATTATAAAGCATTTCATATTTAAGTTAAGATTTCATTTTTTTTTTATTTGAGAAAACTATTTCTATGTATTATAGTAGATAAAGGGATAAAGCTAGAATCCGAATAAGAAGCTGTAGTTTATTATTGTGTTGTGGTTGAGAACAAAAGTAATTCTTGTAGATAAGAAGATAACGTATAATCTTATAATTTTGTAGATATAATTTATTTTGATGATCGTACTTATGACATTTCAAATGATTGCTTCAAAAATATTAGAATGTATAAAATTTATTATCGTATTTTAGATACATGGTGATAGATGTGACATTATAATTTTAACTTTTTGTAGAAAATATTGTAATATTAATTGGAGAGTTAAAATATATGGAGAAGGATTATCAATAATGATGGAGGAGCAACAAATGTTGAATAACATATATTATTAATTGTATTGTAACTCATGACACATGTGTAGTTCAAAAGAATATATTAGATGCTAAAATAGAAAAGTTTGTCTTAAAGTAAATTGCAAGTGGTATAAAGGGAATGGAAAAATGCATCTTACATGGGTCATATCAGAGTTTTTTGACGTGGAAATATTTTAATAAATATCACAATATTGGATGATGTGTTGCAATAATATTTGAGATTATATTTTAATTTATTTTAATATATTTATTTTGTAGAATTACATGTTTTCCAAAACTAGATTAGTACTAAGTAAATAGAACAAGATGTGTATGACCTCGTAAACATACTTGTTAAGAAAATATATTTGTCAATCACACTTTAGAAAAATTAAATTAAATTTTTTGCATATAAAAAAGGTTTGTATGAAAAACACAACGAAGGGAGGACATAACAAACATAAATATATGCATCAACAAAATTGAAAAGTGTAACACTCTGATTTTAAAAGTGCGAGTGTATTTTTTTTTCAAAACAAATTCAACAAAGTCAAAGTCAACAAATATTCAAAGTCAATGTCAACAAGTCAAAGTCAACAAATATTCAAAGTCAAAGTCAACAAGTCAAAGTCAACAAAGTCAAAGTCAAAGTCAAGAAATAAAGAAGGAAATACTTTTGGATAAATATTTAAAATAACGACAAAGTCAACAAATATTCAAACATCAAAATACACCGGAGCTATGAGGCCTATCAGACATAGCTCATACCCCTGGATATTATCGACAGACCTGTACAAAAGCACTGCCCCAAGAATTTTAACTCCCCCACATCACATCAAAAAGTGGTACATGGACCTATCAAAATAAAAGTCTAGTTCACAATATTGGTGTAGGTACTATCTTCCAACATACACTAAATACATCCACAAAAGAAAGACCTCTAGTCCCTATACAAATGTCTAATCTGATCATACTACCAAAAAACTAAACAACCCGAATGATCTCCACATACATCGCAAGATCCTCCTGAAAAAGTTCTAATCAGGTGTGTCTAACCTACCTTCCCATCTACAGGGTACTAACCAGTGGGAAGATCATGGTTCTCATCTGAGGGAAAATTCCATATTTCCACAATAATTGTAAAGGGTCACCAAACGAAATTAACAAATAACACAACATTTAAATTTCAAATGCATAAAATGGCCTTTCAACTTAGCATGCACCTTGAAAGGGTTTAAATATGTTAAACATGCATAGTCAAATTCGAAAAATAGAGTTTTAAACAAAACTGCATTGTTGTATTCGAATACAACATCTCTCTATTCAAATACAAGGTTGTTTTAGAAGTTAATAGCAAAAACAGGATGCTTGTATTCGACTACAAGCTCAGTGTATTCGACTACACAACTGTTTCATAAGTCAGTAGCCAAATTGGAACGTCTGTATTCGACTACACTCCTCTTGTATTCGAATACACATCAGAAAACAGCAGAAAACAACAAAAATCAGCTTTTAAAGAGGTTTCGCAATCCATCAACACTTCCACCCAAATCCAAACAATCACACTTAGCAATTATGGCACAATCACAACGACAACTTGAGATTCGAAAAGGTTTCGCAATCAATCAACACTTACACACAAATCCAAAACAATCACACTTATCAATTGTGGCACAAACACAACAACCACTTGAGTTTACATACGTAATCATAACAATAAATCAAACATGACACACGTGCCAAGCACCCTAATGCCATGCGTATATGCAAAAATGCATGGACTCGGAATTTCAATCAAAACCCTCCTAGAAGGGCCATAAGTCATAATTGTACTGCCTATCACACGCCGAAGTACTAAATTATCGAGGTGCCACCTATCACGGGTCAATACGATTTACTAAAAACGTAAATCATAAATGTACTGCCTATCACAGGGTGAAGTACTATTTACCGAAGTGCCAACTATCACGGGGTCAACATGATTTACCAAAAATGTGTAGTCTATCGCAAACCTTACACGACGCGACCATCCCCGCAAGGATAAGATGAACCAACAAATCACATGGCATCATCTCGTGGCCCTTCCGGTCACCACTATCACCATGGCCCATTTGGTCGCCATGTACAATGAAAATCATGAGCATACTATGACTTTATCCATGACAATAATTAAGTAAATGCATATATTAAAAGATTCCCCATTTTTAATACACATTTAACTCTAACGATTTTCACGACAATCATTAAGTAAAGACAGATATTAAACGATTCCCCATTTTTAATACTTATTTAACTCTAACAATTTTCAAATTCCACACAGAGCATATTCAAACATTTATTTTCCACCACACACATCAAATTTAATCCACAATATACATTAAATTCGATCAATTCAAAAACCACAAAATCCACACCAAGTTCAATCATCAATCACCACAAATTTCTACAAAACTAAAACATAACGCATGCCAAACTAATTTTCACAAACCACAACTCAAACACATCAAATTTCTTTTCCTCAACAACACACATATATGAATCAAATTCCTTTTCCATGAAAACACTCATCAATTTCCCCAAAAACCCAACTTTAACGAGGGATTATGACACCGTGATTAATTCTGGTAAAACTTCCGCTCGCGTCGTCGCTTCCAAAGTTGGTTCACTAGCACCATACTGTGGCAAGGAGCAACTTTCCCTTCTGTCACTTCTTGAAATAAAGTTTAGAAGTTGAAGAAAAATGGTGGTTTGAGTTTATGGATTGAGCGTAGGAAAGTTTTTTTGCTTTCTGTTTGTCTTTTCCTTTCTTTCTTTGTCTTTTCGTTCATATGTATATATATATATATATATATATATATATATAACAAATGTCTAAATAAATATCTAGATATTTCATAAAAAAATTAACCAAAATACCCATCACTTCTCAAACCACTCTTTTAGAAAAATATATTCTCTCGCCGCAATTAAATTGACAGATGAATTTTTCTAAAAAACGTTGCATCTTAGAAAATTTTCTTTTCGACAAAAGATATATCGTAAATCAATAAAATTATTCCTCGACGAATAATTTTAATCAGGGCTCCAAAAAGATATTTTTGACATTAAACTCACAAAGTATCAATAACTTAGCTAAAAAATCTCAGAGTTCAATACCAAAATACATAAATTTGAAATTAAAACTATGGGTCTTACAAAAACCTTAAAGAAATTGTGGCAATAGAAAAATTTTGATGGGTAAGAGAGTATGATATTTCTTGAGGATATTTCTTGAGGAATACAAATAAGGTCAATTTTGGGAACATATACATTTTTTATTTTTATTTTTTTGCATGTTGAAAATGCTTGTGATTTATAGGTACTTTTTAAAATAGGATAATGTTAGATTTTTATATTGACTTAAGGTGATTGATAAATGTTTTAAATTAAATTTATGTTTCGGCTAAAGTATATGTGTTCATTTTGTTACTCTAAATATTACCTTATATTAATGCTTAAACCTGAGTTATGAAGTTTCATATATGTAATAAAAATTTCAATTGAATTATCTAAACTTGCATATGTAATGGAATGACTTAATTAAAACATGTCCAAAGTGAAAGTTTATAATTTTATGTATTTCTATAAAGAATATGCTACTATTTGTATTACTAAAAATGCTTGCAAATTTATTTTAACATGGTACCAATTGGATATTGTTTATATACGTGTCAGGATCTTGCATATTAATTTTTATTGGTTTTGAACGTGAATTAACATTCATAAGGTTCTATATACCATGAATACCATGTGCTAAATTTTTTGTGCGTATAATCTTAAAATGTGATGATTTTTCTTTACTTTTTGAGATTTGACCAAATAAAAACATAGAAACTAACATATGTGTGTGAAGGACCTACATATTAAAGTATATACTATGTGTGTGAAGAACATATCAAAACATAGAAACTATATTATGTTCAGAGTATGTTTAATTGTCTACATGAAGTAGATAATTACTCATATATATGTTATGTATATACTATATCAATATTTTAGTTATATACAAATATATTATATATTAGATGTATGATTTACAATGAGGTATCATAAGGTTTATCTTAGTTATATAGACTCTCTGTCTATATACGACTGTATGTGTGAGTCTTAATAGGTAGGACACCACTTATAGGACCTAACTATGTCTAATCTCACCAAAATATGTTCTTGACAATTGAAAAAAAGTCTCCATACAAGCAGTCTGGATACCATCCTATCCTTACAACAAACTATATAAGTATAGTGGGAGCCTCTCCAAACTAGTTACAATTGTTTTGCCATAATCATGACAAGTATGGAAACCTCTTGCAGTCTAACGACAACCCTTGTCAGGTAAGTCTAAATGCAACCTACCTCATACTTGATGTTTAAGATAGAAACACTACAGAACAAATAGTGACTTAGAGTGAAGAAGAGAAAGATTATAAAATATTTAATTAATATTATATTTTTCATGTTGAGATGATTTAATAATGGTTTTAGTTTTCCAAGTTAAAATAGTCAAGAAAACAATTAAATCATATTCAGTAAAATTCGCTCGACGAAAATCACATTTGGTCAATGATTATGAAACAAGAAAACCATCCCTAGGTTGGAAAGTTCTCTCAACTAATTGCATCAAGTTGTTCTCTCAACTAATTCACTCAACTCTTAATCAAAGGAAAGAGGGTTATGTTGACCAACTAATTGCATCAAGCTGTTTACGTTGAACTGGCAATAAAAATTATGACTCTCTTATACCTTCAATGTCATCCAAAATTCTCAATAAATGAATTCTAATAATCTAGGATGTTCAATCTGATCCACAACAAGTAAAGAATCACCAACCAAAATTAACACATAACAATTAGCAATTATCAAAACATAATCAACAATTAATAGAGTATGCATATGTTTTTATCATGGTATCCAACTTGAACCGTCTGTCAAAGTACCCTAAAAAAATGTCTATATACCAGCGCATCTGATTCCAGAATACCAGCTCTCCTACAAAAATGGTGGTGGATCACTATCTAGCATGATCCACAATTGTGAAGTCTCAAAGGACATTCATGAATCCAATTACCATTGCGAGATTGTGGTCTCCAACCAATTATGGGTGTACCACTATAACTCCAACCAATTATGGACGTCACTGTAATTATTGTGATGTTCATAATTGGTTGAAATTACATGCGACGGTTGCTTCAAATCCGCCCTCATCCAAACATAACGATGGTTCGGGCAACGGGTACCCGTCAACCGCCGCTAAGCAAAGCTATGCTATACAAGTCTATCATACCTTCCAATACAAAAGGTCTCAGATTTATTCTATTCTTCTTAACCTTACATCAATTATATTTAACTTAAGATAAAACGAAGTGCCAAACACAAGCATAGCCTCACACGTATTGACAACAACTATAAAACTATGCAAGGACTATTTTTCTGATAAATCAAAATTTACACAAACAAGTTTTAAACAACATTAAAACCATATTCATAAACTTTATAAATAAAGTATTGAACGTCAAATATTCTGTCTTTGTCTACCAAAAATCTTTTCATGACTTAGTTTAAATACGATTTTTCACTATAACAATACCAACAATTTACTTAATTTTAACGACAAAACATAAACCACTTCAAGACTTCTAACGATATATCTAGTTTTTAAAAACAAATTTTGTTTTACGTGTTGCATCAATTTAATGGGTGCATGTTTTGTTGTTCTTTTCGCTTGTTTTCCTTTAATAAGATTTGGCTCCTTGGGTTAAGTTCATAATGCCTTATCCGCAGCCTAATGCAACTGCTGCAAAAATAAACGCACAAAACAGGGCAATTGGGTAACTGGTACCAATCGACGCAACGGAGAACAACAAGATGGTTTGCTATTGGGCATGTTCGGACAACGAAGAAAAATGATTTTTTTTTTTTTGCTTTATTTGTTTTTATTTTTTATTTTTCTATGATGATTCCAACAGTAATCGAAAGCTCTAGTGACTATGAAATATATTCATTTAGTTTAATAGATGTAATACAAAAGTAGCATAGAAACAAAATAAGAAATACATTAATCTATAAAAGATGATACACAAATAGAAAACAAGCATAAAATAGACAAATATGATGATAAAGCAACATCTTAATACAAAATATAGAGAAATAATGCGTACCAACGTTTTCACTTATGGTGGTCTCTTTGTGTTTATTTTTGTAGCACTTATCGCTTACCATCCCTTTTCTAATGTATCTCCACTTTGTGTTTATTTTCTAATGAATAATTATGTAAAATATAATATAAAAATGGTGCATCAGAATATCAAGCGTGGTTCGTCGGAGAGGGGAATCAAGCACAATACAGATTATGGTTCCTCCATCTCTCTCACTTTTTTTTTCTGCTTCTTTTTTTTTCTTACCATTTTTGAGTCACACGAGACTCGTATTGACAATTGAATATTAGGATAAACTACTTTAGGTTAAAAGAACTTACATTGATACTTAGACTTAATTGTATTTTTAATCCCCCTATTTTAGTTGAATATATCACGAAAGTAATCCCTCATTTTATTTTTCTTCAGTTTTGATCCCACAAACAAAATTTTGGTTCAAAGCTTGATGAATTGTCATTTTTTTAAACTACACCACACCATTTACGATCATAGATTTCAAGTACAATTTATTAGAGGTAGTTAAAATTACTTATGGTTACATGTAAGTTGTTAGGTTAGTTACATTAATTGCACTATATAAAAGCGCATCATACTCTAATTGTAACAACAATACATCAAATAATCATTTCAAGTTTATTTTTCTCTTTAATTATTTTTCTCTTTCTTGTGCTCAACCATGATTCTTAATATGGTATCAGAGCGATAATAGTTATTCCGCTATATTCTTTTTGCTAAATTTTCTTTATCTTTTTTTCTTTATTTTGAATCTAAATGTGTGATTCTCATCCTTTTTTTCAACTTGATTGTATAATATTTGTAGATTCAAGATTGAAAATATTTTCATTCTTTTTAGCCATTGTTGGCTTTCTCTGTGTGCTTCTACCACATGGTAGTAAAGCAATTATCATTTTCTTTGTTGTTTTACCCTATGATATTAGACATTTTTCATTCTCTTTATGCTTCCATCATATTATGGTTAAGCTTTGTTGGTCACATTTGACATTGGAAGATCCAAGCTTGGAATTCTCGATTTTATATTGGAGTGAGTGTCGTGGAGACACCGGAAGATTTTCAAGTTAGCCCAAAGTAGGCCGAAGACTTCGACGAGAGTTATGCACCTCGGCCGCTACCATTTTCTACATGAATTTTATCGTTTAGCCGATGTAATTACGGCTTATATTCTTTTTTCATGTAATTTTCTTTCATTAGTTTCATTGTATTTTTCTTTTTCTTGTATTGTTCTTTCAAAGTTGGAAATATTGTTACATACTTCCAACTTGTGGCGGACTATTAGAGGTAGTTAAAATTACTTATGGTTACATGTAAGTTGTTAGGTTAGTTACATTAATTGCACTATATAAAAGTGCATCATACTCTAATTGTAACAACAATTTATCAAATAATCATTTCAAGTTTATTTTTCTCTTTAATTATTTTTCTCTTTAATTATTTTTCTCTTTCTTGGGCTCAACCATGATTCTTAATACCATTGTTGCACCACAAGATCTTTAGGCATGATGTTGCTTAAATAAGTGCAAAAAAAGACATTTCATCAAACTTTGGACCAAAATTCTACTTGGGGGACTAAAACCCAGGAGAAATAAAATGGGGAGACTATTTTTGTTATTCAGCTAAAATAGGGGACTAAAACTGCAATTAAGCCTACTAATTATGATAAATCAAAAGTAAATATTTTATTTTTTTAATGTTAGCCTCTTTTTTTCTCTAAGAGTCACTACGCGAAAAATAGGATTCTACAGTACTTTTTTTAAGCCATTTACAGTATTTTTGCAAAAAAAAATAAATAAGCGTTGTAGTATCTAGTGCTGTAAAAAGACACAATAGTGCTTTTTAAAATCAAAAGCGTTATAAAATAGGTTGACATATTGTGTGCTTGTTATGCACCTTTTACAGCACTTACAGAAAAGAGCGCTCTAAAAGGTGCATTCAATAGATGCATTATTATGCACCTTTTACAGCGCTTATTTGAAAAAGTGTTGTAAAAGGTGCATTCAATATATGCATTAATATGAACCTTTTACAGCGCTTTTCATAAAAGTGATGTAAAAGGTGACCTTTTACAGCGCTTTTTCAAAGAAGCGTTGTAAAAGGTGCATTCAATCTATACATTATTATGCACCTTTTAAAGTGTTTTTTTTTCAAAAAGCACCGTAAAAGGTGCATTCTTATTTTAGTTTTATTTAAAAACGTTGTAAATGAAATTTTAAAAAGCGTTTTTTGGTTCTTTATGACATTTTTTTAGAAAGCACTGTCTTTTATTTTTTTTTTTTCAAAAATCATTTTCATCCAGAATCAGTTCACACAATTATTTTACAATTAGTACACAACAACATAACTTTATAACTTTACACAACAACATAACTATATTCATATACATATTCACATGTTGATAACAACACATAACTATATACATATTCATATAACTACATATTTACAACTTTTCAAATGTGCCCAATTAATATACGTATAACTATCAGAACTACAAAGAACATAACTACCATAAATTTACATCCCTTGCAGCATGCTATTTCCCAGCAAATCAAATGATTTTCATTTCAATCACATAATGACACAGTCTTTCTTTAATTCAATTAGATCTCTTTTAGAGTATGTTGGACTGGAATTGTCAAAGTACTATGCGATATAAAAATTGAACATAAAGTTAGAATCAAATATATACATAGTCTTTCAATTAATTAAACATACATTTTGTGTCAAAATAAATGAATATTACGTACGTGTTGAACATAGTCTTTATATTAGAGTGATTGTTGTAATTGTCGTGCAAAGGATCTAAATAGTATATAACTTCAGAGGTCGCATTAATTGCAAATAGCATCCAATGTGCCCTACAACAACAAAAATTTGGTTGGCAATTTTGTTTACACAACTAATAAATTAAGATCTCATAAATTAAAAAAGATATAAATAAATAATATATAATTACGTACCCTGAATTATATGGTGCAAGGAACAACTTATCCTTCTCTTTATTTCCTAATAGGATATCTACAATATATTGCTTTACATTCACTAGATCGAGTTTAAACATCGAAAGCTTATGCGGAGACAATAATGAAAATCTATTTGACATTTTGTGCGTGCACACCAACTTCTCATACAAAAACCTTCAATTAAAATTTTAAATTAGATTAATTACCAATAAATTAAATTAATTACCAATCAATGCAATTAAAAGTATTTTTTACCTAATGTATAAGCTAATGACAGTAGCAATCAGCTCCATATGGTTGAGAAGTTCGTATATGTGCTCTCTTTCAAGTAGTTCTTCATACTCATCTCCGAATATAGCTTTATCCATGCTTATGATGCGTGAATCGTTTTTGTTGCCCATATTCTTTTTTACTTGTAAGTCAAGACACGACCCATATTTAGCAAGGCACGACTGACTTATTTTAGGAGCGGCAACAACAAATGATTTTCCCCGATCAGGTTTTTTAGCAGCAGCTTTGGCAGCTTTATTACCCTCCTACTTTTGAAGTTTGTCAGCTTTATTACCCTCCAATTTTTGAAGTTTGTCGGTTTTATTTTTACCACAAACATCCAGTTGTGGTGCGGCAGCTGGTTTATTTTGGCAGATGGTTTGGTGTGCGGGTGGTATATTGGATTGAATCTGAAAAAAATGAGGTTAAATGTTAGTTTATTGAATCTGAAAAAATGACAAACCTTACAGAATAACTGTGACAAACCTTTTCCGGTGATGTAACTGACTCGTTTTTGGGAATTTCTAATCATTCCCTTTAGGCTTTGTCTGAATCTAAATAAATGTCAAATTAAAGTTAACAGCAGAAAAAAACATCAATTAAATATAATCAATCATAATCATATATCATGCAATTAAATATACATATCAATTAAACATATATTTCAATTAACTAAACATACCTTATCAAGGGCAACAAGATGTGTGGGCCATGCCACGTAACTACCAACTGCTTCGCCCAAAAACTTCATATCTGCACCGTTGTCCGGTATAGGCAACAGTGCATTTGGTTCCAATGCAATAACATATGATACTTTGACATGGCTCGCAGGGATCAGTGTGTTGTGCAATACTTCTCCTGAAGTATTGTACAATGCTCCTTTCTCGACTTTGCAATGAGTAGGGGAGGATAAGTACAGCACACAAGGAGTGACACCCTAAATCAATGGTTAATACATAAGTATGTGAAACAATTAGGTTGAATGAATTTCTTATTTTATTAAGCAATTAATTACCTTGGGAAGAATTTTGAGACGAATGTTGCAACTCGCGTTTTCACTCTCCATTTGTATTTCACGTTGGAGCTAATTTGGAAGTTGCTTGTCTTTATTCGTCTTCACCAAGAGTGCAACTTGCTCTTATAGGAATTTGAGCTTCTCTAATACTTCCTCATTAGATGGATTTTGACGCTTCTCTTGTGAAAAATAGCTTTTAGGAGTTACACCAAATCCTTTCCCCCTCACGCGACCGGAATATTTAGGAACATTAAACACTTTACCGAGAATGTCCCTGCAACTAGCTTTGTTGTCCTCTTGATTTTCCAAACATTGTTCGAGATTCTCCTAAAATACACGTAGGATTAAAAAAGATAAGTTCAATAGAATTTTTAAAATACAATGTTAAAAAATATTAAAGTGATAATATACTTACACAAAGTTCTATTACTTTTTGAACATTTTCGTTATCAACCACTCCATCCTAATTTACACGAGCTTCCTTCCACAAGATATGACGAACCAACGGTTGATTGGATTGGGTGTCTTGTAGCTATTCGTTAAGATCATAAACAAAATATTAGTTAGAAACTATAGTTTATAATGTACCACATTATATAAAAGTGATGTTTAATTACTTACCAGTTTTTGCTCTAGACGTGCATATCTTGTACATGATTTTTTTGTATGGGTGCGTTGGATTTTTTGCCCTCTCGCGATTTGCCTTACTTATATTCTATATATAAAAAAATAACAATTGTGTAAAAATTTAAAATACACTATGAATATGAATAATAAAACACAAATGCTAAAAAATTAATCACTTACCACAAACGCGGGGACTTAACGTTTTGCTACAAATGCGCTCCATTCTTCATTTGATATATAATGTTTATATATTTTTGGAGCTTCCACATTCATATTTCCTTTATGATCTTTTAGATAGAAATTTGAGAGGTGAGATCTAAAACCCCGGTGTATTTTCCCGGCAACTCTCAACACGTAATTCTTTGTCACCTTGTCAACAGCAAAAACAGTCTGCAAACGAAATGAATATATAGTTTGAGTAAAGTATTTCAATGGAAAAAATTATAAATGACAAAAAAGTGGATCAAAAAAGTTACTTGTATATCAGTCCACAATATATCTTTCGCATCCTTCAACGCCTTATCTCTCCAATCGTCAATTGTGATGGGGATATTCTGACGAACAACAACCCCAATGTAACTTACAAACATGGAGCTGTTGGGTCAATTGGATGACCACTCTCATTACATCCAACCTAATAAACTCATATAGTAAGTACATGCTTTCAAAAAAGATAAAAAAAATAAACAGAAAATAAAGTATAGTATACCTCAAATTTTATGCCGCTGCTCCTTGTTTTAATGACACTTTGCATGATGGTTGCACCACGTTTGACTTTATTTTCATAAGATTTAGTGTTGGCAACTTCCTCATTTTCACGAACTAAATCCTTGTTGGTATCCATTTATCTACAACAAGTTCAACATGTAGTTCAGAATAACTTCAACAAGTTCAACATGTAGTAGTCTAAGTACGTATCAGTATAAGTTCAACATGCATTTTGGTGACAACAAAAAATTAATAAATACAATACCTGAATAGTGAGAAGAAATACGTAGAGTTCGTATGAGAAGGAACACATAGAATGAATTCCAGCCTTTTTCACTATAGAATGAATTCGAGTACTTTTACAGATTTTCCAGTCTTCTACACGACCTATCAATCTAACTCCCTTCACTTCTATCTTATCACCCCTTTGATCCTTGCAGTTTATCCCCAAACTCACACAAGATCAAAGTAGACTTCCTCTTGATGATACCACACCAACAAGGATAGCCACCAGTTTCTAAACTGGATTTATTACAGCTTCAATTACAGAGAATTGTCTTTGTCACGAACAAAGAAAAGTAGTATCAAGAAATGTGTTCAATCACTCTAGCACCACACAAAAGATTTGATATGCCAATGAATATTTTTGTGTGTTAGAAAAACTTTTCTTTCAAAGTGTTTTCAGAGATATGCAAGATTGAGAGCAAGAGGTTCTGAAAAATGTGAAAAGTTTTATGCAAGTGTTCTTTCTTGTGTTGGTTGTTATGTGTTGAAAAAATATTTGAGGCACCATATATATATTCAAGGAAAACACCAGGACAATCGATTGCCCAATCGAATTTGTAAGGATACAATCGATTGCTGCATCGAGTGTCGTATATTCTGTGTTTCTGGAATCTTGAATTATATAGACTTCACTTGATTGGTCAATCGATTGATCAAGTTTCTGAGTCAGACCTGATGCTATGAAAACCTTTCAATCGAGTGAGCAATCGAGTTGGCCAAAACTGGGTGCTCACTGTGATATGAAATGTAGCATCAATCGATTGGTCAATCGATTGTCGTGATCAAATGATTCAGACCTGATGCCATGAAACCTTTCAATCGAGTGAGCAATCGAGTTGTTCAAAACTGGGTGCTCACTGTGATATGAAATGTAGCATCAATCGATTGGTCAATCGAGTATCGTGGTCAAAATGACTCAGATACTGCAGACAATCAAGTTGCCAATCGAGTGAACAATCGAGTGGTCAATCGAGTGGGCACAGACAGAGTGCTCTCTGTAACTTGAATTTGAGCATCAATCGAGTTGTCAGTCTATTATGCAATCGACTGGACAATCGATTGATCTTGTTACAGACCTCAGTTGTTTAAGACAATTTATGTGTCATTCGATTGATGACCCATTCAATCGATTGTTCAATCGAGTGTTTACAGTTTTAAGTTTCATAACACATGAATGAATGACAAAACCTCATTGGCATGTCTTGTGTGAGAATCTAGTGATTGTTTACTTAACTTGATACCTAGACACCTAATACAACTATACATAAGCTGCATCTTCCTCAAGTGCATCCTCCAACTATGGTTGATTCCTTGAGTTGCAAACTATTGTTCCAAGTGTTGTAGTGTCTTCATGTATGCCTGAAATGTTTCTTGATTCAAAACATTAGATCAAGCAACTAATTAATGTGCATTTGTATATTTGGTACATAAATCAAAAACTAGATCAGGGAAGCTTATTGCTTACAATCTCCCCCTTTTTGATTTAATGACAAACATACAATTAATATTGAGATTATAAAAAAAATCTCCCCCTGAGTTTTGGAATGCATGATGCAAACATTTTAGTGCATGACCAGGGAGTGAAACAATTTTGTGTAACATGTATTAGATTCATATGAATATAAAGCACCAGAACTTAGTATGTATCAGACCATGAATATGCATTAATCAGGACATGTGTAATGTAATATCAGCAGCAATGCAGCAATGTAATATTAGCATTTATCACAAAACCAATATCAGATTATCAGAGTTATCACATCAATATCACATCAGAATGTTAATCCAGCATATACATCATCAGATATTAATCAAAATAATCTCCCCCTTTTTGTCATTAATACAAAAAGACATACGACAAAAAAAATACAAGAGGAAATTAATAGGCAACAAGTGTAAGAACAAACAAGCAACCAGAAAAAACAAACAACATCAAAATAAACCTAGACCACTAAAACCTTAGGCTTGATCCTCATTATCACCAGCAGGAGGAGGAGAGACCGCTGTATTACCCTCAGCAGGTGTCTTCTCCCCATGAGAATCAGAACCAATTTCAATGTCCTGGTTTGGTTCAGCAATTGATTGCCTCCCAATCTCTGCAATGTCCTCAAAAGACATCTTGAGACCCAAGTGCTCCTGGATGTCTGAAACATCCTTCTGAACTGATTCCAAGGCTGTTTGAAGCTTTAGAAGAGAAGCTTTCACCCTCTCACTATGTTCAGTCTGATGTTTCAAAATCTCCATCAGCTTTGCCATGATCTCAGAAGATCCTTCAGCTGATGTAGGTGCTTGGGCACTTGACTGGGCTTGATCAGCACTTGGTTGTGCATGATCAGCAGTTGTTGGAGTCCTTGTCCAAACATTGTTGATCCTTCTTATCTGCATTTGGTTAACAATAGCTTCACCAAATGTATGAGTGGTTGTGAGTGATTCTTCATTGGCTAGAGACACCTTGAAATGCCTCAGAATCCTCATAACCAATTGGGGGTAGGGCAGGATGTGTTTCCCTTGTGCTGATTCATGCATGTTCAGCATCACAATCCATGCCCAACTCATTTTCAGTTCCTTGTACAGTCCCCATAGCAAGACAACGTCTAGCCGCTGTACAACTGCATGATTTCCGGCTCTAGGTACTAACATTCGTGTTAGCACGTACATGAGCAGCCTGTGCTCAACCTTCATTTGACCAGCTTGAATGGTTCCTTTTTCAACAAATCCTTCCATCATCAACTCTTGTAAGGCAGCATGCTTGTTGATGGAGTTTTCCCAACCTTCATCTTCAAGAGCGTCCTGTGCTCGTCCATCAATAGTGTATCCACAAAACGGCAAACCAGTTAGCTTTGAAAAATCTTCAAAGGTCATTGCCAATCTTTTGCCTTTCACTTCAGCTGCGAAACCAGTCTTGGTGAGGATGAAAGGGGAATAGAAGGCTCTCACCAGCTTTGGATAGACATCCAAAGAACAGGTAAGGAGGTTCTCCAAACCATGGAACCTTAAATGGTTTTGAAAAGAGAAACCATTTTGATCAAAATAAGGAAAATCCAGAGTTCTAGCATCTTGGATTTTTCTTTTGGCAAACGAATTTGGAACGGTCTTGCCTTCAGTAGCCTTCTCTTGTGAAGGCTTAGCCTTTTTAGGTGGAGATGAAGGCTTCTTCTTCTTCTTTAGCTCTTTCATTGCGTCTCCCAGCAGTTTTTTAGACGGAGGAACTTTCCTCTTTTTGCTTACTTCAGGAGTAGTGGCAATACCTTTGCCCTTGTCCTTCGCCTGTACCTTATGAGTAGGGATTGAAACCCTTTTAGCTGGAGGTGAAGGAGGTGGAGGTGAGGGGGTTCTTCCACTAGAGGTAGAAGAAAAAGAAGATGAGCTGGATGGTTGAACAGTTCTGGAAGAAGGGCCAACAGAAGTAACAGCTGGTTTCCTACCAGTTTGTTTAACTCTAGCCATTGAGTAATGTGAATTTGAGGTTGATTGGATGAAGAACAGATTACAGTTTGATGAAGATGATGATAGCAGAATGCAGTATTGGATTGAGAAATCGAGTTGTGAAGTCCAGGTTTATATAGTACTGTTGCAATCCGATTGCCCAATCGGCTGTCTACAATTCTGGGTTAAAAATATGACCGTTACACTCATCCAACGGCTATAATTTTCTCAACGGATACCTGTCAATCGATTACCCAATCGATGCTCGGGTTTTGATTTCCAAATGTCCTCTGACTTGTGGTTCACTTATTCCAAATAGTCGCGTGTCCAATCGAGTTTTAACCAAATTCCAGTGCATCACTCGATTACCCAATCGAATATCGAAACAAAAAAATTCAGAAAACTGGTTCCAGAGACATGAACACTCGATTTGCCATCCGATTGACGTGATGAAAACTTCAACAGTCAGGCTTCTGAGATACTAGCAATCGAATGCCCATTCGATTGAAACAAACATAAAATAAAACAGACATAAACAAAATAAAACTGAGACCCATCCATTCGACGTTGCAATCGAATATCGAATTTCCAATTTGACAAAATGAGGCAATTTTCATCAAACAGTCGATTTCACAATCGACTATTGAGTGAATTAATGCCAATTTGGCCACAGGACACTCGATTGTGCAGTCGAATTGGGTATAAGGATCAGATTTCATTGGGATCAATGATGCCCAGTTTCATTCTTATAAAGAAGAAACTGTCCTTAGGCAAGGCCTTGGTGAAAATGTCAGCCAACTGCTCAGTTGTATTGACATATTCCAACTTAATCTTGCCCTGTTGATATTGATCTCGAATGAAGTGATGCCTTATTTCAATGTGCTTGGTCCTAGAATGAATGACATGATTCTTAGTAATGTTAATAGCACTAGTATTATCACACAAAATAGGCACAGTCCCTAGGTCCACCCCAAAATCAGAGAGGTGTTGCTGCATCCAAAGAATTTGAGCGCAACAACTACCAGCAGCAACATACTCAGCTTCAGCAGTTGAGAGTGCTACACTGTTTTGTTTCTTGCTATGCCAAGAAACAAGAGAGTTACCTAGAAGTTGGCAAGTACCAGAGGTACTTTTTCTGTCTAATTTACATCCAGCAAAGTCAGAATCAGAATAACCAACTAGAGTGCAAGTGGATCCCTTAGGATACCATAAACCAAGATCTTTGGTTCCCAAGAGATATCTGAAGATTCTCTTGACAGCACTGAGGTGAGATTCCTTAGGATTGGCCTGGTATCTAGCACACATACACACACTAAACATGATGTCCGGTCTACTAGCGGTTAGGTAGAGTAGAGATCCTATTAGGCTTCTAAACACAGTCACATCTACAGCTTTACCCGACTCATCCTTATCTAAGTAGCAGGATTGACTCATAGGCGTGTCAATGGATTTAAGTTTTTCAAAATTAAATTTCTTTAAAAGATCACAGCAATATTTTGATTGACTAAGGAAAATTCCATTTTTGCTTTGTTTGATTTGAAATCCCAGGAAGTAAGTCAATTCTCCCATCATGGACATTTCAAATCTGCCTTTCATAGTATTTTCAAAATCTTTACAAAGCTTATCATTTGTTGATCCAAATATTATGTCATCAACATAAATTTGTACCAACAAAATGTCTTTTCCTTGTCTTTTGATAAAAAGTGTTTTATCTACATTTCCCCTTGAAAAATTTTCTTGTAAAAGGAAATTGCTCAGCTTATCATACCAAGCTCTTGGAGCTTGTTTCAAGCCATAGAGGGCTTTTGTAAGTTTAAACACATGATTTGGAAGCTTAGGATCTTCAAAACCAGGAGTTTGACTTACAAAGACTTCCTCCTTAATGTCTCCATTTAAAAAAGCACTTTTAACATCCATTTGAAATAATTTGAAATCCATTACACAAGCATATGCCAATAAAATCCTAATAGCTTCTAGTCTGGCTACTGGGGCATAAGTCTCATCATAGTCTATACCCTCTTCTTGGTTGTAACCTTTGGCCACTAACCTAGCCTTGTTCCTGGTAATCACACCATTCTCATCCATTTTGTTTCTGAAAACCCACCTAGTTCCTATGACATGTTTACCCTCTGGTCTAGGAACAAGAGTCCACACTTGGTTTCTCTCAAACTGATTTAGCTCTTCTTGCATGGCTACTATCCAGTCAGGGTCCATAAGAGCTTCCTTAATGTTTTTGGGTTCTACTTGTGAAACAAAAGCTGTAAGGTTGCAAAACTCTCTAAGGGATTTTCTGGTTGAAACACCTTTTGAAATCTCTAAGGGATTTTCTGGTTTTTGGCAAACTTCCACTCTTTGGGTAGGTCAACTTCCCTAATAGTTTCCACACAGTCAAGGTTGGTTGGAGGTTCAGGCTCAATGGTTTCTATGGGTTCAGAATCCACAACATCATCCAAAGACTTATCAACTATAGAAAGAGTGTTGTTCAAGTTTTCATCAAATTTGACATGTACAGACTCCTCTATAGTTTTGGTCCTTTTATTGTAGATTCTATAGGCCTTACTAACTTGGGAATACCCTAGAAAGATACCCTCATCTTCCTTAGGATCAAATTTACCTAAAGGTCCCTTGCCATTGTTTAACACAAAGCACTTACACCCAAAAATCCTAAAGTAGGAGATGTTAGGCTTTCTCCCTTTGTATAACTCATAGGGAGTCTTTCTAAGAAAATGTCTAATGAGAACCCTATTCACTACATGAGCAGCAGTGTTAATGGCATCAGCCCAAAAGTACTTGGGAAGATTAGAATCTTTGAGCATTGTCCTAGCAAGCTCTTCTAAGGATCTATTCTTCCTTTCTACTACTCCATTCTGCTGTGGAGTTCTAGGGGCTGAGAAGATATGTTTGATACCATGATTTTCACAGAAGGTTTGAAAAGCATCATTTTGGAATTCACCTCCATGATCACTTTTTATGGATATGATTTTCGCATTATTCTCATTTTGAGTCAAAGCAGCAAATTTTTTGAAAGTTGAGAATGCCTCACTCTTGTGAGTTAGAAAATATGTCCATGTGAACCTTGTGTAGTCATCTACCAAAACATAGCCATATAGGTTTCCTCCAAAACTTCTAACCTGAGATGGACCAAAGAGGTCCATATGCACCAACTCTAAAACTTTCTTGGTTTGAACCAAGTCTATAGGGGGGAAAGAGGATTTGACTAGCTTACTCCTCTCGCAGGAGTCACATAGTCTGTCCTTAGAAAACTTCCTATTTGGGAGACCTAGGACTAGCTGCTTGCTGACAAGCCTGTTCAAGTGGTCCATATGAATATGAGCCACTCGTTTGTGCCACAACCAGCTCTCATCAGCAATAGACAACAAGCAACAGAAATCATTTGCAGGTAACGAATCAAAATCTATCATGTAAATATTATTAATTCTTTTACCTGTCAGTTTCATACCTTCAACTTCCTTATGCTCAAGCGTGCAGGATATGGAAGTAAAGTTTACCTTAAACCCTTTGTCACACAGCTGACTAATGCTTAGTAAGTTGTGTTTCAGGCCTTCAACAAATAAAACATCCTTGATAATAGCAGTTGAGTTATTTCCTATATCTCCAATGCCAAGGATCTTTCCTTTGTTGTTGTCTCCGTATTTGACAAATCCACCACTTTTTAAGTTCAGAGACAAGAATTTGGACTTGTCTCCAGTCATATGCCTGGAGCATCCACTGTCCAGATACCAAGACTGATTTCTGGATGCCAAGCATATCTGCATAAAATAATCAGGTTTTGGATTTAGGTACCCATTTCAAATTGGGTCCTGGGGGGTTAGTTCCAAATGATGATTCCTTAACTTTCCAGATTTGTTTCCATCCTCTGTTGGCACGTTTTTTCAGTTTGCAATTGAACACTTTATGCCCTTTTTTGTAGCAAAAGTGACATACAACAGCAGGGGATGGCTTCTGATTTGGTCTAGTAAAGTTATCATACATTTGTTTAGATTGAACAACTTTCTGATGCCTTTTCATATGCATGTTTTGTTTATAACCAAGTCCAGTTTTAACATCTAGATTTCTCTAATTTCTAAGAAGTCTTTCTAAGTTGTTTTTACCACTATTGAACTTAGCTACATCACATTTCAGTTCATGAGTTTCTCTTTTCAGTTTTTCATTTATATCTATAAGAGACTCAAGCTTCAAATTAGCTTCATCAAATTGCATGCATTTTTCTTCTAGCTGTTTCTTAGTACTAATCAGTTGTTTAAGTACACTAACATGTTCAGTATGCAGTTCATTAAAGGCATCATGAAGCTCATCATAAGATGAATTAGATGTAGTACTTACCTCACTGTTAGATTGTGAATCAGTATTAGCCATAAGACACAAGTTAGCTTCTTCATTTTCTGATTCTTCAGATGAATCTTCATCATTGTCATTCCAGGCAATGTAGGCTTTCCTGTTTGTAGGTTGCTGATCTTTGCCCTTAGTCTTAGTAGGCTTGTTTCTGTTTTGCAGCTTGTAACACTCAGATCTGATGTGGCCTGTTTTCCCACATTCATAGCAAGTTATAACTTTGCTATCACTGGTATCACCCTTGCTGGAGCCTTTTGTTTTGGAATTCTGTGGTTTCCTTGACTGGCATCCTTTCTTTTTCAGAAACTTCTTAAATTTTCTGACCAACATACCTATCTCAGGTTCTTCACTTGATTCACTTTCTGAGCTTTCTGAATCTTGTTCAGTTTTTGCTTTTTGAGTTTGAGCTTTCAGTGCAATTCCTTTGCTTTTTCTGTTTGATTGCTCTGTCTAATTTAATCTATGTAGTTCCATCTCATGTTCACGAAGCTTTCCAAACAGTGTTGCTATAGTCATGTTGGCAAGATCTTTAGACTCGGCAATGGCAGTTATTTTGGGTTGCCATTCCCTTGACAAACACCTCATGACTTTTCCTATCTGTTGTTCATTATCCACAATTTTTCCCCAGGCATGTAGATTGTTGATAATGTGGGTGAATCTGGTTTGTAGATCATTTATAGATTCATCTTTCTTCATGCAGAAAAGTTCATACTCGTGCATAAGTGTATTTGTTCTTGCCCGTTTGACATCTGTAGTACCTTCATGTGTTTCTTGCAAGGTGTCCCACATTTCCTTTGCAGTCTTGCAGTTTGACACTCTGAAGAATTCTTCTGCACTTAAGGCTGATGTTATGATATTCTTTGCTTTAGCATTGTAACCAACTTTCTTTTTGTCATCATCAGACCAGTCAGCCCTTGGTTTGATAATGCATGATGATCCATCAATACCTGCAATTTTAGAAACGTAAGGACCATTTTCCACTGCATCTAAAATGTCTAGCCCACATGCTTCCAGAAAGATAAGCATTCTTTCTTTCCAGTACATGTATGCTGTACCATTAAAGGCAGGGGGTCTGGTTAGAGATGCTCCTTCTCCTAGGAAATCCATAGAAGTCATTTTCTTTTATGAGTTTTTCTCTAAAAAAGTTAGGCTCTTGATGCCAATTGTTGGAAAACTATGACTTCTTTTTGATTAATAACAAGAGAATTAAGATCAACTCCAACTAGTTAAACATAATTCCCAATTCAATTATGAAACAATCATACAATTTACACACACAGCGGAAACTTAAAATCACATACAAGATTTATTCAAGGAGCATACGAAAATAAGCAATTAAACAATGCTGAAAATTAAAGAGAAGGGATAGGAAAGATTGCACCAAGATTTATCCTGGTTCAGCCGTTGATCCAACGGCCTACATCCAGTCCTGTCATCATAATCATGATTCCAGCCTTTTTCACTATAGAATGAATTCGAGTACTTTTACAGATTTTCCAGTCTTCTACACGACCTATCAATCTAACTCCCTTCACTTCTATCTTATCACCCCTTTGATCCTTGCAGTTTATCCCCAAACTCACACAAGATCAAAGTAGACTTCCTCTTGATGATACCACACCAACAAGGATAGCCACCAGTTTCTAAACTGGATTTATTACAGCTTCAATTACAGAGAATTGTCTTTGTCACGAACAAAGAAAAGTAGTATCAAGAAATGTGTTCAATCACTCTAGCACCACACAAAAGATTTGATATGCCAATGAATATTTTTGTGTGTTAGAAAAACTTTTCTTTCAAAGTGTTTTCAGAGATATGCAAGATTGAGAGCAAGAGGTTCTGAAAAATGTGAAAAGTTTTATGCAAGTGTTCTTTCTTGTGTTGGTTGTTATGTGTTAAAAAAATATTTGAGGCACCATGTATATATTCAAGGCAAACACCAGGACAATCGATTGCCCAATCGAATTTGTAAGGATACAATCGATTGCTGCATCGAGTGTCGTATATTTTGTGTTTCTGGAATCTTGAATTATATAGGCTTCACTTGATTGGTCAATCGATTGATCAAGTTTCTGAATCAGACCTGATGCTATGAAAACCTTTCAATCGAGTGAGCAATCGAGTTGGCCAAAACTGGGTGCTCACTGTGATATGAAATGTAGCATCAATCGATTGGTCAATCGATTGTCGTGATCAAATGATTCAGACCTGATGCCATGAAACCTTTCAATCGAGTGAGCAATCGAGTTGTTCAAAACTGGGTGCTCACTGTGATATGAAATGTAGCATCAATCGATTGGTCAATCGAGTATCGTGGTCAAAATGACTCAGATACTACAGACAATCAAGTTGCCAATCGAGTGAACAATCGAGGGGTCAATCGAGTGGGCACAGACTGAGTGCTCTCTGTAACTTGAATTTGAGCATCAATCGAGTTATCAGTCTATTGTGCAATCGACTGGACAATTGACTGATCTTGTTACAGACCTCAGTTGTTTAAGACAGTTTATGTGCCATTCGATTGATGACCCATTCAATCGATTGTTCAATCGAGTGTTTACAGTTTTAAGTTTCATAACACATGAATGAATGACAAAACCTCATTGGCATGTCTTGTGTGAGACTCTAGTGATGGTTTACTTAACTTGATACCTAGACACCTAATACAACTATACATAAGCTGCATCTTCCTCAAGTGCATCCTCCAACTATGGTTGATTCCTTGAGTTGCAAACTATTGTTCCAAGTGTTGTAGTGTCTTCATGTATGCCTGAAATGTTTCTTGATTCAAAACATTAGATCAAGCAACTAATTAATGTGCATTTGTATGTTTGGTACATAAATCAAAAACTAGATCAGGGAAGCTTATTGCTTACAAAGAATGCGTAGAAATACGAACAAACAGAGTATGGTTCGCATAAATACGTAATGAGGGTTACGTATTTCAAGGAGAAGAGATGGTTCGTAATGAGGATGATAGTGGAAATATGGTTCGCAATGGGAGAGATGATAGTGGAAATATGGTTCGCAATGGGATAATAGAGTTCGCAATGAGAAGAACGATGAAGAGGAGGAAGACACTATCATAGTGAAGTTTACGTAAATAAAAGAAAACAGAAGCGGTTTACTGTCATATATAAAACCCTATTACAACGATTTTTTGAAATAGCAATGTAAAAGACCTCCTTGTTTTATTTTTTAAAACCCTATTACAGCGCTTTTTTAGAAGCCTTTTATAGTGCTTGTCCAAAAGCGCTATAAAAGACCTTATTATTTTGTTTTTTAGAAGCCTTTTACAACACTTTAAAAGACCTCTTTGTTTTCTTATGAAACAATGTTGTATTTTTAAAAGCCTTTTACAACGCTTGTTGGAAAAGCGCTGTAACAGACCTCCTTATTTTAGTTTTAAAAGCCTTTTTACAGCGCATGTGGGAAAAGCGCTCTAAAAGAGCTCCTTATTATATTTTTAAAAGCCTTTTTACAGCGCTTGTAGGAAAAGTGCTGTAAAAGACCTCTTTAATTTTATTTTTAAAAGCCTTTTTACAACGCTTGTGGGAAAAGCGTTGTAAAAGACCTCTTTGTTTTCTTGTTTAATATGGTTTTTTTTTAAAATACTTATACAATGCTTATTGGAGAAGCGATGTAAAAGGCTTATTTTTAAAAGCCTTTTACAGTGCTTATGGACAAAAGCGTTGAAAATTATAGCGCTTATAGACAAAAATATTTATTAAATTATAGCGCTTCACTTCAATTCAAGCTTTATTATAGCCTTTTACTTCACTTCAATTCAATATTTCTGTTTAATCACTTCAATATTACATTATAACGTTTATGGACAAAAGCATTGTAAAATTACAAGTTTAAATTCAATTCAGTTCAAGTAAAATACCTATATTTGGATTTTTTTCCTTCCAAATAATTAGTTAAATACCTATATATATATATATATATATATATATATATATATATATATATATATATATATATATATATGTCTATGCTAAATTACATGGTCAGCTCATATTGGGACGATCAGTTCAATATAAGCTTTTTCAAAGAAAGCTTTTTCAAGTTCAATATAAGCTGAAAATCAGTTATGGCGGGTGAAACGTACATTAAATTACATGAACTTAGTATAAAACACAAAGATCAAGCTAAATATAAGCAGAAAATCAAATATAGTTCAAGTTAAATACTAAAATGCTCAATTATGATAGATCAAACAATTAAATTACATGAAATCAATTCAGATTACATGGCTTATATAAAACAATTAAACACATTAAGATGGCCTTCTTCTTTTCCTGGTGGGATTCACATTTGTTTGTCCATTAACGATACGAAATCATGGATTAATCCAAATCCCCTCATCATGATCATCTCTAAGATATAAACCATCATCAGTTGAATCAATTTCATGTGGTTGTGATGTTGCAAATCCCCTTATCCAGTTGGTGCTAAAGGAGCTTTACCTTCCTCTGATTTTCTCCACCCACGATACTGATGACTATAAGGTAAAAATCTACAATGTCCAAGAAATACATTCTTCTTACAATGTTTCAACCACATTCAATTTGTATTCTATTCATATATAGGACATGCACACTCACCTTTAATGCTATATCCTGATAAATTACCATATGCGGGAAAATCATTAATTGTGCCGAACAAAATAGCCCTCAAATTGAAACATTCTTTCTTATATCCATCATAAATTGTAAGCCATAAGCTTCCCTGATCTAGTTTTTGATTTAAGTCCCAAACATACAAGTGCACATGAAATATTTGCTTTATCTAATGTTTTGAATCAAGAAACATTTCAGGCAAACATGAAGACACCACACACATGGAACAATAGTTTGCAACTCAAGGAATCAACCAAAGCTGGAGGATACACTTGAGGAAGATGCAATTTTGTATAGTGGTATTAGGTGTCTAGGTATCAAGTTAAGTAAACAATCACTAGAGTCTCACACAAGACATTGCCAATAAACTTTTGTCATTCATTCATGTGTTATGAAACTTAACTCTGAAAAACTCGATTGAACAATCGATTGAATGGGTCATCAATCGAATGGCACATAAACTGTCATAAACAATTGAGGTCTGTAACAAGATCACTCGATTGTCAAGTCGATTGCACAATAGATTGACAATTCGATTGACGCTGAAGTTTAAGTTACAGAGAGCACTCAGTTTGTTCCCACTCGATTGACCACTCGATTGTCCACTCGATTGGCAACTTGATTGTTTGCAGTATCTGAGTCACTTTGACCACGATACTCGATTGACACATCGATTGATGCTATATTACAAGTCACAGTGAGCACCCAGTTTTGAACAACTCGATTGCTCACTCGATTGAAAGGAAATTATAGCATCAGATCTGAATCACTTTGATCACGACACTCGATTGACCAATCGAGTGATGCTATTTTTCAAGTCACAGTGAGCTCCCAGTTTTGGCCAACTCGATTGCTCACTCGATTGAAAGGTTTTCATAGCATCAGGTCTGATTCAGAAACTGAATCAATCGATTGACCAATCAAGTGAAGCTTATCTAGAAACACAGAAAATACGACACTCGATGCAGCAATCGATTGTATCCTTACAAACTCGATTGGGCAATCGATTGTCCTGGTGTTTTCCTTGAATATATATATGATGCTTCAAATCTTTTTAAAACAGAACTTTGAGAACAACTTGTATAAATCTTGCATAAAAACTTTTCACATTCTTTTCAGAATCTCTTGCTCTCAATCTTGCATATCTCTGAAAATACTTTGAAAGAAAAGTTTCCTAACACACAAAAAATATTCATTGGCAAATCAAATCTTTTGTGTGATGCTAGAGTGATTGAACACATTTCTTGATACTACTTTTCTTTGTTCGTGAAAAAGACAATTCTTTGTAATTGATGCTGTAACAAATCCAGTTTAGAAACTGGTGGCTATCCTTGTTGGTGTGGTATCATCAAGAGGAAGTCTACTTTGATCTTGTGTGAGTTTGAGGATAAACTACAAGGATCAAAGGGGTGACAAGATAGAAGTGAAGGGAGTTAGATTGATAGGTCGTGTAGAAGACTGGAAAATCTGTAAAAGTACTCGAATTCATTCTATAGTGAAAAAGGATGGAATCATGATTATGATTTCAGGACTGGATGTAGGTCGTTGGATCAACGGCTGAACCAGGATAAATCTTGGTGGAATCTTTCCTATCCCTTCTCTTTGATATTCAGCATTGTTTAATTGCTTATTCTTGTATGCTCCTTGAATAATCTTGTATGTGATTTTAAGTTTCCGCTGTGTGTGTGAATTGTATGATTGTTGCATGATAGATATGGGAATTATGTCTAACTAGTTGGAGTTGATCTTAATTCTCTTATTATTAATCATAAAAGAAGTCATAGTTTTCCAGCATAAACTTCCACACATGTCTCCCACATAAACTTCCACGTCGATATCATCCCCCGATTGTTTGGGTCCAGAAATTAATAGAGACAACATCATAAACTTACGCTTCATACATAGCCACGGAGGTAGGTTATAAATCAACAAAATAATAGGCCACATGATGTGTGAGATGCTTTGAAGACCATGTGGATTCATTGCATCAGTAGAAAGTGCAAGTTATAGATTTCTTGACACTATCTCGAATTCAAGATACTCGTGATCAATTTTTGCCTATTGTGGAGAATCTGCAGGGTGTTGAAACATTCCATCTCCAATTCTTTCATTTGCAACCATGTCAAGTGTTTTGAATCTTCTTCACTACAATACATGCGCCTAAATCTCGGTATAGGAAAATACCACACGACTTTTGTTGGAGTAGATTCCTTCTTCTTATATCGAGAGACATTGCATTTCGAACACGCCTTTAGTAATTCATATTCGTTTCGAAATAAAATGCAATGTTAGGACACGCATGAATCCTTTCGTAACTCATGCCAATAGAGCACAAAATCTATTTAGCCTCGTAGATTTGACTGGGAAGTTCATTATCATCTGGCAACATATCTTTTAAGAGTGTTAATAATTATGTGAAGCTTTTATTAGACCATCCATTACTCGCTTTTAAGTTGTACAACTTTAATATCGCCGACAGTCTTGTGAATTTAGTACAACCATTATATAATGGTTTCTCTACATCACTCAACAAACTCTCAAACATTTTAGGACAATCTCGAATATCTTCTTCAATAGCTTTTGCAATATCCTCAACTCGGTCCAGCTCATATGTATCTGTGTCGAAATCAGTTGAAGCATATGTCGAACCATTCTCAAAATTAATGTTTCCTTTTGTTTTTCTCACCATGTCTTATCCAACATGTATAGCTTTGATCAATTCCATTCCATACTAAATGTCCTTCCAATTCATCTTCTCTAATGCGTTTTCCACAACAACATTTTAAACAAGGACAAACGAGTCTATTTGGATATTTTGCATTTTTCACTACAAACTCAACAAACTCCTTCACTCCATTTTCATACTATTTTGACAATCGATTGGTAGACATCTATTTCTGGTCCATATTATTTGATCTAGATAAATGCAGTTACACAAATAATAAACTACAGAAAACATTATACAAATATATAGGAAAATGGAAACCAATGTCCAAGTCTGATTTCAATATAGAACAGATCAACAAATTTCAAAAAAGAATAGATTGTATATGATTTATTATGTAACAAATTATTAGTTTTAGTGACAACAACAAATTAATAAATAGAGTACCTGAGACGACATATCCAATTTTTTATAAAGGAGGAGCAGTAGATGGCCGCACAGTACTTAAAGTGAATGATTTTACAGCGCTTGTGTAATAAGCGCTCTAATAGGTCCTTTAATTATGTGAAAGTGCAAGTCTTTTACAGTGCTTGTCCAAAAAGCGCTTTAAAAGTAATGTAACATCAGGTGGGAGCACTATAATTTACAGCGCTATAAAACAATATGTGAGGGCGCGTCATTTTAAAGCGCTTGTGTACAAGCGTTGTAAAATCCTTGTAAACTTTATTTACAAGCGCTATGTGACCCTACAACAGCGCTTGTCAAAAAAACGTTGTTATAGCCTCCGTTATTTTTAAAATATATTTACAACAGCGCTTGTATTTAATAAGCGCTGTAAAAGATGCGCTATAAATGTCTGTCTTTTGTGGCTGCAAAAGCCCTCACAAATGCCATCCTGTTTCAGGCACTTTGTGACTGCAAAAGCCCTCACAAAATTTTGTGACCAGCTTCTTTGTGGCTGCTAAAAGCCCTCACAAAAGTCACCTTTGTGGCTGTTTTTTTCCCTTTGTGAGGGCTTTTGGCCCTCACAAAATTCATGTATTCTTGGAGTGGTTGTCCTCTAAGCCCACATAGTGTCTTTCAAATGGAGAGACCAATCTTTTTCAAAGGTGTTTACGACTTCTTTTAGAATATTTTTATCTCTCTATTTGAAAGATCAACTTTTCCACTTGTTTGTGGATGATAAGCAGTTGGAACTTTATGCTAACTCTATATTTTAACAATAAATTATCAAACTTTTTGTTACAAAAATGAGTTTCTTCATTAAAAGTGATAGCCTTTGGTGTCTCAAAAATAGTTAAGAATAACTTTGGTAACTATCCTGGCATCATTAGCAAGAAGGGCAAGTGTCTCAATCCATTTGGAAACCTAGTCAAAAACTACTAAAATCAAGTACCTTGCAATGAATTTTTTTTCTTGCTTGATACAAGACTCTATATTTTCTAAATTTTAATTTATACGATTTTAGGGATTTTGTGTTAAATTGTTTAGGCATTTAGTCTAATTGAATTTTATGTTGAGAATTAAATATCAAAAATATATTTTATTAAAATTAATAATATATTTAATATTTATATATATATATATATATATATATATATATTTTGAGATCCAATTAAGATTATTTTTCGGAGAATAATTTAATTATGTTATAAAAATTTAATATCGGACATTTTTTTAAAAAAAATAATAATTTGAGAAGTGATGTGTAACGATATTTTTTTTAAAAAAATATCTATAAAGTTTAGATATTTATTTTGTTGGTTTTAATTATAATACATATATATGGATGAAAGGAAACAAAAAAAAAACATTTTCCTCCAACGCCTCGCGTTTCTTCTTTTTCTTCCTCTGTTTCAAGCTTATGTTGGTGATTTTAAAACCGAACAAATACAAATCATCATATTTCTTTTAGATCTAAGCTCCCTTTCGAGAAGTGTCAGAAGGGAAAGTTGCTCCTTGGCACGATGCGGTTAGGGTTGTGCAAAATATCTGGTTAAAATCATACGGTTATAATCTGGTTTATTTATAAACCGATTGGATAACCACTTATGTTTTATATTTGGATTTGGTTTTTATCCACTACCAATATTTTGTTAATTTTAAGATTTTATTTTTTGAAAAAAAACTTGAATTTTTTTTTTTGAAAAAATATCGGAAAAAATAAGAAAAATAAAAAACTTTTTTTTCTCAAAATAATTTTAAATCGAATTTTTTTAAAAAAATTTATCAAAAAACACATTTTTGTGGCCAACTTTATAAATATTTTGTGGCCGAATAAAACCCTCATAAATTTGTGACCGAAAAAGCCCTCACAAAGGCTAAAATTTAAATTGGTCATTTTTTGTTGCTGAAAAAGCCCTCACAAATTTTTAAATATTTAACTGGATTTTGTGGCTGCCTAAGCCCTCACAAAATCACAACATTGTGATTTTGTGAGGGCTTAGGCAGCCACAAAATCAAGTTAAATATTTTTGGATTTTGTGAGGGCTTTTACAGCCACAAAGGATGACTTTTGTGAGGGCCAAATCCATCACAAAGGATTGACAAGACCAATGCGTTTGTGGCTGCATTGACCGCCACAAAGGAATGGACACGTGGCGTTTGTGGCAGCAAAAGCCGCCACAAAGGACGCCCAAATCCAGCTGGCTTTTCTGGCCGCTCAGGCCGTCACAAGTGTACATGACCGTTGGATTTACTGGCGGCAAAGGCCGCCACAAATTCTTTATAGCCGTTGGCATTGTGGCTGCTTTGGCCGCCACAAATGCCCAAGGCCAATCCTATATATATTTCTCACCCTCGTACTTCATTTTTTCACATTCAACTTCTCTCTAAAACCTCATTTTCACTATTCTCTCCTCCTTCTCTCTACACAAAATTACTCTTCATTTAAATTTTGTAAGTATAAATTATATTGTATATGTAATTTTAAAATTTTATTTTTTAATTTGATATAACTAATTAATGTTATTGATTTTTATTTTTATAGTGCTTGTTAATTATTTCGAAGACTTGCAAGCATCGTACGTGAGTGAAAGCTTGAAGTCAGACGCTACCCGGCATCAAGTTAGTATTTTATATATTTTAAATTTAGATTAATAAATATATATATATATATATATATATTAATTTTAAAATATAGATTAGTAATATATATATTTAGATTAGTTTTATAAATTTATTTTTAAAAAAATAGGAATGATGTTGTTTACTTATTAATATATGATAAATTAAAGTTTCGAACCACGGTTAAAATATATTGGTTTTAATATAATTATTATTTAAAAAACATTATTAAAATAATGGATGATATGAATATTTTTTGTTATAAATAAGTCTTGATTATTAGTCTTGATTTTTCAAAAAACATCATAATTGACATATATATTTGTATAATGATATAGTCTTGATTAATAATTTAATATATTGTTTGCAAATTAATTAATATATAATCCCCTAATTGACATATATATCAAAGTTATTGATTTAAAAAAAAACATTATTAAAATTTATCATATTAATTATTATTTTTTGTTATAAGTATTGATATTTTATTATATTATTTATAATTTATTATATTGTTTGCAAATTAATATATATATATATATAATGTTTATTTAATTCTTATTTTTTTTGTTAGTATTGATATTTTTTTGTTAGTATTGGTATTTTTTGATAGTATTGATATATATATATATATATATATATATATATATAATTCGAAATTATATTTCGGTTTATATATATTTATTGTATTGATAATAATATATTATATTGTGTGCAAATGCATGCTCCCCTAATTGACATATAAATATGTCAAAATTTTATATATAATGCTTTTAAAAAATAAAGCAATTAATATATAAAACATCGATATATATATATATATATATATATATATATATATATATATATATATATATATATATATATAAAGCAACTATGGATTTAGACCGTAGTTGGATGTACGATAGAAATTTTCCCGGAAGAAAGGGTCTTAAACAACGTTTTGCTAACAAGGTCGAAGACTTTCTCAATTTTGCGAGAGTGCAAAAAATTGTCCTAGATGAAGGGGGAATGAGATGTCCATGTTGTTTATGTCGATGTAGACTGTTTAAAAGTGAAGATGAAATAAGAGTGCATTTGTATGCAGACGGATTTATGCCTAACTACTGGGTTTGGACTAATCATGTAGAAGAGTCTCCGGCGGCGCCTAATACTACTCGTACATATTTGGAGAATTATAACATAGGTCCTTCAAGTAGTACTAACATGTTAGGTATAGATTATTATAACTATCAACACTTTGAGGCGTTGAATGATATGATCTCGGATGCTATTGGGGTTAATTTGTCATTCGATGAAGATCAATATGATGATACCGATGGACTTCCCAATGAAGAAGCTCAGAGATTTTATGGTCTTTTGAAAGAGACAAATAAACCATTGTTTGAAGGTTCTTCAAACTCAAAGTTATCAATGTGTATTCGACTGTTAGGTCTAAAGTCTAAATTTCGTGTTCCTGATTTAGCTTTGGATTTGATGAATAAAATGATGCTAGACGCAACACCTATCAGAGATGGTTTGCTGCAAAGTTATTACGATGCGAAATGGTTAGTGTCAAAGTTAGGATTAGGTGTCAAGAGGATTGATTGTTGTGTTAAAGGTTGCATGTTGTATTATGACAATGAATTTGGTATGAATGATGCAAACTTAGTGGAATGCAAGTATTGTCAAGAACTAAGGTATCACCAAAGGAATAACTCAAGGGTAAGTAGGGGAAAATCAATTCCAAGGAAAGCAATGTTTTACCTCCCTATTGTATCAAGATTGCAAAGATTGTTTGCATCAATACAAACTGCAAGAAAGATGACGTGGCATTATGAGAATAGAAGAAATTCATGCGAGTTGCGACATCCGTCTGATGGTCAGGCATGGAAACACTTTGATCAAATACATCCTGATTTTGCATCAGATCCACGCAATGTAAGACTTGGATTATCCTCAGATGGATTTACGCCTTACATACAAGCATCGTCTACTCCTTATTCTTGTTGGCCGGTTATTGTTACTCCTTACAATCTTCCTCCTGATATGTGTATGTCTAAACCTTATATGTTCTTAGCTGCTGTGATACCAGGTCCTACTAATCCTACAACTAGTATTGATATTTATTTACAACCTTTGATTGACGATTTGAAGAGGTTGTGGAATGGTGTCTTGACATATGATATTGCTTGGAGAGAAAATTTTATGATGAGAGCTGCATTGATATGGACCATTAATGATTTCCCCGCTTATGGGATGTTGTCAGGATGGGGCACCCATGGTAAACTAGCTTGTCCTATTTGTATGGAAGATACGAAAGCATTTACTTTAAAATTTGGTGGGAAGGCATCGTGGTTTGACTCGCATCGTAGGTTTTTACATGCTGATCATGCATTTAGAAGGAACAGAGTTGCATTTATGAAGGGATATGCAGAAAGTCTAGGACCCCCGATGAAATTGACATTAGAACAAGTTTGGAATAAAGTAAAAGATATGCCAAAGGTACATGTTGTTAATGGTGTGGCTTGTAAACCACAAGGTTACGGACAATGGCACAATTGGACAAAAAGATGCATTTTTTGGGATCTACCGTATTGGAAAGATAATCTTTTGAGACATAATCTCGATGATATGCATATTGAGAAAAATTTCTTTGACAACATCTTTAATACTGTGATGAATGTGAAAGGGAAAACAAAAGATAATGACAAAGCAAGAAAAGACATAGGTATATATTGCAGACGACCAAATTTGTTGTTGGTGGAACAAAACGGCAAGACCCTAAAACTCGTGCGAATTACACTTTATCTACTGATGAAGCCAAATCTGTTTATCGTTGGATCAAAGAGCTGAAGACACCTGACGTTTATTGTTCTAATTTCGCAAGATGTGCTGATGTGGAAAATGGGAGGATGCATGGGATGAAAAGTCATGATTGTCATATATTTTTAGAGTGTTTACTTCCTATTGCCTTTAGTGCTTTACTGACACATGTATTGAACCCACTTATTGAAGTGAGTCAATATTTCAAGAATTTGTGTTCTTCAACACTCATTGATAAATATCTGATCAAGATGGAAAATGACATTCCTATCATTCTATGTAAGTTGGAGAAAGTATTTCCTCCTGGGTTTTTTGATTCGATGGAGCATCTCTCAGTGCATCTTGCAAGTGAAGCTAGGCTTGGTGGACTAGTTCAATATAGATGGATGTATCCATTTGAAAGGTGATATATATATACATACATCTCTTTAATTTCAATATACTTCAACTTATATATATGTACATGGAGCTTATTGTACATCCCTTTGTATATTATAGGTTCATGGGTTATTCAAAACGGTCGATGAAAAACAAAGCTAGAGTTGAGGGCTCAATTTGTTCATCTTACCTACACCGTGAAACAACACACTTTTGTTCTCATTATTTCAACAATGAAACATTGTCACCAGTTAACGGAAGAAACGCTACTGATAGTGTTATACGTCACCCACATGCTTTATCAGTTTTTTGCTTGTCTGGTCATCATGCTGGTAGGGATTTTCCGATTTTCTGGCCAAGCGACAAAGTATTTAATGCGGCACATGTTCACGTTTTGATTAACTGCACTGCATTTAAACCATACATTGAGTACGTTTCAAATTCCTCTCCGATCTTATTAAATAATTATATTTTATTATATGATTAAATTGATATTCACCATATATATGGTCATCGATCAGGGCATTTTTAAATACGGGACAATCATCTGATGATATACATTCAAATTTCCCATTATGGTTTCAACAACAAGTGCATCTGGAAGAACAAATTCCTATCAACATCCACTTAAGGCACTTATCTATGGGCCCGAGTAGAAGTTTCAAAGAATGGCACACCTATTACATCAATGGATACAAATTTCACATTGAATCTTGGACTGAAGGAAAAGAAACAATTAACAGTGGAGTTTGTATGAAAAGTGTCTCTGATAGTGGTGTAGTAGAAGATTTCTATGGCATAATTGAGCATATTTATGAAATTGACTACACGTTCCTAGATTATGCAAAAAAAAGTGGTGTTGTTTTACTGTAAGTGGTTTAATCCATCTAGCAGAGGAACTAAAATCAATTTGATATCCAATACTGTAGACATTCGAATGAGCAAAAGATATCCATGGTTTGATCCATTTGCCCTGGCCCATAATGTAAGACAAGTGTATTATGTTCCTTACCCATCAACTGTCAGAAGCAAGCAAGGTTGGTGTGTTGCAATCAAAACAAGACCAACGAGTGGAATAGAAGAAGTTGAAGCAGGTCAAAATGAAGAAGTTGCATTTCAAATGGATGAAATGTAAAATTTGGATCATGTGATTGGAGATGAGACAATTAGTCAACTTTGCCATGAGTCACACATTGGAGAAGAAGTTGATGAACAAGAAATAGATGAATTAGAGAACGATGAAGGCAATATTGACTTAACTCACTCATCAAATGAATATACTGATGATGAAGATGACCAAGACGAAGACAACTAATTAATTAGACATTATATATATATATATATATTAATTTGTATGGATATCGATATGTATAATATTATATATTTCTTTATTTATGTGAGTGTTAAAATTTATTTATGTATATTTCATTATTATATATATATATATATGGATATATAATTATTTATATATGTATATCATTATGTATATTTCTTTATTTCATTACTATTTACATATAATTAATCTTATGTTAATTGTACATACACACATATATTATATTATATATATGTATGGATATGGATGTATATATATATATATATAGATATAAACATGGCTTTAGTGGGAGTAGGAGGATCAGGAGGTTTAGGAAGTTCAGATGGATCAGGAGGACCAGGAACGGTGGCAATACAAGGAATATCCAAAACATCACGTGGTAAGAAAAAAGTTGCTAGACCACGTGTTGTTAATGACCCATCTCTCATGCTGATGGCGACCATTGGTACTAGTGGTGGAACTATTCCTCTATATCCGGAGGTCCCAGTAGAGCCTTATACGTTAGACGAAATAATGGAACCCGGATGTGTTGATTGCTACAACCGCATTGTCATAATTCCAGAAGGAGATGGGTGTGTAAACTATGATTGTTAAATATTTTATTATTGCGTATCATGTTACATTATTTTATTAATTAATTTTTATATTTAATTTGCATGTAAATTTTGAAGATATCTTCCTTTTAAACCATCTGCAAAGGCAATTGCTGAAGTCATACAAGAGAAATACAAAAAACCATGGTTGTCTTGGGGTGAGATTAAAGAGGATAAGACACCTCAATTTAGGGAAGTTGATCAGTTTCTACATTGTTTCAAAGTAAGTTATTACATTAATTTATTTAAGTACTAATTAATTATATATACATTTGATTGCTTAATTGAATTATATTTTTAATATTTTTTAAATTTAAACAAACAACAGACTAAATGTACTTGGAAAAGAGAGCATGATGCCGCAGTTATGGCTTCATTTGACCATCGTTTTTCAAAGCGTCTCTCATCTATGTTGTCTTACGCATGTAATAAGGGCGAGGAAAAACGACCTAATTGGATTGGTGAAAATGTTTGGACTGCTTTGTGGAGTAAGTGGAACACAGATGCTTACAAACAGAAGAGAGAAAAAGCAAAGATTAATAGAGCATCTGAGAGGGGTACTAGTACTCATAAGGGAGGTTCCATGTCTGCTGGAGAAATTAAATATTATATGGTAATTAATTATTATTTATAATATATATCTATTAATATTTATTCAATTAATCATCACATTTCACCATAAACTTGACATTATTTTAATATATATTTTAGGAAAAGCAACTTGTAAGGGAGGTCACTCAGACTGAGATACATCGCTATCTTCATGTTAATCCTCAAATAAATAAGTACATTGATTCGTTATCAAAAACGATTCAGGTAATTATTATATATTTACACCTTTAAATTATTATATATTAATTATAAACTATTTTAATTTTTAATTTTTTGATTTTTAATATAGGAACAACTTGAACAAGTCATGAAAGAATGGGATGATCATCAAGCTACTCTTCCTCCTGCTATGCGAGCTACTCCAGTGTAGCGGAAACAATATGAGACTGCAAATTTTATGAACATCAGTGGTGGCAAGTACAAAGGGCGTGTGTTGGGAGCCGGTACTTTATCATCAACCTTTGTGAAAGGTCCAACAGGCTATATTCAAACTGAGACGTCTTCTTCTTATGCTAGTACGGATCTATCTCATCGTCCGGTGCTAATAGATAATCTTGACCAGTTAAAGGAGCAATGGGCAAGTGAGCAAGAAGAAAGGACACAACATCTGATACAAGCCGCAATTGATAAATTGAATGAGGAATGGAAACAGAGGTTTCAAGAGCAGCAGCAGCAATTTCAGCAGCAACAACAATTTCAACAACAACAATTTTCATTTCCTCCTGTGTTTCATCAGCAGTTCCCGCCTCGGCCTCAATACTTGTATCAACAACCACTTTTCCAGTAGCAATAAAATTACTCTTAATACTCCCAGCAGTAGCCACCGCCTCCAAATTTCCAACAACAACACCAGGATCCTTTGAACTCTGCCTTCCAACAACAACAGCAGCCAATATTTCAGCAACAACAATATTTTCATAATTATCAGTATGCTCCATCATCTTCACATCAACTTCCTCAACCTCAACCAGATCATCAAACTGCATACCGACCAACTATGCCAACAGCTGGGTTGATCAGACCAGATTTAAATCAACCTCAGCCTGCTAGGGCTCCTCCTTCGACTATTGGTGGTGCCATTGAAGATGAAATTCAATTTCAAAGCATGATGTCTCCTCCAACACAAATGCATAATACTTTTGAGGGACTTCTTTCGTCGAGTATGAATGTAGGAAATAATGATGGTGGGAGTGGAGCTGATCAGATTAATTATTATGAGGATTGATGTGATTTGAAGAATTTGAAGAATTTGAAAATATTATTTTTGGGTTGTATGACATTATTGTGTGCTTAATTAATTTCCACTTTGTAAGACATCATTTGTTAATTTTGGGTTTGTAAGACATTAATTGTTAATTTTGGAATGCATGTTTTATTTGATTTTGTCATAGTTGCTATAGCTAGCTTTAATTATTAATAATATTATATTTTTATAAATAATATTTATTTTAATATTTAATATTTAATATTTAATTTTAATTTTATTTAATTTTTAATTTAATTTTAATTTAAATTATAATTTATTTATAATTTACATTAATTCATTAATTTAAATTAATGTTTAATTATAATTATTAATTTAAATATTTAAATATTTTATTATTAATAATTTAAATATTTTTTTATTAATTTAAATATTTTATTATTAATATTTTGTTATTTAAATTATTCTTTAATTTAATTATTAATCTTTATTTTTAATTTAAATATTTTATTTTAAATTTTTATTAACATTAAGATTAGTTTATTATATATCTATATTAAATTTAATTTATAATTACATTATATTTCAAATTTAATTTAATTATAATTTAAATTTTAATATTATAATTATATTAATTTCTTATATATAATATTATAATAAACTACTAATTTTGAATTAAAAATTAATTTATTAATTACGTTGGCATTTGTGGCGACCAAAAGCCCTCACAAAGGTCCAGTCAACAATCCTTTGTGGCGGCCAAAAGCCCTCACAAACGTCCAATTAGGCAAACTCAGCTTGTCCTTTATGGCGGCCTATGCCCTCACAAAGGCAGACTTTTGTGGCTGCAAAAGCGCTCACAAATGTCTGTCTTCTATGGCTGCAAAAACCCTCACAAATGCCAACCTGTTTCAGGCACTTTGTGGCTGCAAAAGCCCTCACAATTTTGTGACCAGCTTCTTTGTGGCTGCCAAAAGCCCTCACAAAAGCCACCTTTGTGGCTGTTTTTTTCCCTTTGTGAGGGCTTTTGGCCCTCACAAAATTCATGTATTCTTGGAGTGGTTGTCCTCTAAGCCCACAAAGCGTCTTTCAAATGGAGAGACCAGTCTTTTTCAAAGGTGTTTACGACTTCTTTTAGAATTTTTTTTATCTCTCTATTTGGAAGATCAACTTTTCCACTTGTTTGTGGATGATAAGCAGTAGGAACTTTATACTAACTCTATATTTTAACAATAAATTATCAAACTTTTTGTTACAAAAATGAGTTTTTTCATTAAAAGTGATAGCCTTTGGTGTCTCAAAAATAGTTAAGAATAACTTTGGTAACTACCTAGCATCATTAGCAGGAAGGGCAAGTGTCTCAATCCATTTGGAAACATAGTCAAAAACTACTAAAATCAAGTACCTTGCAATGAATTTTTTTTCTTGCTTGATACAAGACTCAATATTTTCTAAATTTTAATTTATACGATTTTAGGGATTTTGTATTAAATTGTTTAGGCATTTAGTCCAATTGAATTTTATTTTGAGAATTAAATATCAAAAATATATTTTATTAAAGTTAATAATATATTTAATAAATATATATATATATATATATATATATATTTTGAGATCCAATTAAGATTATTTTTCGGAGAATAATTTAATTATGCTATCAAAAATTTAATATCGAACATTTTTAAAAAACAAATAATAATTTGAGAAGTGATGTGTAATGATATTTTTTTAAAAAAAATATCTATAAAGTTTATATATTTATTTTGTTGGTTTTAATTATAATATATATATATATATATATATATATATATGGATGAAAGGAAAAAAAAAAAAACATTTTCCTCCAGCGCCTCGCGTTTCTTCTTCTTTCTTCCTCTGTTTCAAGCTTATGTTGGTGATTTTAAAACCGAACAAATACAAATCATCATATTTCTTTTAGATCTAAGCTCCCTTTCGAGAAGTGTCAGAAGGGAAAGTTGCTCCTTGGCACGCTGCGGTTAGGGTTGTGCAAAATATCCGGTTATTAGGTCCAAATCTAAAACCGGATTCAAATCCATTTTAAATATCCGGTTAAAATCATACGGTTATAATCTGGTTTATTTATAAACCGGTTGGATAACCACTTATGTTTTATATTTAGATTTGGTTTTTATCCACTACCAATATTTTGTTAATTTTAAGATTTTATTGAAAAAAAAAATTGAAACTTTTTTTTTATTTTGGAAAAAAATAAGAAAAATAAAAAACTTTTTTTTCTCAAAATATTTTAAATCGATTTTTTTTAAAAAATTTATCAAAAAAATTGATTTTTTTTAAATAACCAATTTTTAAAATATGAACAAATGATTTTAAAAAAAATAATCAAATTTTAACCAATTTTGAAAAACAAATTCGATTTTAAAATTACAATTTTCAAAACCAGTTGTTTAATTATAAACCGATTATTTAACCATAACCAAATTTACAATTGGTTTTATAACCGGTTTTAAACCAAATAATGGATTTGGTTATAAATCTAAACCCGTAGTTGTGGTGCTAGTGAACTGGTTTTCGAAGCGACGACGTGAACTAAAATTTTACCGTAATTAATCGTGGTGCCGTAATCGGTTGTTAAAGGTACAACGGAGATAAGAGCTCCTTTCAAACTTTTAGATTACATATAGGACTCAATATGTATAATTGTGGAAAATGAATTTAATTCGATTTATATGTGAAATAGTGGAATTAAAATTGTGATTTATTGAGGTGTGATTTGTGGTGATTTAAGTTTGGCGTGTTTCATGTGTTCATAATGATCATTATGAATTTTTGGAGATGTGATTTATGTGTGTTTATGGAAAATGAATGTGGTAGTTTATGTGTGAAAATATGGAGTTTTAAAAATGGGCGATTTATGATTAACTTTGGTGTGAAATTGTAGAGATGAAATTTGGTGGTTTATGTGTAAAATGGTGGAGTTTTGATATTTTATTTTTTCAGATGCACATAGCATTAATGGAATCGTGAATTCATGTTTGGAAACTTGGCGGGACAAATAATGTATATTGTTACATGAATGTAAAACTACATAAATCAATAAATTAGAAATTTATTGAACTCAATATTTGTATTAACTACTTTTGTTGCAAAAAATAAACCTTTTCGCTTTGTCTTTCAATACACATATATAAATATATAAATATATAAATTTATATATATATATATATATATATATATATATATATATATATGGGATGGGATCGATCACATGACACTATGGTGTCAAATTAAACTTTGATGGTATATCTTTTGGGTTAAATTAGTTTTGATCTCAAGGATTACATTATTCCACTTAAAACTTATGTAATTCTTATAGATCCGTGTAAATTATCATTCATGTTTCGTTGATTATGTGAATCCGATGTTATTTTCAAACTCGGTTGTAATGCACCATTGACCTGACATTACTGTAGAAAATTCCAAATTATTGTAATTCGAAAAAGCATCAGAATAAAATAAAGGATCAGAGAACGTTTAAATTATGATTTTAATATAATTTACAATTAACGGTAATGTCGATACTTCCAAAAATTCATATGAGGCTTGCCTTATATAGTTTAGCCGTATTAAGTAATAGCAAATTTCCATGGTATCTCTATATTACTAGAGATCTATTCCGTCTGAAAACTAAAAAGTTAAAAATAAACATGTAAGAGTACTGTCAACATGAGAAAACAATATTGATTATTAAACTATAAGAGGAATGATGATTAACATTAACTTGCAAATTTTAAAAGGAGAGTGGGATTACAAGGGTTTGTTTTTGCGAGAAGAAATTTTTAGTTAGCCATTCCATTTGCACGTCACCCTTAGGCACAACCAATTAAACCTTGACAAATAACAACTAAAAAAAGCATGAAAAAGAAATCAAATCAGATTCAATTTTAACAACCTAGCAAAAACAAAACTCTGGGATCACACTCTCCCTTAAATTCAATGACCCTAATTCGGACAGTAGAAGGAGGGACATATAGAGATATATGTACTCAATATCTCTTTATATTGAATTGAAATTACGTATATAATGTAATCATTTATGTTGTTATTATGTTTTAAAAGACCGTTTCAAAAGAAATTTATTTCATCAAAGATATTGTTAGGTTGATTCACAATCAAGATCTGTCTCTTTAAAACGTTTCACGGCACAATTTAAATTGTGCAAGAAAGACTATCAACCACATGATCTTTAGGATAAAATATCTCGGATTTATTGTATCGCAGTTGCATGCACTATAAAAAAACCGTGTTCTAGAATTACACCCTCAAGGCGGTTAAAGTCACTTATAATATAATATTATGACCACTCATATTAGTATTAGGACCACAAAAATATCGACCAAACTACCGCATAACAACATCTTTGAAAATCGAAGGGACCATGGCAAAATAATCGCACAAAAAATTATATGAAAAACGGTACAAAACCGCTAATTAATATCGAAGGGACAAAATGAGATTTTTGTAATGTGGGACTTCAACAATTTTTAAATTCACACATTAACATACTGTATATTCCAACAATTTTTGATTCAATTTAATATGGGTATATGATATAGATGAAAGAAAATCAATCAAGCAAAAACTTTTAACTATTTCTGTCATATTTTTTCTCTGTCAAAAGATATTGTATTGTCTCTGTTGCTAACACCCACCTATATTTGCATCTTATCGCAGTTTTATTCTACTATGTTTTTGTTCAAATAAAAGTAATTATTTTTTATTCCACATTCTTCAATGTCATATTAAACATTTTCCCGTGTCCCAAATACAATATAAAAGAAAGGCTACAAGTGGAAACTAACTATTGATATGGTTTTTAGGGAGAGGATGAATGTGCAAAGTGTGGTAAGTGAAAAAGGAGAAAAAATCAATTGTTTATTACTTTTAAATTTTATTTTATATTTTATTTGAGATTATTTTTTATTTTATTTTATTTGTTAAGTATTAATTGATTGTGTGTAAAGGTTGATATGTCAGTGGAATAACCATCTAAAAATCTTTTATGATCAAATAAAAACGGAATATTGAATATCTTAGTAAAAAAATTAATATATTATCATTGAAAAGTCAAACTTATCTTAATTTCAATCTCTTTTTAGAAAATTATTTAAGACTTATATAAATTGTGGAATCTGATTTTTTTTTATTAAGTTAAAAATTTATTAAATTCTGATTTTATCCAAAAGTAACTTTATAACATTTAGTATAGAATTTTCAATGATGGATGATTTCCTCATTTACGGTGTAAAATTATAGTCAAGATGACTTTTTCTATGGTTATAAATGGAGAAGGTTTATTCAACATAGATTCTCAAATAAAATTACACATACAAAGAGAAATACAATAATCATATCATAAACAAAAACAATGTCAAAGAGTGAGATGAAAAATGTTATGATTTTGGTCATTATTATGGCAATGAATATGTTTGTTTTTGCTCAAGTTGATGAAACCCCTTCACCAACATCACCTCCACCTCCACCTGCACATAGTAAAATCAAAGAATTGCTTTGTCTTGGCAAGTGTGGTTTGATATGTGCAAGTGAAATACAAAATCCTACGTCATTTGTAGAATGTCTTACTACTTGTGGATTAAAATGCTTTAACAACCCATCACAAAGTGCATATGATTGTACTACAAATTGTGCTTATTCGAAGTCCACCAGTGCTGGTATTGGTATGTTTATACCTTCTATCTTTTATTTTATATGTTGGTATGATGTATTAATCTAATATTTTAAATTAATAGAGTTGTCTTAAATTATTATGTTTCTTACATTTTGGTATTTTATTTTTTCAGATGCACAAAGCATTAATCGAATCGTGAATTCATGCTTGGAAACTTGCCAGGACAAATAGTGTATATTACTACATGAATGTGACACTACATAAATGTAACACTACATAAATCAATAAATCATAAATTGATTGACCTCAATAATTGTATTAATTACTTTTGTTGCAACTAATAATATTTTTCTATGTGTTTTTCTATATATGGGATGGGATCAAATGGCACTAAGGTGTCAAATTAAACTTTGATGGTATATATTTTTGGTTTAAATAGTTTTTATGTAATTCTCTCTCCCTCTTATACAGTTTCTCAAGTTTCGGCTTTAGTTTGACATATGTGACGGCTATATTTGAACACTATCATTCTAAATCTGGATCTAATTTTTATCCTGATAATGTCAAATAAGAGATTAATAACAAAATATTGAAATATTTCATGTTGTCTTTGTGCTTTGATAGTACTCTTATATCACCATCTATCTCAACACAATAATAAACTTGATTTAATCTTAAGTTTATGAAAATAACTGATTTCTTCTTGTTCAATAGAACTTTAAAAGGAAAACCAAACCAAATTCAACACACATGATTGAATCTTAGCTCAATTATCAGTGCATTTGAAACCATATCTATTTTTTTTTATGTTTTTCTATTGATTTTATATTTTAGCAACATTAGTTTATGCTTTGAATGTTTCCAACACTAATATAAAAGATGACAATTGTTTATCCTTCTCATTAATCTAATCAAGTAGATATGGTACAGACTTATTTTTTTTTGGGAGACTTATGGTTTCAATTAATAACTTACATTAAATATATGTTTCATTAAGGTTGTCCTCCCACTTTCAAAGTTTTATCTTGGACAAACCACGTTTTCTTTGAGAGTTAATTAACATGTGAAGCAAAAAAAATGACACACAAAAAGGAATTCATGCTTCAATAAAAAATAATCGGTGCTACATGGTGTTATATCCCTAATAATGAAAGACTAAAAACAATAGAAAAGCAAACATGAGACCTAGTGTATCAACAATTAAGTTAAAAAAGACATGATAAATATTTGGTTGAAAGGAAGACAAAGAGACAAATTATAAAAAGGATTTTCAGGTGTGGACCAAGTTGCGAGTGTGACATTTTTAATCCCAAAATATTATATATAATAATTTTACTAGATTTTTTAAAAAAAAATACTTCACAATGGATAAATAAAGCTTTTTCCAAGTTAATAAAACTTTTGTTATTAATTTAGGATATCAAATTTCTCAAAGTATATATGGGACACTTTAAACTAATTTACAAATAAAATGATTCAATCTCAATATACTAGATTTAACTATATTTTCTTGATTTGATTTCAAATATTAATACTACTAATAAGGTCTATCAAATTAAATGAGTAAGATACAGTTTATACATCTTATTATGGATATTACATATTAGATCGAACTTCTCCCAAACTTAAACTTTAAGAATTTCTATCATTTAATAACTGCAATTTTGCAAACGTAAGGTCAATCCTCTTAAACACAAATAATGAATGGTAGTAATTAAATTGCACAATATCACATGATGACATAGCAATCAAAATCTTCCAAATGAAATATCAAAGGTTAACCCAACTCCATCACAATGAAACAACCACAAATATGCAATATTTTGGATGTTCTATACTTTGAACTTCTTCATCATTTGTGTAAGACCCATTATTTTTAAGGATATTTTATGTATTTTAGTGTATTTTGGTATTGAACTCGAAGACTTTTTAGCCAAAGTTATTAATATTTTGGGAGTTTAATGGACCAAAAAGTTATATTGATGCTCGATTATGATTAATCGTCGATCAATAAATTAAATTAACTGCGGTGAATCTTTTACGAAGAATTTAATTCTAGAGAGTTTTGTGAGAAATATCTTGGGCTGCTGAGAATTGCATCTGTCAATTAAGCTACGACGAGAGTAGATATTTTTAACAAAAAAGTGGTTTGGGAAGTGATGGGTGAAATGGTAATTTTAATAAATATCTAAAGATTTTGAGATATTTGTTAATTATAATTAACATATATATATAAAGAAAAGGAAAGGAAGGAAATAGAAAGAAAAGAAATAGAAAGGAAGGAAAAAGAAAGAAAGGAAAAGGGAAAGAAAGAAAGAAAGCAAAATACATCTTCTTCCTCTGCCTCGCGTGACCCCCTTCTTCCTCCTTCTTCCATTTTCGTTTTCTTTGCATCTTTTTGTTCAAGAATAGAAACCCAAGGCTAGTGGGTGAGAAATATCAAATTCCCAGCTTCTTCCTTCTTCCCGGATTCGAAAACGGTGTTAGGGATTTCAAAACCGTCAAACACAAATCACCCGGTTTCATCTAGACCTAAGCTTCATTTCTCGAAGAGATAGAAGGGAAAGTTGCTCACTACCACTCTATGGTGCTAGGGAACCAACTTTGGAAGCGGCTTTGCGAGCGGAGATTTTACCGAATTTACTCGCGTTAGCCTAATCGAACGTGGAAGCTAACGTAAAGGTAAGGGCTCCTTCCAAACTTTTAGTTTGCATTTAGGGACTTATCTGTGGTTGTGTGGAAAAGAATTTGTTAGGGTTGGAGTGTTGATTTGGGGAAAAAGAATTTAATGCTTTATGGGTGAAATTCTAATGTGGGGTTTTGGTGATAGTGATGAATGTTTCGCGGAAAATGAATTTAACTCATTTATGTATGATTTTGAGTAAATGAAACTTGTTGTGTTTGAGTGGTGGGTTGTGTTGATTGGTGTCGTCGTATTTGACGTGTTCTTAATTAATACTGATGAAATTTGATATGTGTATGGTTGGATTTTGTGGAGAAATGAATTGATGTGTTTGGTGTGAATCGTGGATTGAATTTGATAATATGTTTGAGTTTGTTTTGTGTGGAATTTGAAAATCATTAAGTTAAATGAGTATTAAGAATGGGGAATCTCTTAATGTCTTGTTTACTAAATGTGTGTTTGTGAAAATCGTTTAAGTTAAAAGAGTATTAAGAATGGGGAATCTCTTAATATTTATGTTTGCTTAATGTTTGTTGTGAAAATCGTTTAAGTTAAATGAGTATTAAGAATGGGGAATCTCTTAATGTCTTGTTTACAAAATGTTTGTTTTGAAAATTGTTTAAGTTAAATGAGTATTAAGAATGGGGAATCTCTTAATGTCTTGTTTACTTAATGTTTGTTGTGAAAATCGCTTAAGTTAAATGAGTATTAAAAAGGGGGAATCTTTTAATATTTGCATTTACCTAACGACTGTCGTGGATAGAGTCAGGGTATGCTCAGGCAGTTCATAGTGATAGTGGTAACTGAGACGATGCCATGTGATTTGTTGGTTCATCTCATCCATGGGAAACGAGATGATTCCATGTGATTTGTTGGTTCATCTTGTCCATGGGCCTCGAGATGATTCCATGTGATTTGTTGGAAGAATATGCAGGGAAATCGATTTCCCAATCGATTGGATGAGTTACAGGGACTTCGCTAATTTGACAAAATCGATTTGTCAATCGATTTTATAATATGTTTTTCAAAACCATTTAAGAAATCGATTGGCTTTAATACAGGGGCTCAGTTATTCATTCAATTGATTTCCCAATCGATTGAATTAAGCCCATAGTTCAAATTTCACTAAAAACCTTCAGGAAATCGATTTAGAAATCGATTGGCTTAGTAGAAATTCTTATTTTGTGTTAGATAATCGATTGCTCAATTGATTTATCAATGTTTTGGTCAATTATGTATTACTTGATAGATTGAGAACTTTATTTTGATTTCATTTTTATTTGGCAAGTATTATATGAACTTTTAGCATATGGAAAACCCTTTTAAGGTGCATGCTAAGTTGAAAGGTTATTTGTGCATTTAAAAACTTAAATGTTATGTGTTACTGTTAATTTCGGTTGGTGACTCTTTACAACTATTGTGGAAATCTGGGCTTTGCCCTCAAATGAGAGCCAGGACAATCCTACCGGTTCGTACCCTACGGATGGGAAAGTAGATGGGAATGCTTGACTGGAGCTACGTTAGGAGGATCTTACGGGGCGCGTGGAGATCACTCAGGGTGTATAGTTTTTGGTAAAATGATCAGATTAGGTTGACATAGAGGGAACAAATGTCTTTATTTTGGATTGCATTTATTTTAAATTGGAAAATTGTTTCTTTTCTAATATTGTCAGCATGACAGTTTATTTGCGATGGGTTCCATGTACCACTTTTTGAGGTGTAAATACTTTGGATTAATATTTCGAAAAACTTTTCCGCTGCTTATAAATTGTAATGACTTAAATATTTATCCAAAGGTATTTCCTTATTTATTTCTCAGTTTTATTTTAATTTCTTTTGAAAAAAAAGTACACCCTCGCTTTGAAAATCGGGGTGTTACAATTTGGTATCATTCTACTCTAAAGTACTTGGTTAAGTGACTTGATACTATGCAAGCGCATGAGATGACAAACAATTCATGAATCGTCTTGTCCTCATAGATCCCTTCAACTCAAGCAAAAACACTTATACGCGGCGATTAGGGTACTCATGTGTTCCATTGTAGCTCCAAACCTTAGGAAATAATCCACTAATGCACATAGGAATTCCCCACTAGAGATAGCCTTAAGGTCTATCAGTCTTACATTTAAGTTTGACTATAACTCTCCTTTGTCAATCTCATTTAGTTGTACTTCCCCAAAATCATTGGGCTTGTCAGATCCTCCAAATATGATGACAAAATAATCTTCACTTTAAAAATCCCCAACATCTAACTCATTCTAATTCGATGACCACAAATCAATAACTCTCAATATAAATTCACACTATACACCCAAATTTATGAGTATCTATATATATATATATATATATATATATATGTCATTCCAAAATATTCATCGGAATTTACATTATTATATCTATCAATAATCTTAATCAAGTATCAATATTTCGAAAACATCAATCACAATGAAGAATCAAGTTATATCAATTATAACGTAAGAAATCAAACAAGTAGTGCATTCAAGTAAAATCGTAAATAAGAACACAAATACACATCACCCGTACAATAGCAATTAGCTTAGGGTTTCACAATAATCAAATATCATGCCATTCTGACATACGTTAATACACAATATTTCTATAGATATCAAAATCATATTTTAGTCCTCATTGTTACTAGTGATATATTATATATTACGACATTCATTGTTATTTACTAGTCATATATTATATATTATATATTATATATTTCAATATATTTTAGCTCCAAGTGAATCTTTAGAAATTACGGCATTCCTTATCATCATACATTATATATTATACTCATTAATCAAACATTCTCTTAGCCCTTACCTTAATTGATGATTTCGCTAGAGATAACAATCTCTATGGAAACAACGAAACCGAACAACTTTGCATGTTCACATCTCCTTCTTTGTAATAGTGATGAGTAATAACCAATAAAGGCTAAATAAATATGCTATTATAAACCCATATAATCAAATATCATGCTATCATGACATAAATTAATACAAAACAATTCTATAGATAACAAAATTATATTTTAGTCCTCACTATTACTAGTCATATATTCCTAATTAATAACTACTTAAGAGGGCTATACCGTACATGATAAACCCCAAGTGAATCTTTGGAAATTACAGCATTCTTGATCATATCATACGTTATATATTATACTCATTAATTAAAATTTCTCTTACCCCATACCTCAATTGAAGATTTCACTCGACATTACAATCTCTATGGCAACAACGAACCCGAACAGTTTTACATGCTCACATCTTCTTCTTTGTAATAGTGACTATCAATAACCAATAAAGGCTAAATAAATATGCAATTAAAAACCCATATAAATCAATTATTATTATTTTATCTCAGAAGAGTATGGTAAATTTCATTGAAATTAACTTACACAAATGTGTACTCGGGAAAAGACATCCAACCTAACAATATTGACATTTGCAAGTTGAGCTAGAGCTTAATGACAATCAATTATTAACTATTTGTAATATAATCTTATAAGTATTTTATACTATATATGTATATATATACTATATACACCTATATAAATTGAATTATATGATTAAATATCAATAATAGTTGTATCATTTTAGTTTAAGGGAAAAATATGGTCTAAAGTGAGTTAAAACTTTACAACATAATTTAATGTTTTCAAATTTAAAAGTAGAGTACTAACATAATAATTAAATACAATAATGTAAATTAAAACTAATTCAGATAAAACCCTCGATTAAAAAAGAATTATTATTAACCTTTATCAAACAAATAAAACCCTCGATTCTAAAACTGAAGCGTAGTTTATTTAAAAATATAAAACTAACCATTTGAGTTTAATAGAAAAATATATTTATTGTTAACACAATTTGATTTTTAATAAATCGTATACAATCATGTCTGGTTATCCAAAAAAGAAATATAAATGCATAGAACAATTGTATTACTTAAATAAGTTGAATTTGTTTTATTAATCGAACTAAAACTTTTAAGATATAATGTTTTCCGAATGGAAAAGAAATATTAAATACAAAATTTTAACAAATATAATTTGCAATTAGTTATATATATAAATTATAATTTACCAAATTTAACGAAGTAGAATTGATAATTAAAATTCAAAGTCCTTAGTCCTAAAATCCCAACGAAATAAGATGAACTCCAAGGCTTTGTCAACCACTGAAAACTAAGAGTAAAACAAATGGGAAAATCATCGTGAAGACTCAGATGACGAAGAGTTGTAATTTATACAAAATCATATACATATTGTTCTAACAATATTTCGAAATTAAATTTAGATTTTTTATTCTACGTTTTCTTGTATTGTTTTTCTATTAAGTAAGCAACTAGAGTTAAATTTAAATATTAGTTTCAATTATTTTCACTATCATTAAAACCACACACATTTTGTCTCACTATTTTTAATACTACTTTTCAATTTGTATTATCCATTTCGTGTCCTAATATGAATGTACCAACTTAAATAACTTTTTTGTTCAATCATTTTAAAATTATAATTACACGACAACTCATGTGATCAAAGAGCACATCTAATTTTATTTTACGGTAGGTAATTATATTTATTAAAATACTTTTTAAGTTTGTAGGACGATTTTCACTATGAATTTATTTGAAAAGTTATTATTTTTGATTTTATGCATCCTAATCACACATTTGAGAGAGTGATTTATTTTTTGGCTGAACTTTTGAGTGAGTGATGAGTATTTCTTTAAAATAATATAGTAATTAGAAAGATGTCAATTTTATCATATTATTGATTAACATTATAATTTTGACAAATTATTTGGTTCATCATATAGACCATTAATGATTAATTATGAATATAATATTAACTTTAAACTTATTACTATAATTTAATCCGTATATAATATTTTTACATAATGCTCTTTTTTTTTTCTTTGAATCTTTGATGAGTGAAATATGATATAAGATATTAAATTATAAATCAAATGGAATTTTTATATATTTTTTTTAACAGTTTTAAATCTTATTAAATCATTAAAATATAACTAAAAATTTAACATATTAATCTAATGAGTAAAACATAATATCTGAATTTGTTGCAATTATGTTCTCCAAAATATTCTACATATTCTTAAATGTGTGTTTATAAACCAATATATAATAATTACTTAAATAACTCACTTGGCAAAAATACTCTACAAACAAAACTAATAAGTTATATTATTTTTGAAATTTAAAAATTTTATCCACCATAATACTAATTTATTAAAGTCTACATATCATGCGCAACTCGCTGACCACATTCTAGTCTTTTATTATTTGTCAAGTTTTAATTGGTTGTGTCTAAAGGCTGATGTTTTTTAAAAGCTGATGTGTTAGTGGAGTGACATCTAAGGAATTTTCACAACGAAGTAAAAATTGAATATTAGAAATCTTTGTCAAAAAGTCAATATATTAATGTAGAAATCTCAAACTATTATTTATTTGGATCTCATAGTGACATTGTAAAATATCTACACTAAGACATCTAATCAAATTTTACCATTTATATATATGTGCAGTCAATTACAAAATAATATTATGACATATATAAATTATGAAAAATCAGTTTTTATTTTCATGAAACTAAAAATATATGAAAATCTAATTGTACCAAAAAGTTACTTTTAAGCTTTTAATACATAAATGTTAATCATGTCACAATTTAGAATTGACAATCATCAATAATTTTCTAATTTTGGGTTTCAAAATGTACTCAAGATGACGTTTTTTTATGTTTATAAATAGAAAACAACGTAGATTGTCAAATAAAACATACATATACAAAGAAAAATACATTTACGTAGATTCATCAATAACACCTTCACCTAAAAGTGCACATAGTAGAATCAGAGTATTACTTTATCTTGGCAAGTGTGGTTTGATATATGCAAGTGACATAGGAAATCCTATATGGTTTGTAGCTTGTTTTAATAGTTGTAGATTAATATGCCATCACAACTCATCACAAAGTGCATATGATTGTATTGTAAATTGTGCTTATTCAAAGTCCAACGGTGCTGGTATTGGTTTGTTTATATTTTCTCCCTTTTATTTTATATATTGGCATGTTGTATCAATGTAATATTATAAATTAATAGAGTTGTCTTAAATCATTAGGTTTCTTACATTTTGATATTTTATTTTTCAGATGCACATAGCATTAATGCAGTCGTAAATTTATGCTTGGAAACTTATAAGGATAAATAGTGTATAATACTATATGAATGTAACACTACATAAATCAATAAATCTTGATTGACCTCGTTAATTGTATTAATTATTTTTGTTGCAATAAATAATATTTTTCTCATTTTCTTTCTCTCTCTCTCTCTCTATATATATATATATATATATAGGTTGATATCAAATGACACTAAGGTATCAAATTAAACTTTGATGCTATATATTTTATGTTTAATTAGTTTTGATCTCAAGGATTACGATAATCCACTTATAACTCACGTGACTCTCTCTCCCTCTTATACTCTTTCTCAAGTCTCAGCCTTAGTTTCACATATGTGGCAGTTATCTTTAAACATTATTATTCTCAATCTTGATTCAATTTTTATCGTGATAATGTCAAATAAGAGATGAAAAAAAAAATTGAAACCTTTCATGTTGTCTTTGTACTTTGATAGTACCCTTATATCATTATCAATCTCTATACAATAATGACTATATTCTTTATCACTTTTCATTAAACCAGATTTGTAATTGTATGAAATTCATATGCCAAATATTTGGTGATTTGTACTGACACTTGATTTAATCTTAACTTTATGAAAATCATTGATTTCTTCTTGTTCAACAAAATTTTGAAATGAAACCCAAATCTTTATGCTCTATTATCAGCATCTTTCAAACCATATCTACTTTTGTATGCTTCTTTATTGCTTTTAAATTTTAGCAGCCTTAGTGTATGCTTTTAATGTTTCCAACACTAATACAAAGGATGACAATTGCTTATCCTTCTCATTCATCTCATCAAGTAGATATGGTACACACTTAATATTTTTGGGAGGCTTATGATTTCAATTAATAATTGAAATTCAATATACGTTTCATTATCGTTGTCTTCCCACTTTAAAAGTTTTACCTTGGCCAAATCATGTTTTCTTTAGGAGTTAATTAACAAGTGAAGCAAAAAGGATGATGCATAAAAAAGAATTTATGCTTCAATAAAAAATGATCGTTGCTACCTAGTGTTCTATCCCTAATAATGAAAGAGTAAAAAGAATAGTTGAACAAACATGACACCTAGTGTAACGACAATCAAGTAAGAAAAGCCATGATAAATTGTTCATTTAAACATAGATATAGAGGCAAATAATAAAAAGGATTTTCAAGAGTGGATCAAGTTGCGCTTGTGATATTCTTAACTCCAAAATATTATATATAATAATTTTACTAGAATTTTTTTGAAAATAATTCACAATGGATTAACAAAACTTTTTCCAAGTTAATAAAACTTTTGTAACTAATTTAGGATATCACATTTTTTAAAGTACATATCGGACACTTTAAACTAAATTCCCCAAATAAAATGGTGCAATCTCAATATACTAGATTTAACTATAATTTCTTGATTTAATTCCAAATATTAATACTACTATTAAGGTCTATCTAATGAAATGAGTAAAATACAGTTTATAATTCTTATTATGGATATCACATATAAGAGCGAACTTCTCCAAATCTTAAACTTTAAGAATTTCTATCATGTAATAAATGTATTTTTTCAAAACATAGGGTCAATCCTATCAAACACAAATACTAAATGGTAGTAATAAAGTTGACACAATATCACATGATGACATAGCAATCAAAATCTTCAAGACGAAATATCAAAGTTTAACTCAACTCAATCACAATGAAACAACCACAAATATTCAATTTTTGCATGTTCTATACTTTATACTTCATCATCATTTGATATCATTCTACTCTTATAGACGGGACAATTGGGGTACTCATGTGTTGCATTATAGCTCAGATCTTAGGGAATAATCCACTAATGCACTTAGGAATTCCCCACTAGAGATACTTCGATGGTCTATCAGTCTTATGTTAAAGTTTGACTGTAGCTCTCCTTGGTCAAGTTCATTCAGTTGAACTTTTCCAAAATCATTGGGCTTGTCAGGCACTCCAAATATGTTGACCAAATAATCTTCACCTTCAAAATCGTATTTAAGTCCTTGTTGTTACTAGTAATATATTTCCAATTAATAACTACTTCACAGGGCTTGAATGTACGACTTTCTTTGGGATTTACGACTTTCTTGATCATCCTACGTTATATGTTATACTCATCAAATCAAACCTTCTCTTTCCCCTTACCTCAATTGAAGATTTCATTAGACATATAATCTCTACAACAACAACGAATTCGAACAACTTTACATGCTCACATCTCCTTCTTTGTAATAGTGGCGAGCAATAACCAATAAAAGGCTAAATAAATATGCAATTATAAACCATATAAATCAGTTATTTTTTTTTTATCTTATAAGAGATAGTAAATTCAATTGAAATTAACTTATACAACTATGAACCCGTAAAAAGATGTCCAACATAACAATATCGACTTTGCAAGTTGAGCTATAGTTTAATGACAATCAATCATTAACTATTTGTAATATAATTTGATACGTATTTTATAATATATATATATATATATATATTATATTATATGCACCTATATAAATTGAATTGTATGAACAAAATCAATACTACTTATATCATTTTAGTTTAAGGAAAAAATATAGCCTAAAGTGAGTTAGAACTTTACAACATAATTTAATGTTTTCAAATCTAAAAATAGAGCACTAACATAATAATAAAATACAATATTGTAAATTAATCATAACTCAAAAGGACAAGTGTATTATGATTAAAATAAAATTAACCTTTATAAAACAAATAAAACCCTTAATTATTCATTAATTATGTTATTTATTAGAATTTCTAGAATTTTTGTAATTGTTAATGTTGTGTTTTTAGTAATATTAACTTAAGATCAAAGGCAATATAGAAAAGTAATAGTATTAACATGTCCAAGTGGCAAAGAGAGAATATGCCACATCTACTTCTGTCTCATTCTCCTCCACTCACGGGTACTAACCCATCTTCCACCTTCATTTTTTCATTTTCCTATTACCCACATTTCGAACATTATAAAAAACACCAACACAAGTTACTATTCGTTGTCTCCCTCATTCATTAGTTTTCCTTTCATTCTAAAATCATTCAAAGACAGCAACACTCTGAATGCCTCTCCATACAATGTGACCCCTTTTGCCTGTGAATCTTTTTCCCACCTTTGATTATGTTTTCCTTTAGATGCCCTAATTTTGTTTTCGTTTGGGTGCCTCTGATTCTGTTTTCCTTCAGTTGCCTCTATTTCTATTTTCCTCTGACTGCCACAAATTTTGTTCACCTTTGGTTGCTTTTGGTCACAACTTTCCTATGATCGAGTTGTCTCTGGTCCATGTCTTCCTCTAACTGAGATGCCTTTAGTCCAAGACTTCCATGGATCAAGTTTCCTCTAGGTCAAGTCTCCCTCTAACCGAGTTACCTCTAGTCGAAGCTTTCCTCCAACTAAGTTGCCTCTTGTATATGTCTTCCTCTGATCGAGCTTCCACTGGTCCAAGTTCCACTTATCATGTGACCTAGTGTCAGATTCTACTTTTGGTCATGCTGCCTCAAATCCAAGTTCATTTGATCATGTCGACTCTGGTCATACTGCCTCTGATCCAAGTTCCTTTAATAATGTTGCCTCTAATAATTATGTGCTTCTAGTCATGTGGCTTATAACCCAAGTCCCCCTTATCATGTTGCCTTTGGTAAGAATATGCATCTGATCACGCTTCCTCTAATCAAATCATGCCTCTAATCGTGTTGCATTTGATTAGAATGCCTCTGATCTTGCTGCCTCTTATCCAAGAATGTCTATGATCTGAATTTGTTCCTAATTATACTTTTTTTTAATTGAAAAATACTTTTAAAGTGTGACTAGAATTCTAGTTATAAGTTCAGTTACAAATTATTTTACTGTATGAAATAAACTTCCAAGTGACCGATGATGAAAGGTAAATTGAATCCTTGATATACATTGTGCATTGCATACCTGATGTCCATTATGAATTTCATATACAAGACAAGATAAGCATGGTCGAGTATAATGGGTAAAGGTAAAATAATTGGGGCACCAACTGAGGATCATGGCCATACCACATTTGCAAACAAACTCCAACAATCTGGATTACCCACATATGGGTGATAAAAGGAGTTTTTTCTTATAAAAGAAATGGATATCAATTACCTTTTCCTTAATTAAAAAGGAAATGTAAACCAGAAATTTTTCTAAATTAAGAAAAGAAAGATAATGCACTTTTTCCTACCTTAAAGAAAAAGAAAAGATTTTAAATATTTGGTCTATGACTATTATAAAGCATTTCATATTTAAGTTAAGATTTCATTTTTTTTATTTGAGAAAACTATTTCTATGTATTATAGTAGATAAAGGGATAAAGCTAGAATCCGAATAAGAAGATGTAGTTTATTATTGTGTTGTGGTTGAGAACAAAAGTAATTCTTGTAGATTAGAAGATAACATATAATCTTATAATTTTGTAAATATAATTTATTTTGATGATCGTACTTATGACATTTCAAATGATTGCTTCAAAAATATTAGAATGTATAAAATTTGTTATCATATTTTAGATACATGGTGATAGATGTGACATTATAATTTTAAATTTTTGCAGAAAATATTGTAATATTAATTGGAGAGTTAAAATATATGGAGAACGATTACCAATAATGATGGAGGAGCAACAAATGTTGAATAACATATATTATTAATTGTATTGTAACTCATGACACATGTGTAGTTCTAAAGAATATATTAGATGCTAAAATAGAAAAGTTTGTCTTAAAGTAAATTGCAAGTGGTATAAAGGGAATGGAAAAATGCATCTTACATGGGCCATATTAGAGTTTTTTGACGTGGAAATATTTTAATAAATATCACAATATTGGATGGTGTGTTGCAATAATATTTGAGATTGTATTTTAATTTATTTTAATATATTTATTTTGTAGAATTACATGTTTTCCTAAACTAGATTAGTACTAAGTAAATAGAACAAGATGTGTATGACCTCGTAAACATATAAACATACACTGAAAATATATTTGTCAATCACACTTTAGAAAAATTAAATTAAATTTTTTGCATATAAAAAAGGTTTGTATGAAAAACACAACGAAGGGAGGACATAACAAACATAAAAATATGCATCAACAAAATTGAAAAGTGTAACATTCTCATTTTTAACAGTGCGAGTGTATTTTTTTTTTCCAAAACAAATTCATAAAAACGAAGAAATAAAGAAGGTAGTACTTTTGGATAAATATTTAAAATAACGACAAAGTCAACAAATATTCAAACATCAAAATACACCGGAGCTATGAGGCCTATCAGACATAGCTCATACCCCTGGATATTATCGACAGACCTGTACAAAAGCACTGCCCCAAGAATTTTAACTCCCCCACATCACATCAAAAAGTGGTACATGGACCTATCAAAATAAAAGTCTAGTTCACAATATTGGTGTAGGTACTATCTTCCAACATACACTAAATACATCCACAAAAGAAAGACCTCTAGTCCCTATACAAATGTCTAATCTGATCATACTACCAAAAAACTAAACAACCCGAATGATCTCCACATACACCGCAAGATCTTCCTGAAAAAGTTCTAATCAGGTGTGTCTAACCTACCTTCCCATCTACAGGGTACTAACCAGTGGGAAGATCATGGTTCTCATCTGAGGGAAAATTCCATATTTCCACAATAATTGTAAAGAGTCACCAAACGAAATTAACAAATAACACAACATTTTAATTTCAAATGCATAAAATGGCCTTTCAACTTAGCATACACCTTAGAAGGGTTTAAATATATTAAACATGCATAGTCAAAGTTGAAAAATAGAGTTTTAAACAAAACTGCATTGTCGTATTCAAATACAGCATCTCTCTATTCAAATACAAGGTTGTTTTAGAAGTTAATAGCAAAAACAGGATGCTTGTATTCGACTACAAGCTCAGTGTATTCGACTACACAGCTGTTTCATAAGTCAGTAGCCAAATTGGAACATCTATATTCGACTACACTCCTCTTGTATTCGAATACACATCAGAAAACAACAGAAAACAACAAAAATCAGCTTTTAAAGAGGTTTCGCAATCCATCAACACTTCCACACAAATCCAAACAATCACACTTAGCAATTATGGCACAATCACAACGACAACTTGAGATTCGAAAAGGTTTCACAATCAATCAACACTTACACACAAATCCAAAACAATCACACTTATCAATTGTGGCACAAACACAACAACCACTTGAGTTTACATACGTAATCATAACAATAAATCAAACATGACACACGTGCCAAGCACCCTAATGCCATGCGTATATGCAAAAATGCATGGACTCGGAATTTCAATCAAAACCCTCCTAGAAGGGCCATAAGTCATAATTGTACTGCCTATCACAGGCTGAAGTACTAAATTATCGAGGTGCCACCTATCACGGGTCAACACGATTTACTAAAAACGTAAATCATAAATGTACCGCCTATCACATGGCAAAGTACTATTTATCGAAGTGCCAACTATCACGGGTCAGCATGATTTACCAAAAACGTGTAGTCTATCGCAGACCTTACACGACGCGACCATCCCCGCAAGGATAAGATGAACCAACAAATCATATGTCATCATCTCGTGGCCCATCCGATCACCACTATCACCATGGCCCATTTGGTCGCCGTGTACAATGAAAAGCATGGGCATACTATGAGTTTATCCATGACAATAATTAAGTAAATGTAGATATTAAAAGATTCCCCATTTTCAATACACATTTAACTCTAATGATTTTCACAACAATCATTAAGTAAAGACATATATTAAAAGATTCCCCATTTTTAATACTTATTTAACTCTAACAATTTTCAAATTCCACACAGAGCATATTCAAACATTTATTTTCCACCACACACATCAAATTTAATCCACAATTTACATTAAATTCAATCAATTCAAAAACCACAAAATCCACACCAAGTTTAATCCTCAATCACCACAAATTTCTACAAAACTCAAACATAACGCATGCCAAACTAATTTTCACAAACCACAACTCAAACACATCAAATTTCTTTTCCTTAACAACACACATATATGAATCAAATTCCTTTTCCATGAAAACACTCATCAATTTCCCCAAAAACCCAACTTTAACGAGGGATTATGGCACCGTGATTAATTCTGGTAAAATTCCCGTTCACGTCGTCGCTTCCAAAGTTGGTTCACTAGCACCATACCGTGGCAAGGAGCAACTTTCCCTTCTGTCACTTCTTGAAATGAAGTTTAGAAGTTGAAGAAAAATGGTGGTTTGAGTTTATGGATTGAGCGTAGGAAAGTTTTTTTTGCTTTCTGTTTGTCTTTTCCTTTCTTTCTTTGTCTTTTCGTTCATATATATATATATATATATATATATAACAAATGTCTAAATAAATATCTAGATATTTCATAAAAAAATTTACCAAAATACCCATCACTTCTCAAACCACTCTTTTAGAAAAATATATTCTCTCGCCGCAATTAAATTGACAGATGAATTTTTCTAAAAAACGTTGCATCTTAGAAAATTTTCTTTTCGACAAAAGATATATCGTAAATCAATAAAATTATTCCACGACGAATAATTTTAATCGAGGCTCCAAAAAGATATTATTGACATTAAACTCACAAAATATCAATAACTTGGCTAAAAAATCTCAGAGTTCAATACCAAAATACATAAAATAGAAATTAAAACTATGGGTCTTACAAAAACCTTAAAGAAATTGTGGCAATAGAAAAATTTTGATGGGTAAGAGAGTATGATATTTCTTGAGGATATTTCTTGAGGAATACAGATAAGGTCAATTTTGGGAACATATACATTTTTTATTTTTATTTTTTTGCATGTTGAAAATGCTTGTGATTTATAGGTACTTTTTAAAATAGGATAATGTTAGATTTTTATATTGACTTAAGGTGATTGATAAATGTTTTAAATTAAATTTATGTTTCGGCTAAAGTATATGTGTTCATTTTGTTACTCTAAATATTACCTTATATTAATGCTTAAACCTGAGTTATGAAGTTTCATATATGTAATAAAAATTTCAATTGAATTATCTAAACTTGCATATGTAATGGAATGACTTAATTAAAACATGTCCAAAGTGAAAGTTTATAATTTTCTGTATTTCTATAAAGAATATGCTACTATTTGTATTACTAAAAATGCTTGCAAATTTATTTTAACATGGTACCAATTGGATATTGTTTATATACGTGTCAGGATCTTGCATATTAATTTTTATTGGTTTTGAACGTGAATTAACATTCATAAGGTTCTATATACCATGAATACCATGTGCTAAATTTTTTGTGCGTATAATCTTAAAATGTGATGATTTTTCTTTACTTTTTGAGATTTGACAAATAAAAACATAGAAACTAACATATGTGTGTGAAGGACCTACATATTAAAGTATATACTATGTGTGTGAAGAACATATCAAAACATAGAAACTATATTATGTTCAGAGTATGTTTAATTGTCTACATGAAGTAGATAATTACTCATATATATGTTATGTATTTACTATATCAATATTTTAGTTATATACAAATATATTATATATTAGATGTATGATTTACAATGAGGTATCATAAGGTTTATCTTAGTTATATAGACTCTCTATCTATATACGACTGTATGTGTGAGTCTTAATAGGTAGGACATTACTTATAGGACCTAACTATGTCTAATCTCACCAAAATATGTTCTTGACAATTGAGAAAAAGTCTCCATACAAGCAGTCTGGATACCATCCTATCCTTACAACAAACTATATAAGTATAGTGGTGCCTCTCCAAACTAGTTACAGTTGTTTTGCCATAATCATGACAAGTATGGAAACCTCTTGCAGTCTAACGACAACCCTTGTCAGGTAAGTCTAAATGCAACCTACCTCATACTTGATGTTTAAGATAGAAACACTATAGAACAAATAGTGACTTAGAGTGAAGAAAAGAAAGATTATAAAATATTTAATTAATATTATATTTTTCATGTTGAGATGATTTAATAATGGTTTTAGTTTTCCAAGCTAAAATAGTCAAGAAAACAATTAAATCATATTCAGTAAAATTCGCTCGACGAAAATCACATTTGGTCAATGATTATGAAACAAGAAAACCATCCCTAGGTTGGAAAGTTCTCTCAACTAATTGCATCAAGTTGTTCTCTCAACTAATTCACTCAACTCTTAATCAAAGGAAAGAGGGTTATGTTGACCAACTAATGGCATCAAGCTGTTTACGTTGAACTGGCAATAAAAATTATGACTCTCTTATACCTTCAATGTCATCCAAAATTCTCAATAAATGAATCCTAATAATCTAGGATGTTCAGTCTGACCTATAAACTATTTTCACCAAACCGACTCGACGTTATGCTTTTTCTTTCCTTTAATCTATTTATTAGATTAAAAAAACTAAAGTCTTTTGTCATTAAGTTAGATTGATTACATGGATCAAATGATGTCGCAATGGCTATCATGAATAATATCTAATAACTATCATTTAGCTCTAAATCTTTCTTAATGGTTTTATTTATAGTTTTATACCATTTATATGTGCATGTGTCAAGAATGATGACCCCTTTGCTATTCATAGTAGGTTGAAGGTCTTTATTTGTGTATCATAGTCCATATTTTGTAAACACCTTCATTCGGCATTAGTGCATCATTCTCTCAAGTGAATTGCCGCATAGTCTTATATGCTCTATAGCTCAACTCACTCAACCTTTGAATATTTGGAGTTTTGACTATCATAGCAAACAGAGTAATGGGTGATTTCTCTTGCTGTCATGTTTACTTAATATTAATTTTTCTAATTCATTCAATCCTATTTTTGACGATGATGGTATTCCTATCTTACTATTTTTTAGTGTTATCTGCATTGTACTTATTTATTAATCAGTTGTCATCCTTAAATTTTTCATTCATTTATACATTTGCAGAAAATTCTAAAATAAACAGAGTCGATGATTTGCCAATATGAATAAGTTGTTGTATTTTGGGAGGAAATCCCTATATTATGTCAGGGTACTTTTCGGATATGAAGAACAAAGAATACCGATCTTTTAGGCTGTACTTTTCAACAGGTCTAATATCTTATCTTATGTAATCATTTATATTCTTGAGTAATTGAGTTAGTTTCTGTTCTCTTTAAGAAACCATGTGGAATGATAAAATATGAGTGTTGTTGGCTTGGATTTGGAAATTTCATATGAATTCGGGTCTTTTTTCAAATTGTAATAACCAAGTGGCGAGTCTCATTTTTAAAATCCAATGAACATGCCTCATTTTAGAAGCAGCAGGAATCCATACTAGTGAATTGATGGTGTGATAGATTTTATTAATTTAGAACTAGTTTAACATTGTTTATGATAAGTTTAACATCCCGTTTTTCAAAGCGAGGGTGTATTTTTTTTTTCAAAAGAAATTAAAATACAACAGAAAAATAAATAAGGTAAAACCTTTGGATAAATAATTAAGTCATTATAATTTACAAGCAGCGGAAAAAGTTCTCGAAATATGAATTCAAAATGTTTACATAACGAAAGTGGTACAGTCTTCCAGTTTAAAAATAAAAGCAACCCAAAAGAAAGACATATGTTCCCTCTGTGTCAACCTAGTCTGATCATTTTACAAAACAACTAAACACCCTGAGTGATCTCCACGCGCTCCGTGAGATCCTCCTAACGTAGCTCCAATCAAGCATTCCCATCTGTAGGGTACGAACCAGTAGGATCATCCTGGCTCTCATCTGAGGGCAAAGCCCAGATTTCCACAATAGTTGTAAAGGGTCACCAACCGAAATTAACAGTTAACACATAACATTTAAGTTTTTAAATGCACAAAATGTCCTATCAACTAAGCATGCACCTTAAAAGGATTTTCCATATGCTAAAAAGTTCATATAATGCTTGCCAAATGTAAATGAAATCAAATAGAGTTATCAATCCATCAAGTAATACGTAACTCACCAAAACATTGATAAATCAATTGAACAATCAATTATCTAACTCAAAATAAGATTTTCCACTAAGCCAATCGATCAGGGAAATCAATTTCCTGAAAATTTTTAGTGAAAACTGAACTCTAGGCTTAAATAAATCGATTGGGTAAATCGATTGACTCCAATCGATTGAGCAAATCGATTTTTGGAAGACAAAGCCCATGACTTGAATCCAATTGAATCCAATCGATTTACCAAATTGATTTCTTAAATGATTTTGAAAGACAACTTACAAAATCGATTGGGTAAATCGATTTCGTGCAAAACAGGACCCCTGTAACTCATCAAATCGATTGGGTAAATCGATTTCCCTGTATATTCTTTCAAAAGTTCATAAACTAACTCAATCATATTCATACATAATCCCAAATCTTAACACTTAGTAATATCCATACAATCACCACGACATTATGAGTTTCGAAATCGTTTTACAATCTAACATACTATCACACAATTCCAAAACATAACTCTTAGTACAATCAACACAATCACAATTTGAATCAAACACACTTACACATAGTTTCAAAACATAACACTTAGCAAAATCAACACAATCATAATTTGAATTAACCACGACTCGTGTGCCAAGCACCCTAATGCAATGCGTATATGCCAAAATGCATGGACTCGGAATTCCAAACCAAAACCCTCCTCGAAGGGCCGTAAATCATAATTGTACCGCCTATCGCAGGCCAAAGTACCAATTACCGAGGTGCCACCTATCACGGGTCTGCACGATTTACTAAAAAGCGTAAACCATAAACGTACTGCCTATCACGGGCCCGTATCGTTTACCAAGGTGCCACCTATCACGGGTCTGCACGGCTTACTAAAAAGAACGTAAATTGTAAATGTACCGCCTATCAAATGCCAAAGTACTCTTTACCGAGGTGCCATCTATCACGGGTCTACACAATTTACAAAAAACCGTAAGTCGTAAATGTACCGCCTATCACGGGCCAAAGTACTATTTACCAAGGTGCCACATATCACGGGTCTGCACAACTTACGAAAACGTAAATCATAAATGTACCGCCAATCACAGGCCAAAGTACTATTTATCAAGGTGCCACCTATCACGGGTCTGCACGATTTACAAAAAGCATGAAAATGCATGAGCGTATACTGACTCCATTCACAACAATCATTAAGCAAATGCAGTTATTAAAAGATTCCCCCTTTTTAACACTCATTTGACTTAAACGATTTTCACGCCAAACATTAAGCAAACAGACATATTAAGAGATTCCCCATTCTTAATATACTTTTGACTTAAACGATTTCCACAACAAAACATTCAGTAAATAAGACATTAAGAGATTCCCCATTCTTAATACTCATTTAACTGAAACGATTTTTCAAAAACAAACATTAAGTAAACAAGACATTAAGAGATTCCCCATTCTTAATTCTCATTTAACTTAAATGATTTTCAAAACAACATTAAGTAACCAAGACATTAAGAGATTCCCCATTCTTAACGCCCAGTTAACTTAAACGATTTTCACAAGCACATATTAAGTAAACAAGACATTAAGAGATTCCCCATTCTTAATTCTCATTTAACTTAATGGTTTTCAAAAAACATTAAGTAACCAAGACATTAAGAGATTCCTCATTCTTAACGCCCAGTTTACTTAAACGATTTTCAAAACAAACTTCAAGTAAATAAGACATTAAGAGATTCCCCATTCTTAATTCTCATTTAACTTAAACGATTTTCCAAAACATACATTAAGTAAACGAGACGTTAAGAGATTCCCCATTCTTAATACTCGTTTAACTCTAATGGTTTTCAAATTTCACACCAAACAAACTCGAACATAATATCCAAATCAATTAACGATTCACACCAAATCACATCAATCAACAAACATCAAGTATGAACACGCCATGTACGATGAACAAAAATCAACGCAATCAAAACACTCTAATACATCAAATTTCATTGACTCAAATTGTACATAAATGAGTTAAATTCATTTTCCCCAAATCAATACTCTAACCCTAACAAAATTCTTTTCATCACGACCATGGATAAGTCCCTAAATGCAAACTAAAAGTTTGGAAGGAGCCCTTACCTTAACGTTAGCTTTAACGTCGATTTACGACACCACGATCAATTCTGGTAAAATCTTTGCTCGCGACGTCGCTTCCAAAGTTAGCTCACTAGCACCGTAGTATAGTGGTGAGAACCTTTCCCTTCTATCACTTCTTGAAACGATGCTTAGATCTAGATGAAACGGGGAGATTCGAGTTTGAATCCCTAATACCGTTTTTCTTCGTTTTCGAATCAAAGTTGAAGAGTGAAGTTGAGAAACCTTTGTCCTATCACTCAATATCAATTTTTGAACTCAAAGGAAGCAAGAGCAACAAAAATGGAGGAAGGAGGAGGATCGAGTTTGTCGCGAGGCAGAGGAAGAAGATGGAAATTTTCTATTTTCTTTCCTTTGTTTTTCCTTTCTCCCTTTTTCTTTCCTTTCTACTTCCTTTCTTCCTATTTCCTTCTTTTGCATTTCTTTATATATAAACATATATATATATATATATATATATATATATATATTAATAATAATTAACAAATATCTCCAAATATTTAGTTATTTATTAAATTACCCTTTTACCCCTAATACATTAAACTCTTCGCAGAAGTTTCAACACAGCCAAATTAACTTATTTATCGACGAGTAATTTACTCGGGCATCAAAATATCTTTTTGATCATATAAACTCCAAAATATTAATAACTTGGCTAAAAAGCCCCTGAGTTCAATACTAAAATCCATTAACATACATAAAGTAATATTTAAAATTACGGGTCTTACAATAAGCATGTGCATATTTAATCTTGATCTAATGCATTCATATGTACAGTAATAACAAATTGGTTCATTTGTAGCATTCAAATATTTTACATAACAATATACAATTTACATGTAGAAGGTAGCCATTGAAGAATAATTCAAGTTGACTTTTAAATTTTTCTTCACAATTATTAGTTGACCGTAGCGTCGGCCTAGCCGACGCTACATGAATTACAACTTGTCGACGTTAGCGTCGGCCAGTCCGACGCAATAGTTTTTTGAATGACGTGTCAATTGGTATAAATTAGTGTCGGACGTTTTATTTTTACTAGTAGCGTCGGACTAGTGTAGGTCTGACCTATGCTAATATAGCGTCGGATGGCATTTGGCCGACACTATGAATTAGCTTCGACCGTTTTAGCCTAGGCCCGACACCGACGCTAATCCGACGCTAAATCTTTGTTAGCGTCGGCTTTTGGCCTGTTAACGTCGGCTTTTGGCCGACGCTAAAACCGGTTTTTCTAGTAGTGGATCACCAACCAAAATTAACACATAACAATTAGCAATTATCAAAACATAATCAACAATTAATAGAGTATGCATATTTTTTTATCATGGTATCCAACTTGAACCATCTGTCAAAGTACCCTAAAAAAATGTCTATATACCAGCGGATATGATTCCAGAATACCAGCTCTCCTACAAAAATGGTGGTGGATCACTATCTAGCATGATCCACAATTGTGAAGTCTCAAAGGACATTCATGAATCCAATTACCATTGCGAGATTGTGGTCTCCAACCAATTATGGATGTACCACTGTATCTCCAACCAATTATGGACGTCACTGTAATTGTTGTGATGTTCATAATTGGTTGAAATTACATGCGACGGTTGCTTCAAATCCGGCCTCATCCAAACATAACGATGGTTCGGGCAACGGGTACCTGTCAACTGCCGCTAAGCAAAGCTATGCTATACAAGTTTATCATACCTTCCAATACAAAAGGTCTCAGATTTATTCTATTCTTCTTAACCTTACATCAATTATATTTAACTAAGATAAAACGAAGTGCCAAACACAAGCATAGCCTCACACGTTTTGACAACAACTATAAAACTATGCAAGGACTATTTTTCTGATAAATCAAAATTTACACAAACAAGTTTTAAACAACATTAAAACCATAGTCATAAACTTTTTAAATAAATTATTGAACGTCAAAATTCTGTATTTGTCTACCAAAAATCTTTTCATGACTTAGTTTAAATACGATTTTTCACTATAACAATACCAACAATTTACTTAATTTTAACGACAAAACATAAACCACTTCAAGACTTCTAACGATATATCTAGTTTTTAAAAACAAATTTTGTTTTACGTGTTGCATCAATTTAATGGGTGCATGTTTTGTTGTTCTTTTCGCTTGTTTTCCTTTAATCAGATTTGGCTCCTTGGGTTAAGTTCATAATGCCTTATCCCCAGCCTAATGCAACTGCTGCAAAAATAAACGCACAAAACAGGGCAATTGGGTAACTGGTACCAATCGACGCAACGGAGAACAACAAGATGGTTTGCTATTGGGCATGTTCGGACAACGAAGAAAAATGATTTTTTTTTTTTTTGCTTTATTTGTTTTTATTTTTTATTTTTCTATGATGATTCCAACAGTAATCGAAAGCTCTAGTGACTATGAAATATATTCATTTAGTTTAATAGATGTAATACAAAAGTAGCATAGAAACAAAATAAGAAATACATTAATCTATAAAAGATGATACACAAATAGAAAACAAGCATAAAATAGACAAATATGATGATAAAGCAACATCTTAATACAAAATATAGAGAAATAATGCGTACCAACGTTTTCACTTATGGTGGTCTCTTTGTGTTTATTTTTGTAGCACTTATCGCTTACCATCCCTTTTCTAATGTATCTCCACTTTGTGTTTATTTTCAAATGAATAATTATGTAAAATATAATATAAAAATGGTCCATCAGAATATCAAGCGTGGTTCGTCGGAGAGCGGAATCAAGCACAATACAGATTATGGTTCCTCCATCTCTCTCACTTTTTTTTTCTTCTTCTTTTTTTTTTTCTTACCTTTTTTTGAATCACACGAGGCTTCTAAAAAACAAAATAATAAGGTCTTTTATAGCGCTTTTGGACAAGCACTATAAAAGGCTTCTAAAAAAGCGCTGTAATAGGGTTTTAAAAAATAAAACAAGGAGGTTTTTTACAGTGCTATTTCAAAAAATCGTTGTAATAGGGTTTTATATATGACAGTAAACCGCTTCTGTTTTCTTTTATTTACGTAAACTTCACTATGATAGTGTCTTCCTCCTCTTCATCGTTCTTCTCATTGCAAACTCTATTATCCCATTGCGAACCATATTTCCACTATCATCTCTCCCATTGCGAACCATATTTCCACTATCATCCTCATTACGAACCATCTCTTCTCCTTGAAATACGTAACCCTCATTACGTATTTATGCGAACCATACTCTGTTTGTTCGTATTTCTACGCATTCATGTGTTCCTTCTCATACGAACTCTACGTATTTCTTCTCACTATTCCCATCCGGAGGGTACGGACCGGTAGGATCATCCCGACTCTCATCTGAGGGCAAAGCCCAGATTTCCACAATAGTTGTAAAAGGTCACCAACCGAAATTAACAGTTAACACATAACATTTAAGTTTTAAAATGCACAAAATAACATTTCAACTTAGCATACACCTTAAAAGGGTTTCTATATGCCAAACATGCATACACAAAGTTGAAAAATGAAGTTTTTAACAAAACAACACTGTTGTATTCGAATACAGCATCTTTGTATTCGAATACAAGGCTATTTCAGCATTCAGCAGCAAAACAGCATGTCTGTATTCGACTACAACAGTCTGTATTCGACTACACAGTAAGTCAGTGGCAAAACAGCTTGTCTGTATTCGACTACAACAGTCTGTATTCGACTACACAGTATGTCAGTGGCAAAACAACATGTCTATATTCGAATACAGCTTGCTGTATTCGAATACACATCAGACAGCACCAGAAAAACAGCAAAATTCAGCATTTTTCAGCTTTTCAAAGGGTTTTGAAATCAATCAACACTTACCCACAACTCCAAACAATCAAACTTAGCAATTATTGCGCAACCACCACGACATCTTGAGTTTCAAAACAATTTTGCAATCAATCACACTTACACACAACTCCAAAACAAAACACTTAGCAACTATAACACAATTACCCCGACATCTTAAGTTTCGAAATGGTTTTGAAATCAATCACGCTATCACACAATTCCCAAACATCCACACTTGGCAATTATAACACAATCACCACAACAACTTTAGTTTCAAAATAGTTTTGCAACCAAACGCACTATCACACAATTCCAAAAATATAACACTTAGCAAATAAAATCCAATTACCACCACAACTTAAGTTCAAACACTCATTCATAAACTTGAATCAAACACACTTACACACAACCTGTTCCAAAACATAGCACTTAGTAATATCATCACAATCATAAATTTGAATCAAACACGACTCGTGTGCCAAGTACCCTAATGCAATGCGTATATGCCAAAATGCATGGACTCGGAATTCCAAACCAAAACCCTCGTCGAAGGGCAGTAAATCATAATTGTACCGCCTATCGTAGGCCAAAGTACCAATTACCGAGGTGCCACCTATCACGGGTCCGCACGATTTACTAAAAAGCGTAAATCGTAAACGTACAACCTATCATGGGTCAGTACTGTTTACCGAGGTGCCACCTATCACGGGTCAGCACGATTTACCAAAAGAAAAAACGTAAGTCGTAAGTGTACCGCCTATCACAGGCAAAAGTACTACTTATCTAGGTGCCACCTATCACGGGTCAGCACAACTTACCAAAAAGTAAATCGTAAACGTACCACCTATCACGGGTCAGTACAGTTTACCGAGGTGCCACCTATCACGGGTCAGCATAATTTACCAAATGAAATGCATGAGCATACACTAACTCCATTAACAACAATCGTTAAGTAAATGCAGATATTAAAAGATTCCCCATTTTTAATACTCATTTACTTAACCAATTTTCACACCAAAACATTAAGCAAACAGACATTTTAAGAGATTCCCCATTCTTAATATACTTTTGATTTAAACGATTTCCACAACAAAACATTCAGTAAACAAGTCATTAAGAGATTCCCCATTCTTAATACTCATTTCACTGAAACGATTTTCAAAAACAAACATTAAGTAACTAAGACATTAAGAGATTCCCCATTCTTAACGCTCAGTTAACTTAAACGATTTTCAAACAACATTAAGTAACTAAGACATTAAGAGATTCCCCATTCTTAACTCCCAGTTAACTTAAACGATTTTCAAAACAACATTAAGTAAACGAGACATGAAGAGATTCCCCATTCTTAATTCTCATTTAACTTAAACGATTTTCACAAACTCACATTAAGTAAACAAGACATTAAGAGATTCCCCATTCTTAATACTTGTTTAACTTAAAGGTTTTCAGATTCCACACAAAACAAACTCAAACATACTTTCACATTCAATCCATAATTCACACCAAATCATTTTCCACACAAACCACACAAACACATCTCAAGTTTCATCAGTATCAATTAAGAACACGTCAAAAACAACAAACATAAATCAACATAATCCACCACTCAAACACACAAGTTTCATTTACTCAAAATCATACATAAATGAGTTTAAATTCATTTTCCACGAATCATTCATCAATATAACCAAAACCTAACTCTAAGATTTTACCCATAAAGCCTTAGATACATTTTCCCAAATCAATACTCCAACCCTAACCAAATTCTTTTCCACGCAACTACAGATAAGGCCCTAAATGCAAACTAAAAGTTTGGAAGGAGCCCTTACCTTCACGTTAGCTGTAACGTCGATTTACAGCACCGCGAGCAAATCCGATAAAATCTCCGCTCGCAACGCCGCTTCCAATGTTGGTCCCCTAGCACCGTAGCGTGGTAGTGAGCAACTTTCCCTTCTATCTCTTCGCGAAATGAAGCTTAGATCTAGGTGAAACGGGAAGGTTTGTGTTTGACGGTTTTGAAATCCCTAAACCATTTTTCTTCGTTTTCGGATCAAAGAGGAAGAGTGAAGTTGAGAAATCCTTGTCCCATCTCCCACTATCAAATTCGAATTCAAAGGAAAGAAAATGTAGCAAAAACGAGCAACAATGGATGAAGGGAGAAATTGAACTTCTTGCGCGAGGCAGTGAGGAAGGAAATGGAAAATTCTGATTTTCTCTCTTTTGTATTTCCTTTCTCTCTTTTTCTTTCCTTTCTACTTCTCTTCTCCTTATTTCTTTCTTTTCCTTTTCTTTATATATAAATATATATATATATATATATATTAATAATAATTAACAAATATCTCCAACTCTTTAGATATCTATTAAATTAATCTTTTACCCAAAACACATTAAACTATTCGTAAAAGATTCATCGCAGTTAATTTAATTTATTTATCGACGAGTAACTCTAATCGGGCATTAAAATATCTTTTTGATCATATAAACTCCAAAATATTAATAACTTGGCTAAAAAGCCACTGAGTTCAATACCAAAATCCATTAACATACATAAGGTATAATTTAAAATTATGGGTCTTACATTACTATCCCCTTAAAATTAGTTTCGTCCTCGAAACTATGCGTCGATAAATAACTCTGGGTGTTGTTCTCTCATCTTACTCTCCAGTTCCTAAGTCGCATCTCCAGTAATTGGGTTCCAAATCACCTTGACTAACGAAACATCCTTGGTCCTCAATCGCTTGATCTTCCTGTCATCAATTCTCACAGGTGGTACTTCAAACGACAGGTTGTCCTTTAGTTGTATTGTGTCTGGTTCGATCACATGAGATGGATCTGCAAGATATTTCCTCAACTGTGACACATGAAACATGTCATGAATATTAGACAGCATCGGAGGTAATGCTATCCGATAAGCAACAGGCCCAATTCGTGTAGAAATCTGGTATGGTCCAATGAATTTCGGAGTCAACTTCTTCGATTTCAATGCTCTACCAACTCCGGTAGTAGGTGTGACTCTTAGAAATACATGGTCACCCTGTTTGAATTCTAAAAGTCTGCGACGCTTGTCCGCTTAACTCTTCTGACGATCCTGTGAAGTCTTCATTTTCTCCTTGATTTTCCTCACCTTAGTTGTAGTCTGTTGCACCATCTCTGGTCTGACGATCATATTTTCACCGTCCTTATACCAACACAAGGGCGTTTGACACTTGCGCCCGTATAAAGCCTCGTATGGCGCAATTCCAATACTTGCGTGGAAACTATTGTTGTAGGTGAACTCAATCAATGGAAGTACATCATCCCAACTTCCTCGATCATCTAATACACATGCTCTCAACAGATCTTCCAGGGACTAATTCGTCCTTTCAGTCTGTCCGTCCGTTTGTGGATGGTAAGCTGAACTCAACCGTGGTTTCGTTTCCAACGCTTCGTGCAATGCTCCCCAAAAATGCGAGGTGAACTTCGGATCACGGTCTGATACAATACTCGATGGTACCCCGTGTAACCTCACAATTTCAGCAATGTAGATCTCTGTTAGCTGGTCTACCTTACAAGTGGTCTTTACAGGCAAAAAGTGTGCGGATTTAGTCAATCGATCCACTATCACCCATATAGAATCATTCTTTCTCCTTGTTTTAGGTAATCCAGTTATGAAATCCATGGAAATGCTGTCCCACTTCCATTCGGGTATATCTAAAGGTTGCAACATCCCAGAAGGTCATTGATTTTCCACCTTCGCTTTCTGACAAGTTAGGCAAGTGGACACGTACTCCGCTACATGTTTCTTCATTCCTGGCCACCAATAATTTTGTCTCAAATCCTGATACATTTTTGTTGCTCTATGATGAATACTCAACTTACTCTTATGAGCCTCTTCTAAAATTGTTTTCCTCATATCTGTAATTTCTGGTACACAAATCCTACCATTACATCGTAGGATATTATCTGCTCCAATCTTGAACTCTATTGTCTTTCCTTGCACTATTAGGTTCCTCTTCTCCTGAATTAAGACGTCATCTTGAAAATTTGCAATGTCTTCAAGTAGTCCACTTGAAATCTTAATCATTCCGAATCTCAAAATCCCAGGTGCAAACTCTACGTTCAAGTGTAGGTCTCTAAAAGCTTCCCACAACTCTTGTTGTCTAGCCATAATTGTTGAAGACACCGATACAGTTCTTCTACTCAACGCATCAGCCACTACATTGGCCTTCCCAAGGTGGTACTGCAGTGTGAAATCAAAATCCTTGAGAGTCTCCATCCATCTTCTCTGGCGCATGTTCAATTCCTTCTGATCAAACAAATATTTCAAACTCTTATGGTCACTGAACACGGTGAACGTGCACCCATATAAGTAGTGTCTCCAGATCTTCAGTGCAAAAACAACCGCAGCAAGCTCCAAATCATGAGTAGGATAGTTTCTCTCATGAATCTTCAATTGCCTGGAGGCATAAGCTACAACTTTCTTGTGTTGCATCAGAACACATCCCAACCCTTGGTGAGACGCATCACAATAAACTTCATAGGGTTCATCTGATTGCGGTAACACCAACACTGGTGAGGTCGTCAATTTCGTCTTCAGTAACTGAAAATTTTCCTCACACTTCTCCGTCCATGCGAAAGGTTGATCCTTTCTGGTAAGTTGTGTCAATGGGGTCACAATCTTAGCAAAACCTTCAATAAACCTCCTGTAGTACCCTGCCAGTCCTACAAAACTTCGTATGTCCGTGACAGTCTGAGGCTGTTTCCAAGCAAGAACCGCCTCAATCTTAGCTGGATCTACAACGATTCCTTCCTTGGTTATCACATGTCCCAAGAAATTCACTTTTTCTAGCCAAAATTCACACTTCGACAGATTGGCATACCATCGTTTCTCACGTAAAATCTCAAGAACTTGACGTAAATGTTCTCCATGCTCTTCTTCAGTTCTCGAATAAATTAATATATCATCAATGAACACCACAACAAACTTATCAAGGAACGGACTAAAGATTCTGTTCATGTAGTCCATGAAAATTGCTGGTGCATTGGTAACTCCAAACGGCATAACCAGATATTCATAATGCCCATAACGGGTTCTGAAAGCGGTTTTCTGAATATCTCCTTCCCTTACTCGAATCTGGTGGTAACCCGACTTCAAGTCAATCTTTGAAAATATCGCGGCCCCTCTCAATTGATCCATCAAATCATCGATGCGTGGCAAAGGGTAACGATTCTTAATAGATGCCTTATTAAGCTGTCTATAATCCACGCATAAGCGTGAGCTTCCGTCCTTCTTCTTAACTAGCAAAACTGGAGCTCCCCATGGCGATACGCTTGGTCTAATAAATTTCCTCTCCAACAAGTCTTCAATTTGGCCTTTGAGCGCATTAAATTCCAATGGTGACATACGGTACGGCGCAATCGAAATTGGTCCCGTTCCTGGGTGCAAATCAATGAAAAATTCCACTTCTCTTACCGGTGGCAATCCTGGAATTTCCGTTGGAAATACATCCCGGTATTCATTGACAAGCATCACATCTTCTATGTTCACATTTATCTTTGCCTCCACATGAGCCAGAGACAAAAACTCATGAGTCCCTTCACTTAGCGACACTCGGAGTTTGTTAGCGGCTAAATACTTAACAACTCCTGGTTCAGGGGAAAGAACCAATTTGCGAGCACAGTCTAAGATCACATAGTGATACGACATCCAATCCATACCGAGGATGACCTCGAGTGATTTAGTGGTAAACAAATCAAATTAACCAAGAAATCCCTATTCTGAATAGTCATTTGACAATGTAAACATGCATAATTTACTGTCAAAGTCTTAGCAGGTGTGGAGACAACCAAATCAAAAGGTAAAGCAGACACAAATAACTTCAAACGATTCACATAATCCATAGCAATGAAGGAATGGGTTGCCCCCGAATCAAAAAGTGCAGTTAAATGGTTACCTGCAATCTCACAATCACGTTGAATTAGATTGCCGGATGGATTCCCCTCTTCGGCACTCACACAATAAATGCGTCTTCTAGCAGTAGGACGAGTAGCCCTAGCCACATTCACCATTGGTTCCACCTTTGGGGTTGTGCAATCCCTTGCCATATGCCCTGGCTTCCGACAATTGTAACAGGAGAGGACATTAGAGGTACAAGCACTAGCATAATGTCCCTCTTCCCCACATCGGAAGCATCGAAACACTTGTCCCAATTGTCTTCCAAAATTCTGGTTCCCGGGGCGATTCTGCCCACTGTTGTTATTTTGTGGTCGATTATAGGGTTTAACCTCTTGTTTCCCCTTGTTATTTTGATAATTCGTCCGACTAGGCCCTCCTACACCAAAATTCCCTCCTCGGCTAGCCCTCTTATTATTCATATCCTCAACCTCCCTGCATTTTTCCACAAGGGCTTGGAAACGTTGAATTCCCAAGGGCAAGACGAAGTCTTGAATCTCATACTTTAGTCCGTCTTGGAAGCGATGACACATGAATGGTTCATCAATCACTTCACGGAAAAACCGGAAATGCCTTGACAGCGATTCAAATTTAGCGGCATATTCGCCCACGGTCATGTTCCCCTGATGCAGTTTCAAGAAATCGTCGCCCAATTTAGTCCTGGTACTCAACGGGAAGTATTTGTCTAAAAACTTCCTTTTGAATGATTCCCAGTTCACCTCCTCGTGAGCTGATCTCATTAATAGTTTTACACTCCTCCACCAATACTCAGCATCCCCCAATAGCATGTAAGTGGCATAGTTGACCTTCACTGCCGCCTGACAGTTAATCATTTCGAAGATCTTCTCCACTTCTTGGATCCACTGATCCGCTTTCTCTGAATTTTCATCCCCCTTAAACTTGGGAGGATTGTAACGAAGGAAGTCTTCTAACCCTCTTGACTCCGCAGCACGAATCTCTCTTTCCCTCTTTTCGAGATCACGTTGAGTCTTGACAGCAGTCTGTGCAGCAACAGAAGCAGCCATGTTATTCATAGCCTCCGCCATCCGATCATCCCTATTGGCATTGGCTCTCGGAACGTCATTCCTCCTTGGCGGCATGGTTCTCCTATAAAACCATCATCAAGTAGAGTCTTAACACTACTTCAATAATTCCAAAGATAACTTCCGACCACATCAGCACATAATAATTATTCTGAACTTGACAACTCAAACCACCTAAACCGACACATGATCAGACAACAACTCCTAACCTACCAAACAGCACTGTTGTATTCGAATACAGCATCTTTGTATTCGAATACAAGGCTATTTCAGCATTCAGCAGCAAAATAGCATGTTTATATTCGACTACAACAGTCTGTATTCGACTACACAGTAAGTCAGTGGCAAAACATATCTGTAATCGAATACAGCTTGCTGTATTCGAATACACATCAGACAGCACCAGAAAAACAGCAAAATTCAGCATTTTTCAACTTTTCAAAGGGTTTTGAAATCAATCAACACTTACCCACAACTCCAAACAATCAAACTTAGCAATTATAGCGCAATCACCACGACATCTTGAGTTTCAAAACAATTTTGCAATCAATCACACTTACACACAACTCCAAAACAAAATACTTAGCGACTATAACACAATTACCCCGACATCTTAAGTTTCGAAAAGGTTTTGAAATCAATCACGCAATCACACAATTCCCAAACATCCACACTTGGCAATTATAACACAATCACCACAACAAATTTAGTTTCAAAATAGTTTTGCCACCAAACGCACCATCACACAATTCCAAAACATAACACTTAGCAAATAAAACACAATTACCACCACAACTTAAGTTCCAACACTCAATCATAAACTTGAATCAAACACACTTACACAACCTGTTCCAAAACATAGCACATAGTAATATCATCACAATCATAAATTTGAATCAAACACGACTCGTGTGCCAAGTACCCTAATACAATGCGTATATGCCAAAATGCATGGACTCGGAATTCCAAACCAAAACCCTCCTCGAAGGGCCATAAATCATAATTGTACCGCCTATCGCAGGCCAAAATACCAATTACCGAGGTGCCACCTATCACGGGTCAGCACGATTTACCAAAAGAAAAAACGTAAGTCGTAAGTGTACCGCCAATCACAGGCCAAAGTACTACTTACCTAGGTGCCACCTAGCACGGGTCACCACAACTTACCAAAAAGTAAATCGTAAACGTACCACCCATCACGGGTTAGTACAGTTTACCGAGGTGCCACCTATCACGGGTCAGCACAATTTACCAAATGAAATGCATGAGAATACACTAACTCCATTCACAACAATCGTTATGTAAATGCAGATATTAAAAGATTCCCCATTTTTAATACTCATTTACTTAACCAATTTTCACACCAAAATGTAAGATCCTTAATTGTAAAATCCTAAGTTATACAATTTTAGGGTATTTTGTGTTAAATTGCTTAGGCTTTTAACCCAGTTTTCGGTATTTAGTGAGTTAAAGGCCGAAAATATATTTTTGGAAATTGGATTAAAATTATCCGTCGAAGAATAATTTATTTAGGTTTCGAAGAATATAATTCTGGGCGGTTTTGTTCAAAATATCTGAGGTTGCTGAAAATTGTATTTGACAATTGAGTTGCGACGAGAGTAGATATTTTTGTCGAAATGGTTTGAGAAGTGATGATTTTCATAAATATCTGAAATATCTAGTTATTTAGATATTTATTTGTTTAGGTTTAAATGTTATATATATATATATATATAATTTTTAAATTATATATATATATATATATATATTTATAATATATTATTATTATTAGTAATATTATATAATATATATATATATATATAAGTATATGGAAGAAGTGGAAAGGGAGGAATAGAAAAACGTAAACAGAGGAAGCTTGTCGCAAACCAACCCTTCTTCCTTCCTTCTCTCCCATTTCTTTTTCGTTCTTTGACTTCAAGAATAGAAACCCAAGGATTAGTGGGTGATAGGACAAGGATTTTTCAACTTCACTCTTCCTCGTTGATTCGAAAACAAAGAAAAACGGTGTTAGGGATTTCAAAACCGTCAAACACAAACCTCCCCGTTTAATCTAGATCTAAGCTTCATTTCGCGAAGAGATAGAAGGGAAAGTTGCTCACTACCACGCTACGGTGCTAGCGAACCAACTTTGGAAGCGACGTTGCGAGCGGAGATTTTACCGGATTTACTCGCGGTGCCGTAATCGCACGTTAAAGCTAACGTGAAGGTAAGGGCTCCTTCCAAACTTTTAGTTTGCATTTAGGGACTTACTTGTGGTTGTGTGGAAAAGAATTTGGTTAGGGTTAAAGTAAGGTTTTATGGAGAATGAATTTTAAACCCATTTATGTATGATTTTTAGTATATGAAACTTGTTGTGTTTGAGTGATGGATTGTGTTGATTTGTGTTTGTTGTTTTGACGTGTTCTAAATTGATAACTGATGAAATTTGGGTTGGTTTTGTGTGGTTTGTGTGGAAAATGATTTGGTGTGAAGTATGGACTGAATGTGAAAGTATGTTTGAGTTGGTTTTGTGTGGTTTGTGTGGAAAATGATTTGGTGTGAAGTATGGACTGAATGTGAAAGTATGTTTGAGTTGGTTTTATGTGGTTTGTGTGGAAAATGATTTAGAATGAAGTATGGATTGAATGTGAAAGTATATGTGAGTTTGTTTTGTGTGGTTTGTGTGGAAAATGTTTTGGAGTGAATTCTGGATTGAATGTGAAAGTTGGTTTTGTGTGGAGTTTGAAAACCATTAAGTTAAACGAGTATTAAGGATGGGGAATCTCTTAATGTCTTGTTTACTTAATGTGAGTTTGTGAAAAATCGTTTAAGTTAACTAAGCGTTAAGAATGGGGAATCTCTTAATCTCTTAGTTACTTAAAGTTGTTTGAAAATCATTTAAGTTAACTAAGCGTTAAGAATGGGAAATCTCTTAATGTCTTGGTTACTTAATGTTTGTTTTGAAAATGGTTTCAGTGAAATGAGTATTAAGAATGGGGAATCTCTTAATGACTTGTTTACTGAATGTTTTGTTGTGGAAATCGTTTAAGTCAAAAGTATATTAAGAATGGGGAATCTCTTAATATGTCTGTTTGCTTAATGTTTTGGTGTGAAAATCGGTTAAGTAAATGAGTATTAAAAATGGGGAATCTTTTAATATCTGCATTTACTTAACGATTGTTGTGAATGGAGTTAGTGTATGCTCATGCATTTCATTTGGTAAATTGTGCTGACCCGTGATAGGTGGCACCTCGGTAAACAGTACTGACCCTTGATAGGTGGTACGTTTACGATTTACTTTTTGGTAAGTTGGGTTGACCCGTGATAGTTGACACCTTGGTAAGTAGTACTTTGGCCTGTGATAGGCGGTACCCTTACGACTTACGCTTTTTCTTTTGGTAAATCGTGCTGACCCGTGATAGGTGGCACCTCGGTAAACAGTACTGACCCGTGATAGGTGGTACGTTTACGATTTACGCTTTTTAGTAAATCGTGCTGACCCGTGATAGGTGGCACCTCGGTAATTGGTACTTTGGCCTGCGATAGGCGGTACAATTATGATTTACGGCCCTTCGAGGAGGGTTTTGGTTTGGAATTCCGAGTCCATGCATTTTGGCATATACGCATTGCATTAGGGTGCTCGGCACACGAGTCGTGTTTGATTCAAATTTATGATTGTGATGATATTACTAAGTGCTATGTTTTGGAACATATTGTGTGTAAGTGTGTTTGATTCAAGTATATGATTGAGTGTTTGAACTTAAGTTGTGGTGGTAAATGGGGTTTTATTTGCTAAGTGTTATGTTTTGGAATTGTGTGATAATGTGTTTGGTTGCAAAACTATTTTGAAACTAAGGTTGTTGTGGTGATTGTGTTATAATTGCCAAGTGTAGATGTTTGGGAATTGTCTGATATCATGATTGATTGTAAAACCATTTTGAAACTTAAGATGTCGTGGTAATTGTGTTATATCATAATTGTTTTGGGAATTGTGTGATATCATAATTGTTTTGGAGTTGTGTGTAAGTGTGATTGATTTCAAAATTGTTTCGAAACTCAAGATGTCGTGGTGATTGCGCTATAATTGCTAAGTTTGATCGTTTGGAGTTGTGGGTAAGTGTTGATTGATTTCGAAACCCTTTGAAAAGCTGAAAAATGCTGAATTTTGCTGTTTTTCTTTTGCTGTCTGATGCGTATTCGAATACAGCAAGCTGTATTCGAATACAGACATGTTGTTTTGCCACTGACTTACTGTGTAGTCGAATACAGACTGTTGTAGTCGAATACAGACATGCTGTTTTGCCACTGACTTACTGTGTAGTCGAATACAGACTGTTGTAGTCGAATACAGACATGCTGTTTTGCTGTTTAATGCTGAAATAGCCTTGTATTCGAATACAAAGATGCTGTATTCGAATACAGCAGTGTTGTTTTGTTAAAACCTTCATTTTTCAACCTTGTTTATGAATTTTTAGCATATGGAAACCCTTTTAAGGTGCATGCTAAGTTGATATGTCATTTTGTGAATTTGAAAACTTAAATGTTATGTGTTAACTGTTCATTTCGGTTGGTGACCCTTTACAACTATTGTGGAAAATCTGGGCTTTGCCCTCAGATGAGAGCCAGGACAATCCTACCGGTTCGTACCCTACGGATGGGAATGTGGATGGGAATGCGTGACTGGAGCTACGTTAGGAGGATCTTACGGGGCGCGTGGAGATCACTCAGGGTGTATAGTTTTTGGTAGAATGATCAGATTAGGTTGACATAGAGGGAACATATGTCTTTCTTTTGAATTGCGTTTATTTTAAATTGGAAGACTGTGCCGCTTTTTGATGTTTAAATATTTTGGAGTCATATTTCGAAAAATTATTCCGCTGCTTGTAAATTATTTTGACTTAAATATTTATCCAAAGGTATTACCTTATTTATTTCTTTGTTGTATTTTAATTTCTTTTGAAAAAAAAAATACACCCTCGCTATGAAAAACGGGGTGTTACATTGTGGTATCAGAGCTTTGGTTTGGTTTTTCTTTGGGGGCTGTGGAACCTTTGGTTATAGACTGTAAGTCAACCCGTAGGTTGTGAGTCGTTATCTGATCATGCGTCGGGGTAATTGATCTGAGTTATCAGATTAGGGGTAGTTATTATGTGATGATATATTCGAAACTTAGTTTTGGAATTATTCGAAGTGGTGTTAACACATCTTCTTGATGTTGGTTTTTTCGGAAACACTACCTCTAAGAGGGAACGGGGTTGCAAGGATGAACGTCAGTAAGGATGATCAAATGGTTGAAGCTACAAATAACATGGATGTTTCGTTGTTGCACGAACAGCTGCAAAGACTCTACGGGATCTGGACAAGAGGGGAAGAGGAATTTATGCTATTAAGTCAAAAGGATTGAAAGATTTTCGTCGTTACCATCCTCCAAAGTTCAAGGGTGATGAGGACTCAGGAAAAGAGATGATTAGTGGATTTAAGAAATGGAAAAGATCTCCGGGGTGACGAATTGTCCAGCATACCTGAAGCAAATCATGATGGCATGGAATTTATAAAATGGTTCCAAGGACACATAAGCTATGTGTTGGTGTAAACTCGAAGATGATGAGTATAGATGGATTAACATTAGACTAATAAGGGATTTCAAGTAAAGATCTAAGTTGAGGACTCTTGTTAAGGAAAGTATTAGATGTTTTCCTGGTAGATTTCAGGATGAAACTGGATGAAGTTTGACAACTGTCAAGGAGATGTGAACATCATGGAATTGTTGCGGAGATAAGGCTTCCATTTGGAATGACATTTGGTGCTTAGGTGTCAATGAAAGAGACCGGTATTGAAGTTAAGGGAGCGTTACACATTAGGAGTAAATACTCCTTTGGTTAGATAAAATACGCTTTGAGGAATAGTCGATACCTTGAGGGATAAAGTCGAGCATTCGAATTAGACTGGATTCGCAACTTGGATTATTAAGTATGCATCCCATGACGAGTATAGGAGTAAGACTATATATTTTGTTGATAAGTGACCAATCTCTTTGTGGTTTAGGAGATAGTAAGTACGGATAATGATATTGGATGGATCTATAGACACATAATTGTGAATTTTGAGCAATGTTCAGAAAAACATCATGAGTTAAGCCTTAATGTATTGAACTCTATGTTACCATTAAGTGGGATTTGAAGTAATCGAGTACGAGAATACTTGAGATTGCGGTAATATATGTTTGAGAGTCTATTAAAGGATGGAAATTACTAAGAGGATGTTAATATTTTGATAGGACTGAAGGATTATTCGAGATTTGATTTGGGACCCTAAGATGGTTGATTTTTAGCTGATGATTTAAAATCTCGCAAGGTTGGATGGAGGACCAAGTAATGCTTAAAACTTTCATAATCGAAGGAGTTGAGGCAGACAAGTGATAAATAATTCATGTTAAGGATGGAAGTGTTTGGAGATTTTAAGGATCAAATTTTAGAATCCTATTAAATGATAGAAAGTGAAAAAGAAGAAATGTAACAAATGATTTAGGGTTTAGTTGTTGGTCTTGGGAAGTCAAGCGTGAAGATTTGAAATGATCATTTTAGTAACTGGATGGACGAAGAAAGGCATGTGGGTTTTTGAGATATAGTACTGAAAAATTTATGACGATGAAGTTATAGATAATTATTTCTTAGGAAATGCTTATGGGGAATGTGTGAGAAATAATTCTTCAGGACGTTCGATTGTTAGGATTCTTTCAGTTTGTATCTCAGTGAAGGTTGTGAAGGAATAAGAATCCAGCAAGTGAAACAAATTTTGGAAAATGTGCCAAGAAATTTGTTGGAGCAACACATAGAGATGTAGCTAATGACAATTAAAGATTCAGGAAAGGAATTATCTCACCTATAATTCAGACATTATTATTATAAAGGTATGCCAATGATATAAAGACATTACTTGAGTGCATGCCATGGGGATTGTTATTGTGTTCGTCAATCAAAGGAGTTAAATATTTGGTTGATAGGAAACAATTGAACATGAAATGGAAAAGTGATGGAGTGAATACAATGCGATTGACCTGTCATAATAAAAGGATAATCATCAAGTTGTAGATGAAGGACACATCGAAATTAAGAAGTACCAGAATGAATGTTGGCAGTAGAGGTAGGAGGATTATTTTCATGTTTGTGCATAATTGCAAAGTATGTAAGAAATTTCCCAGTGAAGCGTGAATTTGAGGTGTTAGGCATGAGACAAATGTAGACCTTGATCTGCGAATTAAATTCAAGGTGGATCTTAATGGAAAACGTGACTCTTGAAATGAAGTACTAAATTGAAAGGAAGTTTGTGTGTCCCAAGTGGTATAGTCTTTGGCATGATTTTGAAAATATTTGAGGAAGCTTTGATCACCAAGCATATGTAGGGATGGAATTATTAAATTTATAACTGGAATAACTTACTGATAAGAACACTACAGTTGACGTAGTTGTACGACTTAAGAATAATCGAGGATTTGTGGACAAGGGAGAAATTTAGGAGTTCTCGAATGTCGTGATTGTTCGGTGCTCAGTGTGTTGGGGTCATTCTAAGTGTTTCAGTTTGGTACCAAAAGGATATTTCGTACCAAGTGGATTCCAATGAGATGACGTGACATAGGTATGGGATATTTTACTTCATCGACAGGATCAAAGTTATAGGAAAATAAGGGAAATTCAATGGACCTTGAGAAGATTGTTGACTGCTTGTACAATAAGAGAACGTCAGATGTAAGTTGCAAGGAACGCTATTACAATTCGGTTAAGATAGTCTAAGCCACTATCATGGTTGTTGGTTATTTATTGACAAATTGAGGGACTGATCATCCTTAATCTCTTGTCGATGATAAACAAAACCATGCTGAATGGAATGGACGAGCCTTACCGACTATGAATGGGTGCAGAGTTACTAAGCACCCTATGAAAAGGGGTAGGCAACATTTTTTCGAGAAGGCCGGGTGAAACAAGTTGTGACTGGTATGTTGAATTCGGGTACAAACCTAGTGTGGATTGTTACTCGTACTTTAAGTTTCGAGGATGAAACTAATTTTAGGGGGTAGTAATGTAAGACCCTTAATTCTAAAATCCTAAGTTATACAATTTTAGGGTATTTTGTGTTAAATTGCTTAGGCTTTTAACCCAGTTTTCGGTATTTAGTGAGTTAAAGGCCGAAAATATATTTTTGGAAATTGGATTAAAATTATCCGTCGAAGAATAATTTATTTAGGTTTCGAAGAATATAATTCTGGGCGGTTTTGTTCAAAATATCTGAGGTTGCTGAAAATTGTATTTGACAATTGAGTTGCGACGAGAGTAGATATTTTTGTCGAAATGGTTTGAGAAGTGATGATTTTCATAAATATCTGAAATATCTAGTTATTTAGATATTTATTTGTTTAGGTTTCAATATTATATATATATATATATAATTTTTATATTATATATATATATATATATATTTATAATATATTATTATTATTATTAGTAATATTATATAATATATATACATAAGTATATGGAAGAAGTGGAAAGGGAGGAATAGAAAAACGTAAACAGAGGAAGCTTGTCGCAAACCAACCCTTCTTCCTTCCTTCTCTCCCATTTCTTTTTCGTTCTTTGACTTCAAGAATAGAAACCCAAGGATTAGTGGGTGATAGGACAAGGATTTCTCAACTTCACTCTTCCTCGTTGATTCGAAAACAAAGAAAAACGGTGTTAGGGATTTCAAAACCGTCAAACACAAACCTCCCCGTTTCATCTAGATCTAAGCTTCGTTTCGCAAAGAGATAGAAGGGAAAGTTGCTCACTACCACGCTACGGTGCTAGGGAACCAACTTTGGAAGCGACGTTGCGAGCAGAGATTTTACCGGATTTACTCACGGAGCCGTAATCGCACGTTAAAGCTAACGTGAAGGTAAGGGCTCCATCCAAACTTTTAGTTTGCATTTAGGGACTTACTTGTGGTTGTGTGGAAAAGAATTTGGTTAGGGTTAAAGTAAGGTTTTATGGAGAATGAATTTTAAACCCATTTATGTATGATTTTTAGTATATGAAACTTGTTGTGTTTGAGTGATGGATTGTGTTGATTTGTGTTCGTTGTTTTGACGTGTTCTAAATTGATAACTGATGAAATTTGGGTTGGTTTTGTGTGGTTTGTGTGGAAAATGATTTGGTGTGAAGTATGGACTGAATGTGAAAGTATGTTTGAGTTGGTTTTGTGTGGTTTGTGTGGAAAATGATTTGGTGTGAAGTATGGTCTGAATGTGAAAGTATGTTTGAGTTGGTTTTGTGTGGTTTGTGTGGAAAATGATTTAGAATGAAGTATGGATTGAATGTGAAAGTATATGTGAGTTTGTTTTGTGTGGTTTGTGTGGAAAATGTTTTGGAGTGAATTCTGGATTGAATGTGAAAGTTGGTTTTGTGTGGAGTTTGAAAACCATTAAGTTAAACGAGTATTAATGATGGGGAATCTCTTAATGTCTTGTTTACTTAATGTTAGTTTGTGAAAAATCGTTTATGTTAACTGAGCGTTAAGAATGGGGAATCTCTTAATGTCTTAGTTACTTAAAGTTGTTTGAAAATCGTTTAAGTTAACTGAGCGTTAAGAATGGGGAATCTCTTAATGACTTGTTTAGTGAATGTTTTGTTGTGGAAATCGTTTAAGTCAAAAGTATATTAAGAATGGGGAATCTCTTAATATGTCTGTTTGCTTAATGTTTTGGTGTGAAAATCGGTTAAGTAAATGAGTATTAAAAATGGGGAATCTTTTAATATTTGCATTTACTTAACGATT